>JASAOG010000209.1:667500-1228506 GCA_030265305.1 Biomphalaria pfeifferi
AGCACTTTTAGAGATCACATTACGCACTATAAATGACCATTATTGTCAATTTAAGACAATTTTATACATCGATATTTATTTCTTTGCTTTCTTTTAATCCAATTGTCGTCTGATACAAATTACCCGTGCCAGTGCTAACAGAGTGGTCAACTTTGACGAGTGGCGGCGGTCAACCGTGACCCTAGATGACGCAAGAACGTTTAAGAAAGATCTGTTTTGTGAACCATACATTATGCCAGTCACTTTCTAAGAGCATTGGCTCTGCGCGTAGAAAATAATCATGTATTAAAATTATTCTTCCCCCCTACAGCCAACGCAACCCTTTTCACTTTACCATTTAGTCATACAAGAGCTGCTCCCCTTGAAGGGCACTCTCTACATTTATGGGTGTTTAACTTTTATTTCATCGTTCATGGCCAACTGCCGTTTGTAAACAAGGACGTCATGATCACTGGGCCATTATCCATTGTTCGTGTTCATCTTCCCTTCGGTATTATTGTCACTTCCTTTATACATTGATATACTTCCTATATACACTGATATACTTCCTATATCTTCTTCTTATATAATACAGTCGTTACTTCAAATGAAAGATGATTACGTCCTACGCGTAATGCATTTAGTCATGCATATTAACCAATGACTTAAATTCTGCCAAGTCACTGGTTTTCCTGGCTAGCTCAGGCAACCCATTCCATGCTCTAATAGCACTAAGGAAGAAGGAGTATTTGTACAAATTTGTCCTGGCATTTGGGACGAGGAATGTGCCTTCATCTTTGTGTCTTTCTGAGTATTTTATTAAATTTTGTTTTTGTATTTGAAGATTATGGTTCAGAGTTTTATGTATAATTGCTACTTTACTTTTGAGTCTTCTGTCCTGAAGGCTTTCTAAATTTAGTGATTTTACTATAGGTGTTACTCTAGTCAAATGTGAATATTCATTTGTTATAAATCTCACTGCTCTATTTTGTGTCTGTTCCAGTTTCTTAATGTTTTCTTGAGTTGAGGGGTCCCAAACGGAGGATGCATATTCTATTATTGGCCTAACCAAGGTTAAATAACATTTTAGTTTTATGTTCTTCTTTGATTTATAGAAATTTCTTTTAATAAATCCTAATGCTTTGTTGGATTTTTTTTTATAGTTTCATCAATATGTGGATTCCATGACAGTTTTTCATTTATTATAACACCTAGGTATTTTGCGTTTTTAGTCTGTGTTACTGGATAAGTGGAATTAATTTGTTTTAGTTTTTTTGTTACTCTTAACAACTGACATTTTTCTGGGTGGAAAGACATGCTCCAATTTGATTCCCATTTCTGTAATTCATCTAATTCTCTTTGTAAAATATCTGTGTCTTGTGTTGTTTTTATTGTTCTATATATTATGCAATCGTCTACAAATAATCTGACTTTTGTTCCTGAAGTAATGCAATTTGGTAAATCATTAGTAAATCAAATAGTAGTGGACCCAAGACTGTTCCTTGAGGTACACCTGAGTTTACTGTTATCGGTGTTGATTTAGAGCCATTTATTGTTACAGTTTGTTCTCTCCCTATCAGAAAATCTTTAATCCACTAATGCAGTGGACCATTAATGCCAAAATATTTTAATTTTTTAAGCAAACTATGGTGGTGAACCTTGTCAAAAGCTTTAGAAAAATCTAGTAAGATAGCATCTATTTGTTCACCCTTATCTAAACCTTTAGAAAAATCATCAATTAGTCCTATTAGTTGTGTTTCACATGATCTATATTTCCTAAAGCCATGCTGGTATGGTGTGAGGACATTTTGTTTGTCTAAGTGGTTTATGATGTTGCTACATATTATGTGTTCTAGGATTTTACATGTGATGCTGGTAAGTGATACTGGTCTGTAGTTTCCTGGGTCAGATTTTTCTCCTTTTTTAAATAGGGGGTGACATTAGCTTCTTTCCAGTCCTTTGGTACTCTGCCCTGGTTAAGTGAAGCCTGAAAGAGTATTTTGAACACTGGGACTAGCTCATTGCTTAGTTCTTTGAGTAATCTAGCTGGAATACCATCAGGTCTAGACGCTTTATTTGGTTTGGTGTTGGCTAATAGTTTTTGAATTATATACATTGATATACTTCCTTTATAAATTGATATACTTTCTACATACATTGATATACTTCCTATATACATTGATATACTTCCTTTATAAATTGGTATACTTCCTTTATAAATTGATATACTTCCTTTATAAATTGGTATACTTCCTTTATAAATTGATATACTTCCTTTATAAAGGATGGAGGAACGTTTATGTCAGCGAATACAAGCAAACAGTGAGTACCCAGCTCTATACATGAAGTCAATTTTCAGAACCCGCAGCCTGCTTTTCATAGGTAATTATACCTGGACAGAATTGCATTCCTCACACCCCGAGGACATACAACATCCTGCGACAAAGGAATCAGTTGAACAAACCGACAAGATTCAATGACTATGTGTGTTAATGAACTATTGAATGTTGATTTTTTAAATGTGATGTTTCTTTTTCATTGAAGCGTATATGTGTATGTTATGTTGTTTATGCTTGTTGTATTTTTTTAAAATTATACTTCCTGAAATGTTTTAATTTTTAAATATTTTTTTAACACAAAGGGGATGCAGATATGATGCGCAAAGGGGAATGCCGTTCAATATAGGAAAGTCTTGTTTTCCGCCATGACACTAATGGCTGTTGTTTGTTTATTGCTGACTGTAAACCTAGACCATAATCAACAATATATTGAAATTATTAATTTAAGCTTATTATTATTCTTGAATTATGTTTGCATAAACATATTTTAAGACCCCTAAACTTTTTTTCCTGCAAAATGACTGAACATAATGTTAACATTAAAAATAAAACAAAAGGTTACAAAAGACAGTTTGAGTGGAAACACAAACTCAAAAATCGGCCCCCGAAGTGGTCAACCAAGGCAGGTAAAAAGACCGGTTTCAATATTTTCAGAAAGAATATAAGAATTAAAATTCTATCAAAGGCAAATTACAGAGAAGAATGGTGAAAGAAGGTTGACAGATCTTGTGTGGTGCCCCAACGGTCCAGCAGACCACGTGATAGATGAAAGTGAAGGTGGCTTTGAATGCGAACCTGGCCTAACTGATGTCATAAAATGACTATCTAATTGATCTAATTGTTTTGTAAATGTTCAATCTCTTATTTATCCTAACATTTCCAACTTTTAAAAAAAAATTCCTTTAGATATGTGGATTGTAAATCTAGTTGTTTCAAAGATGCCATTTTGAAAATTAACATTATCGAAAAGTTAATTTTGGATACAAAGTTTCTTGAAGGAAAATTACGTCAATATTGCGTCTAGGAAAAACCTTGACACCGCTTACTCACTAGGCTTATTGCTGTACACTTAAACATTTCTGTGTAAACATTAACAAGTTTTAATGAATAAATAGGCCTAATTAAACATTTGCGCACCATCTTTATGTAGGTTCTATTAGACTTGTCAGCAAAGGAAAAAAAAAACACCTACACGCTCTCGCAATTAAAGTGTAAATAAATAGTTTTGTATCTTTCTCCATTGTCTTTTTTTTTGTTGCGTGCCTGCTTCCGATATATCTCTGATGGCCCAATGTGTTGCTAATTCAAAAGTATCATCCCCCCCCCCCCCCTAGACACGAAACAAGCACTACAAGACGGCCGTCACAATGACTAACTATTCCCAGTTTAGATAGCTTAGAATATTTAACATAGTCCCACTATGTAGGGTCATATTTTATATTTGCTGGTGAATTATTACAATATGTTCAATCTTCAAAGTCTACTGTCCCATACCAAAACAAAGGAAATGGTCATACCACAGTTTCTCTAAGTCTTACTAGTGCACACTGAACATGATCTCCAGCTCGCGGTCAACGAATTTACGTACGCTGTCGCTTCTTTTGGTTTAGCTATAAACCTCGGAAAGTCATGTTCCAGAAGTAACCCAATAAAATCTACTAAGCACCCCCCTTAACGTGGTAGACAGTTTCACAAATCTGGGAAGCATAGTATTAAATGACGCACGGCGCGAGATGTAAATACAACTTTATCGAACAGGTTCACTGTAATGGACCTCAATCACCAATCGTAAACAAACAACATTTTGCCACGTGGTTCTCTATATCTTCTATTTGTGGCATTTTACGTCTCGAGAGATGATCTTTTCCCTTTGCAACTTCTTGTGTGACTAAAGAGGCCAATCCTTGATACACAGCTGCGATCGCAGGTTGGGCATGTATAATCACCAGGCGCCGTTGCATTTTCACCCTTCGCGAAATAAAAACAAACAATTTGACGTAATTATAATGATTGGAATTAATGGTTTTAAAAATTTCTTGGTTATTCTAATTATATGTTAAGCAATATCTAGAGGAAATTCATTTTATCTTATCTTAATTAATTAAGGAGATTACTTCAAAAAAAAAAAAGATAATTAGATCTTCGTCTTGCGCAATTCATATGTCAATCTAGTCATGCGTGTTTAATGTCAATCAATAATTTACAATGTAGCCAATGTTATTAATCATCTCTAGATCGGGATACATAATGATAATCATTTAGCTAGGACTTTGGCCTTAAAATAGGTTTATGTAAAAAAGAAAAGGATAAATAAAAGTCAACAACTGTAATTGTTGATATGCTAGAGGGTACAGCTTACTTTTATCTTATACTATAGATCTAGATTAGTAGATTACAGATTAAATTAAATTCTATATTCAAAAACTAGTCAATTTAGCAAACCCTATTTAATTTATATATATTTCAAGGAAATAAAACACTTACTTAACATCCTTTCGAAGCAGACTTACTTTATATAAAAAAAAGCAAAAATTTAACTTAGATAGTTTGTTCACCTAGATCTGGTAGCAAATTAAAAAGTACGCAATGAAACTAGTAAAGAAACAATGTGGCTTCTAAAAATAAAACTAGCATAGACATAAATAAATATAGACTGGCCGATAAAAGAGTTTTATGAAACGAAAATTTGTGACTTGCAATTTTGTGTACTTTATTATACAGCATTTATGAGCAGTATAGTTTTGTTTAATCTCTAAGACTGAAGATTATGCAACTTTTCAGAATTCGGAAATCCGACAATACTCTGTGGCATTTTACGTCTCGAGAGACGATCTTTTCCCTTTGCAACTTCTTGTGTGACTAAAGAGGCCAATCCTTGATACACAGCTGCGATCGCAGGTTCGGCATATGTAATCACCAGGCGCCGTTGCATATTCACCCTTTTTTCTGCTTCTGTTGTGTATGACATCTGCAATCCGTGACCCTTACTTTATGCTCTCTCTCCATGTATATACATGTTTTCAAGTTACATGAAGTTATTTCCTTTTTCTAGTCTATATTTATGTCTATGAAAACTAATTTAAGGGCAATTTAAAAGAAAATCGCGAATGAAAACCATGAAACTATACATTTGGAATAGCAACCGAGCATTTTTAAGATCAAAGTCCATTCAAGCATTTTTTAATCAATGTTAATGCCAAAAGAAGAAATTGACTTTAGTTATTATGATCGACGTGCAATAAGTTTGAAACTAATCTAGGCTGGTAAACATAAATCGCTGAATAAGCGATCTCCTTATACGGCAGCTTCATTTCATCATTAGATCTACATGGTTTCAAAGTTTCCACATTGATTATTTACACTAAATCTGGGATCCTCTTGGCAATACGAAGTCATCAATAATACGAAGTTACATCCCAACCTATAATAATAATAATGTCTTCGATTACGAAGATCAAGGATGATTGCAGTGTTTCACGTGACTACGCAAAACCAATTTGACCTCATTAAATTAAATTTATGTTTGATATTGTAATAACTTAATTGAGGCAACTCAACGAGGCACATATATCTTTATTTACACGACATCACAAGTTCATAAAACATCATCTTTCTTTGGCAAAGTCTTTTCACTTCGGCTCTCAACTTGGACGGAAATCGTTCTCCTCTCTAATGTTGACATCCTTTTAGGTCTAGTCTATCACAGTGCGCACCTTCTAGCACTAGCCTGGATGGAGGTGCGCATGGCAGAGTTATAACAATATTATAAACTTTACTTTGTGTCATATAAAAGAGCAAAGAGACCTTTAATTCTAGATCAAATAAAACAGTTTCTGAAAGCAATCGACAAAGTTATTCAAGCTTAATCATAACAGGATAAAAAAAATTCTAAAATGGAGAATTCCATCGGACCGTGGAGAATAATTACGGAGAGAAAGGGTTACATTTAATACTGCTTACATGAATGAGTATTATTTTATACATTTGTAAAAACTGTCATGCCATATTTCTCACATGACATGAATTATCCACATTGCACTGTCGTCCCAACTTAATCTCCTTACTTGTTTGTTAAGGATATATCACTGCAGGGTCGGATTTAAAGGAGGGCAGGCTGGGCTACTACCCAGGCCTACTCAATAAAGGGGCCCACTAAATAAAAGTATTCGCATTTTTTTTTTACATGCAATACCTTAAGACTTTTAAAAAAAATGTAGGGGTCTCCTAAAAATCCTGCCCAGGGTCTCCACATACTTAAATCTGGCCCTTTGTCTCTTAATTTTTATGAATTTGTTGCATTTAATTTTTTATGACCTTCACTTAGTTTATCTGTGTTATTTGTGTTATCTTTCCTCTGTCTGATTTATTTTTTAACCAATAGAGAAGAAGAAACTGCTGGGTACAGCATTCCCCCGTGAGTGATCCGAAAGACGTCTAGCTAATTGATATTAATAATAAACATTTTCTAAAGTATTTAATTTTTCACAGGAAGGTGAATTTATAAAGTTAGCAGCTTACAAAACAGCATACTATTAAATTGTATCGTATCTTATCCTTTTAGTTACAAATGCTCTTACATTTCATAAACTATTTTTAAAAAGCTTCTATCAACTCACTCTGTCTGTCTAGTAAAAAGATTGTTTTCTCCCATTTCCCATTATCGGATCAAGTTAAACCTTTGCACAATCAACAAACAACATTTAGCCACATGATAATATGGATAAAACAACGAAAGCAAAACTGTCACGTGATAGCCATTGTGTATTGCGTAATTTGTAGAGAAGGGATAGTTTCACCACCCCTTCCTCTCCTCCTTTCACCAGGTTTCCATGTCATGGTGCTTCATTTTGTTAGAGGGCAGGTAATCAATGGGTGTGTGCTGGCGTCTGATTGGGTTGCCTGCCGGTAGGGTTAAGATGCATCTGTAGATTCTAGTGTAGGTCTTTTTTGTGTTGCTATTGCGACCGTTCCTGTAAATTTTGTTTCGGCTTTTTCATATCATGGATGAAAGTGTCATCTCAGTGTAAATGTCCGATTGGAGAGCTGGGTTGTTTTTTTTTACCCCGCTTGCCCTTCTTACCCACCTCCACGACTGCTGTGATGTTGCTTCGAGTTGTACGTTAGAAATGTCTATCTCATATGGATCTATATTTTATGGCTTAAATTTTGCACGGTACGGATTTGAAAGAGAGCTTCCACGTCCCTGTCGATAATCCATGCGCCGTTGCCCAAGGGACCGTCACAATAATGGCTAGTCCGGCACGGTTAGGTTGGTAAAACATAAGAAAATGGCGGGGGTTCCCGTTGTGCTCGGCCTTCGGCCATGTATTCTAGTCCATGCGCCCGGAGTGCCAGATACATCGGAAATAGCAATGTCTTACATAGTCATTGACTTGGACCTCTTCCAGGCAGAGCGGTTTGTTCAAGCAGGCTTATGTGCATTTAAACTTTCTAATTTTCCCAGAGCATTTGACCATTATTCTTTTGAATTTTTCTGCTGACCAAAACAGGCCTAAAAAGGCGTGGTGCACGAGGCCTTCCTAAACGCAAAGATAGTCTTAAATTACGATGAATAAACCAAAAAGGCTTGTCTTCGAGTCCGAAGATTAATGAGGAATAAAAAAGAGTTTGTGTTTCGGCCCCCGAAAAGTTCACGCGTGTTTGGTAAGCTATGCAAGGAAAAAGACGGGTTTCAATCTCTTCATCAAGAATATCAGCAGCTATGAAGTTCAAACTATCAACTAACCACAATCCTCCCTCTATACAAAATAGACGAATATGCAGGTGACGTAACTGGGTCAGTTGACGTTGTTATTATTCGTTAATATTCTTACGTAGGCCTATTCAATGAACTTAATTGTATGGTGCTATCTTATATATTACAGACCTTACTGTAAAAAGAAGATAATTACGTCCTACGCATTTCAAGTGTCAATCTAGTCATGCGTGTTAATCAATGACTACAACTTGGCCAAGTCGTTGGTTTTCCTGGCTGATTCAGGCAACCCATTACATTCTCTAATGTCAGTAGGGAAGAGGGAGCATTTATATGATTTTTTTCTGTCCTATGGAATGTGCCTCTATCTTTGTGTCTTTCTGAGTATTTCATTAGGCCTAAGACTAAAGAATGTGATTAAATTATTGATGGTTGACCTCTCTTATCCTTGGTCTTTGGAAGAAGCATTAACCTTTGGTCAACTGTCTAAACACGGGTAGTAGCATAAAATTCATAATAGACTACCTATAAAAAATAACAATGGGAATAGTACTATTGTTGCTTATTAAGTCTTGTTTAAAAAATGCTTACATACAGTACAGAATTACAAAACGCAATCTTTCTTTTTTTTTTTTTAATGAAATTGTTAAATTATTAGGCCCAATAGTTCATACAACAGAAAATACATAGACCCTCTAAGTTGACTAGCCTACTAAGAACACACAAGTTGATGCTGCTACAGAAATTGTTTTCAAAGAAAAGCACATGGGAAAAGAAGAAAAGGCAGACAAAGAAAGCGATGAGAAGAAAAAAATCAAGGAGAGGACAGGCTTGTCACTGAAAGATATTCTACCTAGGGAGAACGCGTAGGACGTAATCATCTTCCGTTTTTTTTTTTTAAAGTAACGTCCGTATTTCATAAGATGGTGAAACACAGAGAGGAATGGTCGAAGACGGCGGACAGATCTATGTGGTGCCCCAACGTTTCAACAAAATAACTTGAAATCGGATTTTCAATATCTTTTCAGATTTTGAGAAAAAAGTCGGATAGACGGATAGGCCTCACAAAAATATTATCTAGATCTAGATGTTATAGAGGTTTTCCCCCTATCAGGGGCCGTTAATTAGATAACATGTAAGGCTACCTTTGTTTGGGAGAGTCAATGTAAAGTGGGTGGGGGTCAATATACTAGTACAGAGAAAAAGAACATTACTTCACTTGTCCCAAATTAGTCCCAATGATATAGGTTTAGTTGTAAATTATACATTTTGAAAATTAATATTAATAAAATTAAACAGAGTAATTATATAAATACAAAGGCAATTTTTTTTAAATGTCAGTTTTACAAATGGTGCTTTCCCTGGACAATCCTGTTGATGGAACATACGAATCTGTCACTTCCGGTTGATGTTTAGAAAAACATGCTTGTACAACAAGGTTGTATAACAACATTACAAAATAGATCTACGTTTCACTTTAATTTTGGATTAATCAAGAGCTTAACACCGAACTAATCATGGTAATTATCATTGTTTATAAAACTAGATCTATTTTTGTGTAAATTACTAGAGAGTCTAGATGTATAAATAATAATAAACTTCTCAGGCATCTGGATAAAAATCATGAAAAATAATCCCCCCCCCCCCCATATTATTAGTATTATAGATCTATTTACTATAATATAGTATTTTTAGTATTCGTTCATAATACTGTGTAAATACATTTTAATTATTGGCATATGATTATCAGTCAGTGACTGTCAGTCATTGTCAATATCGACATGACAGTCTATATCTACAATCTAGATATCTTGTTAGATTCTTTGTACTGAAGTTTGCCTTTTCTAGGACTCTAGTCTAGTATTTCTGTCTAGGTCTAGGACTATAGACTCTGAGTATAGACTTAGTAATAATACTATAGTAGTATAGTATAGCAATTGTCGTATAGACGAGATAGTGTCTGATAGGACAATGTGATTCAATGTAACTTGAATATTGAATTTCTAACTCTGGATTCTATATCTTTTTATTCATATTACTTTATTATTTATATAATCTGGTATATATATATATCTAGACTAATAGTAATATAGAGTCTAGAACTCTAGATCTAGGTCATTTTTTCTAGGTATAAGTCGACTAAGTCCTACTCTTACGTCTAAAGTGTTTTAAGACTGTCTAAGACTTAGAATGACCCAGATGATAGCAGATACTGAGAGATCTATTCTAGTCATTATCGCTAAGACTAAGAGACTATTAAACTTTAATTTAAAGTGTCAATTAAAGTACTAACACTACTAACAGGTATTTACAGGTAATTGCCTTGCCTTGCAGTGGCTTGCCTTAAGACTGAAGCCATCACATACCATAAGACGCCTGCCTTAAGTTTAAGAAGTTGGCCTCAGTCATTCGTAGAATGACTAGATTTATAGATCTATGGACTATGGTTCATGTGACTGAGGAGCCATATTTTGGAGAGACACTCTTGTCCACATATTGCAGCTTCAGGAGGCGATGGCTTTAGTTTTTGGTGGTAGAGGAGCCACATATTTTTCTTATGAGGAATAAGTTATTTCTAAGATATTAAGTAAATTAAAGAATGAATCATTGATAGCGGAAACAAAACAAAATTTTGTCACTAATGAGGTCAGTTTATATAACATTTATTACTGATTTCTGATTCATTTCAACATTGGGATTTATATTGTATTCTCTGTATCGAATTTCAAAGGATTAAAATTAATTGTCGCTTCAGTGACAATTTAACAAATTACTAATCTGCTAATGTTGCTGTTTTGTTGATAGACAAATAATTACACAAATATTTAGATACACAAACTTTGAAATAAACAATGCCACATTACTCTTACCCCTTAGTATTATAATATATTTATTTTGTTAAATGATTCAAAATAATTAGCTTGACTTACATAAATGCATATCTTTGACTTCAGTCTTGTTTGCATTAGCAAAGGTCTGAGTAAAATATTTTATAATTTAAACATAATATATATATATATATATATACATGTTAGCCAAAGTTATCTTTTTTTTTTTTTAATTTTAATTTTCAGAAACCTATTATGCTTCATGGCCATGAGAGGTCCATAACTCAAATCAAGTACAACAGAGAAGGGGATCTTATTTTTTCTTGTGCTAAAGATTCCCAGCCCAATGTTTGGTACTCTTTGAATGGTGAAAGGCTTGGAACATTTGTTGGTCACAATGGTGCTGTGTGGTGCATTGACTGTAGCTGTATCCTTAATAAGTTCATGGTATATTTTTATGACAATGTAACAGCTCAGTCACACATTCCTTATGTTGAATCATTTGTCTGGGCATTTGATTATTGGCATTTAGATGTTTTAAATCTGATAGAAAACAGTTTTATATTGCTGTATCAAGTTTATTGATTTTATTCTATTATGACCACTTAGATTCTGTCATCTAGTGGACTTGGAATTGACATTTTAAAAAAAAAATGTTAGCTGTCGTGAAATAGTTGTTATATTTTTTTATGTTTGTATAATGTCATGAGATTTTTTTTCACAACAATGATGTAGTGTATTTCTGACTGAATATCTTTTGTCAGTTCATGTGTCGTTCTAGCTTAATAAAGCCTTGTATATCTCTACAGCTTTATTCTTATTACATGAGCCTAGAATGTTTGGCTATAAACTAGAACCTTTTTTTTTTTTTGTTTTGGTAAGTTGTTTTTTCTTCGGCCATGAGTTTAATGTGACGTCACAGTAAGCTAACTAACTGTTGTTTCCTTTGATCTCCAGAGCAGCAGCATGGATGTTGAAACTCTCAGGGATGCTTGAGTGTCTTAATTTTTTTTTTCATTAAAATATTTACATTAATGAACCTAAAAAATTAAAGCCTCTTTCTTTTTAAAATTAAATTAATTTGAATAGCCTACAATTTTTAATGATGCAAAAGCTGCACTTTTTGTCTGTTTGTTTTTTTTTTTTATTAGTGCACGTATAAACTGTTAACATAATGTTTTAGTGACTCAAATTGGTTCAACTAAACACTTTTTAAAGTTAAGGTGAATTGGGATGGGAAGGCAAAGTTGGTTTTCTTGGCTGCTAATCTGAAGGTCTCTTGGTTTGAGTCCTGGTGGAGACAGCGTTCCCCATTCTAATGCATTTAATGACAATTTAATCCCAACTAGAGATAATTTTTTGACTAGCTTCTATGTTGTAACATCAAGGACAAAGCCTTAACTATAATAATCAGGGGACACAAGTAAAGTCTTGACTGGTGCTGCAGACAACTTCTGTAAAGTTTGGGATTGTGAAACAGGTTGGTATCATCCAGAATATCATACAACAGCTTAGTGTCATACAATATGCTTGCAGGTTGTTTTTTTTTTATAGAATAGCCCCCCCTCCCTCCCTTTTTCCATAAAGGTGAAATAATGGGGCTCTGTTTCTTGCATCCATGATTCATATGTTATAATTATTTTTTTAATAATCTTATGTTTTCTATAATTAATATAACTGACAGTGATCACTCTGGAATGCTGTGTTACCAAAAAAGATAGTTATTTGATGTTTTTCTATCAAAGTTATGAAAATGGCCACTTAACTTAAAAAAAAATATTCCCATAACTCAGGTACCATCATATCAGTGGCATTTGCAAAAGTGTACTTTAAGCATAAGTAACAATTAATTTAAAAAGTTTAATCTTGGTTTTTATTTAATATTGTTTTTTGTTTTAAATTTATCATTTAAGTCATTTTCGTACACATTTTAGCAGTACTGATTTTTCTTCAATGCCAATATTTGTTAAATTATGTTTTGCCAGGCTCACAGTTGCACTCCATAGAAACTAGGACTGCAGTCAGGTCTAATGGGTTCTCCTACAGTGGCAACCTCATCATGTTCACTACTGATAAGACTATGGGATGTAATTGTGAAATTCATGTATACGATTTAAGAGATGGTGACCAGCTAGGTGAGCAATAACTGTTCCATCGGGAGGGAATCTGAATTTATTTCATTTTTTTTCCTTTGTAATGTAAGAGTTCTGTTTTCTTCATTCATTGTAGAGTTTATTTTTTCTACAACAAAAAAGAATAGTACCATTGGCATAGCTAGGTTGGGGGAAGGGGGGTCCTAATTTTGAAAGGCCCCCCACCCCAAATGGATATCCAAAATTTTTTACGCTAAATATTAAATATTACGCCACTGCCATGAAATCTTGCTGTTTACTTGGATTCCAAAATACTAGGCAGCATTGATCTAGATGATGTTATAGATGCCTTTGCTGCATAGAAAGCACAACGATAGGGGATAAGAATTGAGATTTGTCACTTGTGCATTACCTTGCCAATAAACAACAGTATTATTCATTAAAATAGTTTTAATGATTATTTTGTGTTAATTTTACTTATATACTGAACTAATTGGAATTTAGACTTGTATATTTATCAATTACATTATCTCATGTCATTATGTTGAATGCCAAAATGTAGGGGGCCCCTAAAAAGGTCAAGCAGCCCCCTGTGTCCCCAAATCCCTAGCCACGCCACTGAATATTACTATCTATCTTTTACATCTCAAAGTAAAATCGTTTTTAATTAGTTCCAAAAAATAACTTAATAGCTGAATTGTAACATTATGTACATGTTATATCACTATACAAAGTGTTATAATAATTTTGATTGATGATGAGCTATTTTTAATTTTGTGAGTCAATACAGCTTTTCTCTTCTTGCATATTTTTGTGTTACTAAGAAAAGATATATATATATATATATATTGTATGTACCCAGATAACTTATATATGTTTTTTTGTTTTGTTCAGCTTCTAACACTCCACTGTTGACAATACCTATTGAAGGATCAAAAATAACTTCAGCAATCTGGGGTCCTTATGAGGAGTCTATAGTCACAGGTCATGAAAATGGAGAAATTTGCATATTTGATATAAAAGTAAGTCAATGCAGTAGATACTTGAGAAAATATAGGTATTAAAACTTGATATATGTTGTTTTAAATTAAATTCTTTAAAAAAAAGGTTTATATATTTTAAAAAATAAATAAATCTTGTAGTAGAAGTTAAGCCTATGGATTATGAGGTTTTATCTAAAGGGCACCTTTGTATCCTGTCCTTTACATGCACATTTTATTAGCCAAACAGGTTATTGATAAATTAGTGCACATAAACAATCCTTATAATTTATGCAATTTGCTATTTGTAGAAAAATCTTTGGCTAAAATAAAGTATTAGATTTAAAAACAAAAATTTCAGTTTTACTCTGAATATTTGGAGTTGTGTGTTGAGGAACAATATTTCTTTTTACGTCTGTTGATACATGTATTTACTTTTCCATATTTTTAGTCTGGCAAGACGGTGCAGAGCTGCAAAGATCACACTAAACAAATCAATGACATCCAGCCTTACAAGGATTACACCATGTTCATAACAGCTTCTAAAGATAACACTGCCAAGGTAGACAACTACCCAGCTCACTTTATGTTAACATTAGCATTACTTGTGTATTTGTTGACGGGAATATGATTGTTATTCAAGTTAGAACTTCATGGAATCTGGACGCTGATCTAAAAAACGGCTCGAGCTTTTATCCTAGAAACTTAACTGTTATAATTTTTTAAAGTAAAGATAGAAATAAACTAAAAATTTGGCTAGATTTAAATCCAAAATTGGTTTTGAAAGGACTATTATGTCCTGGAATAGCTGAATGTAAGACAAATCAAGAGTTTTATAAATTAATGTTCAGGGAAATTGTGCACATTGTCTTGTAAGTCTAAATCTCAAGGCCTATCATTTGGAATATTATAAATTGTTGTAGATCTATACATTTGCTTAACCAGGATTCTTCCTTTGGAGGGTGGGGGGGGGGGGGGGGGAGGTAAAAATGTTTTAGAGTTATTTAATCTGAGATTCATAAGTTATTAAAGAGGGGAAAAAAATTGCTCTAGAAGTTGTAGAAAGGAAGTGTTGTTTTCTTTTTTCATGTTTTTCTTGTTTTGTAACCGCCAGCTGTTTGATATGGATACCCTAGAGCTGAAGAAAACCTACAGAACAGAAAGGCCAGTTAATTCAGCTGCAATATCTCCTTTACATGAGCATGTAAGAATTTTTGTTTGTTGTACTGATGTTGTCATCTTGTGTTAATGGCTGATTTTTGTAACATTTTTCTCTTATTTTTTAAGCTTGTTAACAAATATGCAGGAGATGCGGAGGCTGAGTGGTAAATTACTTGGTTTCCAAACCGGGGGTCCCATGTTCGAATTCTGGTAAAGACAGGGAATTTTAATTTCGGGATCTTTAGAACACCTCTGAGTCCACCTACCTCATTAGTGGGGAAAGGTAACGGTTGTGCTGGCCACATGATACCCTCATTAACAATGGGCCACAGAAACAGATGACCTTTACATCATAAATCTTCAAGGTCTATAAGGGGTACTCTACTTTTACAAATATGCATAGTAATACATTCATTTGGACAGGTCATTTATAAAAATGTACAATATATATAGGTCACTATGTTTCAACAAATGTTTTGTTGTGATCATTCAGGTTGTGCTTGGTGGAGGCCAAGAGGCCATGCAGGTAACAACCACTAACACAAGAGTTGGCAAATTTGACGCTCGCTTCTTCCACCTAGTCTTTGAAGAGGAATTTGGCAGGGTCAAGGGTCACTTTGGACCTATTAACAGTGTTGCCTTTCACCCAGATGGAAAGAGGTAAATGTTTCTGGCTTACTTTTTCTTGCAGTTGCTTTAAAGTCTCTATTGACTAGTCCTTGGGTCTGATATTTATATCTTAAAAATTAAACCCAGAAATTTGAATCTTTCATTTGTATAAACTCAGAAACCAAAATAAACAGATGTGATAAATCCTGAAACTTAAAGGCGGTTACAATACTCTTCACTTAGAAGTAGAATTGATATGTTATGGCAAGCTGGCATTGTTATATGTATCCATTACATACTGTACTCAATGAATTCATGAAGCTGGAACTGTTGGGTCATTTAGTAGAAGAATAAACAAAAGGTTGCAATAATCCTTAAATCACTGAACCATAATTTACAAATATAAAAACCAAAACCTAATAAAATACCCAGAAAAACACAGAGGTACATTTGTGCAAGTAAACAACTTACTTAGCAGAGTTTAAGTAACATGCATGAACAGATTAATGCTTAGGATGTAATTATCTTCTCTTATAAGTGATGTCTGTAATCTATACGAAGAAGATGTGATGCCATTATGTGTAGATATGATGAGGCTTAATATGGTGATTGAGGATTTGCAAAACAGGGGATTCATGGGACTGACTTATGGAAATGAATGATGGTGCTTTTAGAGAAATGTGGGAATTTTGCACTACTATAAGATTTTTTTTTTTCACTTAGGAAAAACTGGAATAAAACAAAACTGAACCTTTAAAGGTCACTATATCCTAGCAAGTCAGACTCCTAAATAAATTTTCTTAAAAAAAATTTGTCTGTATCAGCCCATGCAAATCTTACAGAATTCTTAAAGGTATCATCTACCATGTAGATAGGATTTAATCCGTGAATTTTTTTATTTTTTCAGCTACAGCAGTGGTGGTGAGGATGGTTACGTTCGTGTACACTACTTTGATGCCAACTATTTGGACATTAACTTTGATTATTAAATTGAATTGTAAATCTACATATTTATAATAGAAAGGAAAAAATAAAAATGATCCTTTCAAAAAAAAATTTGTTCATACTTTTGTTTTGATTGTTTTCACAAATGTAACTTTTATAAGTATTTTAACAGCTCAGTGGCTAAACAAATCAGTCTTTCATGATGGAAGCTCCAGGATTCAGAATTATACAGCTTCCTTTTTTTTTTTCTTTAACACCACTTATAATGTCAAAGCACAAATGGCACTCTTATCAACATACATGATAGCAGGGAAATTAAAATCGCAAGACCAGAAGAGTAACTTTAAGTGTTAAAACTTAAAATATATGTTCATAAAAATATAGGAAAGAGAAAAATATCACTAAACACAAAAATGAATGCATACAAAGTAGAGTATAGAACTCTTCAAAGGTCCACTGATAACCCAAATGTAAATGGTTGATCCTTATTGGACAACAAACCTATATGGTATGTAATGTAAGCAAATTTTTTTTTTAAAGAATTTTATCAAATATTGCCTGAAGATAAAACTTGCACATTATTAAAACAAATCGGCATTGTAATCATTTAGAAACTATTATTCAAATAGCATAAAATATTTTAACATGTTTTGCTGTTGTATTGTTTGATAAGTTCTGGAATTGAAACTAGACTCATACAACTTTAGACACATTCATCTGTGAAAAAAAATTGAAAAGAAAAACAAAACAGTTTGTTATGTTGATTATGATTATGTTTGCATAAAAAAAAGCCGATAGTCATATTATCATACACATAGTTTAAAACATGACAAAATGTAGAAATTTCAGTACATTGGAAATACTGCATGCACACACAGACATCTATTCTTATTTATCAATATATTTTTACATTCTATGAAATGGTGTAGTTGGATTAAAAATGAAGAATGGTAAACAAATTTATAACAAAAAAAACATTTTTAAAATACTTGAAAAAAAAAAAACAGAACTTACATTAAGCGTACTAGTATCAATTAGTTTGGATCAGTCGTGTAATTAAATTTGTAATAGATCTCTAGACTAACAATAAAAAAGCATTTATAAAAGTAAAAAAAGAAAGAGGGAATGGCCTGAATTCGAACTGAGCTCATGCCAACACGGTAACCACTCTGCTAGTGGAGAGCTTATGAACGTGGAAGATTGTATAGTTATCTCCATCATTGGCCTCCTTCAGTCGTAGAACGACTATGGTTCATCTCGAACACTTTTTCAAATGACTATGGCTATTTTGGAGAGACACTCCCGTCCACATATATTGCAGATCAAGGTGGCTTTCGCTTTGGTGGTAGAGGAGCTGGCCATTTTTCATATGGCACGCTTTTCTTCAACAGCTGAGGCCAAATGTTTTCTCGCTATCCTTAGCTTTCTTGGTCACCGTCTCTCTCCAACTAGTGCGGTCTAAGGCTGTCTTCCCAATGGTCAGTATCAACGTTCACTGTTTTTATTCCGTTTTATAACATCCACGTAACGGAGGTGGAGGCGTCCAGATTTTCTTGAGCCAGACGCGAGTAGCCCGTAGAGAATGATTTTTGGGATGCGATTGTCCTCCATCCTGCGAACATGTCCGAGCCAGCGCAGGCGGCGTTGCCTGAGAACTGTAAAGATGCTGAGAAGACCCTTTGGCGCGAGGATCTCAGTATTGCACACTCTTTCTAGTTATTTTCAAGATCCTTCGGAGACAGGGCAAATGGAATGAGTTTTCTCTCTTGCTTTGAGAAGGTAGGCTAGTCCACGACTCAGTGCCGTACAGTAGCTTGCTAAGAACGCATGCCTTGGTTATCTATTGTTATATAATCTTGTCCTATTTTTCATGTTGTGTTCACTAAGACATAGACAACTGTTTATAAATTGGACTAATTCAACCTATACCACCGCATCTGCCAAGTACGATTTCTAAGACTAAGACTGTTTTTATTGATCCTTAGGTAAGTTTGTGGGATTACAAGGACTTTTTTTCTCATCCAAACACAACACAACAGAAACATACACATAAATACAACATAGACACGAGCTCATTCAGCGACTACACACAGATATAGTGGTCCTTTACATGTTTCCTGATCAACGAGTGGCGTTGATATAGTCTGACCAAATAAGGAATGAATGAGTTTTTGTACCGCTCTGTTTTTGTTTTGATTGACATAAGTTGCCTACTTCGCGACGACCTGACGTAGTTATGATGGCTATTGTCTTCCAAGATTTTTCCTAGATATTTTTGTTTAAAAAGTTCATTTAAATATGGTAGTGTTGTGCGTGTGACTTTTGATGCCCTTTATATGTTTTCTAAGTGGCGCAACAGTTTAGATGAAGCGTTGTCTTACCATCAAGTTATTCCATATATTATCAGATTTTGGATAGCCGAGCGCAAAAACCATCTAGGATTCTCCCATCTGGTTCAAAGCCACTCAAGTCTGTATAGGAAAAACAGCCGCCGGGCTGCCTGCTCCGTCACAGCTCCAAGGTGGTCCTCCCACAAAATTATGCCATCAATGATGACGTCCAGATACCTATACGACCCCCACCTGCTGCATCGATGAAGCGTCAATCCGCAGTCCTTTCATCACTCGACCACTCTTTCTGAAATCTATGTATCTTTCCCTTGTTTAAGATGCCAAACAAAATAATTACCAAAAGTTTATTAACTAATTGGTTAATTTTTTTAAATTGATTGTGTTGTCAGGTAAAAGACATAAGTGTGCACAATTTCAGCTTAATCCGAGATCGGGAATGGGAGAAATAACGTGTACAAACTTTATACCGGACAGAGCGAGTTGATGTAAGGATTTTAAAAGCTACTTTGTGCTACAAGCTTATAAATTTGATTCTAGAGTGCTGACATGTGCACACAAATTGTATGGTTTATAAAAATACTTTATCACTCCATGATCTGTACACTGGCTACATCAAAAAGCTTGCTATTTAAGGATTTGACACCATTTATGTAAATCTCCTAAAGAAACTAACATTTCAATGATTCTTGAATATTGTTTTTTTATGTACTGGTAAGTTATTTTGAAAATTTAAGTGATCTAAAGACAGTAACATTCCTGCAGCTATTTAGACAAAAGATGAGAACTGTGTGTCCTGATAGCTGTGTGCTTATATGGTGTGAGATAAGTTGCTGGAAACCAATGTAAGCAAATGAAAGCTAATTATGAAGCAATGTTTCAAATTTGGCTCAGGTCCAAGTTAATTATGAAGCAATATGTTAAATTTGGCTCAGATCAAAGAGCTATATTTTATGCCTAGCAAGATTTGTACCTGGTTCATCTCATAAGTTAAAAAAAAATATAATAAAACTACAACAGCAACAATAGAATAGTCGATATTTAAATGTTTTTTCTTTTAGTGGCAACTTTAACAACTGTTTCAGCCTGATTGTGTGTGGTGCTACCTACCTCCAGAAAGTGAAAACATTACAAACTAATCATAATAAAGAACACAGTCATTTGAACTTTTTATTCAGCTTTTCATCACAGGATTTATTTAATTCATTACAAAAGTCTTACACAAAAAGATACAGATTAATACCAGTTGAAAATATATCCTTTAAAAAACAAAATATTACAAATGATAGATAAAACACCAATCAAAATTCATCTATGTGCATGTCAACACATTTACATCTCATGGAACACAAACCCAGCTCAACAGGTAACCCAGGTACAAACAAAACAAGGCTCTTTGCATAAAACACAGGGGGGCCATGTATTCAGTTTTATTGTGCATGATTCCATTTCAACAGGTGCATGAGCAAAATCAAATAATTACATCATCTTAACAAATCCAACTTTTTGTGTTTTCCCATCCAACAAAACTTTCAAATTGTGATCTAGAACTAAACATTTGCATAAAAATACTAATACATTATTCTCACGATTCATAACAGACAACACTAAAAACAAAAATCAAATACATTATTATTCTTCTGGATTCATAACCGGTGACCCTAAATCAGGCAACATTAAATCAGTAAATGCCATTGACTGAAACATACATTTTCATTAGCTGTTGCTCGAAACAACTACAATTAGCTCACTCAAACAAAAACAAACCATTATAGTACTAAACCTGTATAGCACTTAACAGTGACGCATCAAAAGCATTACTGGTTTGCACTGGATTATGGAAAATATAAAGGAAATTGGATACAAAAGAACAACAAAGTTGTTTGTAAAATTAGTCAAGAAATAACTTTTGTATCTCTCTGATTTTTTGTTGTTGCAGTACCGGTAATATGACAATGAACAAGAATAATCCTTTTTGTTTTTCGTGCTAGCGAATTGCTAATTTTGTTAATTGTTAATTTGCAATCTGTTAATTGGTGGATCTCCATTAACTTAAAGTATATATAAATGAAGCCATTATCAAATAGGAAACTAAATGCCTTTTGGCTACTCCTAATCAAGAGCTATTAGATTTCATATCCCCTGCAATGACTTCAGTCATTTTAATAAATTCTATCAACACACTATTGTTGGCACTAAACAACTTGTGATTATAAAATATTTTTTCGAGACATTTTTAGATGAAGTTAAAATGCTATAAAAAATGTGTCTGCAAAGTGAATACATATCTTGAGGTTTCACTGCTATAAATCACCAGGGAATATGTTAAGTTTTAATATGCTATAAAAGAAATACTAAAAACAGGTGACTATATACACTGATGGTTCTTGTGTAAACACATCCTATATCAATCACTTTCTCTATCAGATTGAAATAACTTGCACAATATGGGACAAAAGATGAGAAACATGGTTATTATAAGAAAGAGATAAAATTTGCTAAGCTTTCACTTGGTGTAAATATATTCTTCAAATAAATGTAGAAATACTTTTATATACATTTAAAAATAAATTTGTAAAAGTAATTGATTATTGCCAATAATGTCCGAACTGAATTTTTTTTACATTAAATTTAAAAAAAAATAGAATAAACAAAATAACTAGATGATTGGGACTAACTCCAAACATCTGCAGAGTAGCGTCCCTTTGATTGTAACTTTTTAATGTAGTCTTCGGCATCAGCTGTACCCATCTGACCTTTAGTGGTCAATATTTTCACTAACATGGTGTGGACATCTCTGGCCATATTTTTAGCATCACTGTAAGGTAGAAAGAAGATTTAGAAAATGACCAAAATAAAATAAGTCGCAGCAAGTTGCAAACATATAGAGAGAGACCATTTAACCTATTTCTTCAAGAAGCACTTGAAACCAAGATCACAATGAAAATATCTCCAATTTTTAAAATATATTTAAACAAAGAAGTATAAGGCTTACACACCAAAACATTTACAATTCCAAGTACCCATGTCTTAGACTTACCCACATATGTAGATGTGGCCATTATTGTTGAGGACATTCCAGATCTCATCATGGTTCTGGTCAATCAAGTGCTGGACATACACTTTATGTTCCTGGTCCCTTGAAAAGGCTGTGTGCAGTGTTAGCACCTTCTTCTCCTGATAGTCCAACAGCTCCTCCTCATAGATGAAATCCACACTCTTGTTGCGACATCCAAAATACAGGATAGTGTCCCCCACAGGTTTACCTGACAAGAACACAGGTAAACATATTTTATGGACATTAGATTACTAAGGTAAGGTTGTCGTTGCCAGAAGTGTTAATGGAAATAAGCACTCCACTACATATAAAAATGCTTTCACAACCTGTCCAACTCCTAGCTTTTATATGTGGCTCAGGTCATGGGTCGGCAGAACTGTTATCACTGAGAGAAGTAGGGGAAAAGTTGAGTAGCTGTAAGCTTTGGCTTGGAGGGGCTGGTTAGCCAGCAGCCGTAGCTAGCTGCCCACCATGGAGAAGGAAAACTCTTGAATTTCAACTTCTGCTGCTTTGCGGCTCTACCCTAACATCTAGACTTAACCCTGAGAAAAAACAGCACACTATTTTTACTTGGCACAGTCTGCAAAAGATCTCACAGCTCAGCAGTAATTAAGCTGGCTAGAAGAAGAACCCTGAGAAAAATCAGGAGCTGATGACCCTTAGAAGCTTGCTGTAAACAGTGCTATGTTTTGGATGCACCTGTGACGTGGCTTATATAGCTGGGCGGAGATGTGGGAACTGTGTTGTGTGGACAACAATGTTCTGAATTTAGCTAAAGCCCATGCTTTCAACTCATTTCTTATGAGATGGACCATAGTCATTCCACCACTGAGGGAGGTCAACAAATATTACTAAAATTTAATGAAGAATTACAGTTTATTTATGTAAAGGGGTTTGCATCCTAACAATTTGTAGTTATGCTTAACAATGTTAAAAACTATTTGGGTTCTTCATTTTTTTTAAGAAAGTATTTTTAATGGTCAATATTAAGCACCAAACTTCATAAGGGCAATTTTTACAAAAGGTTCTATTTCAAATGAGTCTGTTAGCATCAGATATAAAGACACTGAACACGTAAAACATAAAGCTATCAACTCAATGGGGAAATAATTCAAAGTTCTCTTCTTTTAATGTAACCATAACTAGATGGATAACATTGTAAAACAAATACATTGACGTTGAAAGGAAAAACTATAAACTACATGTAATACAAAATACCTTCTTCGCGGAAGTAATTTCTTTCTTGTATGAATCCTCTGAAAGGTGCTAATCCAGTGCCAGGTCCTATCATGACAATAGGGGTCACTGTCTTGAAGGGTAACCTGAACTGGGATTTCCTGACGTAGATAGGGACTCGCATCTGTGCTCCATCTCCTGATGGCTTCATGGTGGCCAACCAAGATGTGCAGACACCTTTGCTAAGACGTTTAGTTGGAGTGGTGTACTGGATAAGGACAGCAGTGATGTGGATGCTCTTAGGATGGACCTAGACAACAAGGAAAGTCAAAAAATTGTAATGAAATATTCAAAGACATCTTCAAGATAAGGGCATATCTTTTACTTTGTATTTTGTGATGTCAGTTGAGTTATGACAAAATGAAGCAAGTTTCACAGATGAAGCTCAATTCACAAGAATTTAAAGAAAAGAAAAACACTAGTCAACATTCAAACTGAAACTGACTTATTCAGATAACTGAACATCCCCAAAAAGATAATGTTTTAAATTTCCATAGCTTAGATTTTGTAGATAAAGGGAGGAGGTATCTAGGCAAAAGGTTTCTGTGCTGCTTTTAGGCGCTCAACAAATAAAACACAGCATAAGTCTGGTTTTGAGCTCGAGCCTCTTGATAACCAGCTAAGTGGTTTATGCCACTCAGCCAGATGCCACAAAAAAAAAACCAACAACAACTCTACAGTCTTCAATAGGTTGACTTTTTAGCCTACACAATGAAAACAAAAGCCTTAGGCTACAATTACTTATTCAGTTCATACACTGTTGATAACCGGCCATGCTAAAATGTTGATCTTAAATTTTTTCTTCTTCTATAAGCGCAAAGTGGGGTTAGTAAGAAACTCCAATAGTTAAGTGACAAAAAGGGCATTACAAAAAAAAACAATCCAGTCTCTTGCAAAAAAAAACATTCAGAATTTAAAACTAAAATTGAGTTACAAATACATAGACTGCTGAGCACATACCTTAGGAGAGGATGATATTGAATAGAATCTCGGCTGCAAGCGTGGTAATAGTTCACAAAGGTGATCAATTGGTGGCTTCAAGGAGGGAATGTCTTCTAACACAGCCAAGATGTTTCTATGGTCATTATGAATCCAGTCTTGGTACAGTTTCTTCAAGAGAAATACATACCATGGGTCAAATTTCAACAAAAAATGTGCTCTTACAAATTACTAAACTAATTAATAAGTGCAGTATTTTAAAAAGGTTTACATGTTAAAAAGTTCTGTTCCAAATAAAGGCTACTAAAAGCAGGTCCTTTTTAGATGTCGCCCCACAGGTGATCAACTATCGTAAATGGCTCCTCAATGCCTATGGACTTGAACTTGATGCCAACACAGAATGTCTCAGCTCTCAGAACCTACCCAGTTCAATTAATTGAACTTTTACCAGACTAATTATTGACAATAGACCACATTTTTGTAATAATGGCTAATTCTTAGTGTGAATGAATTAATTTACACCAAGACTTTCTCCAAAATGATTTTAATAGAGGAAATTAAGGGGTAATTCTATTAATTGGTACAAAGTTTAAAAGCATATTATAAAATGGAAACAATAAAACTCATAAAAGGTTACTGAACCTATTTATAAAAATAATAATAATAAACAATGCCATTAGATCAACTGATTGGTATACCAGAAATAAATCTTGCATTGAATGTAAATCTATAGAGGTGAATTGACTGACCTTTCCTTCGTCAGTTGCTTGTGTCATCTTTTGAAGAAATTCTTTGTCCTGTGGGCTGTCAGTGTACTCGGCCAACTCTCCCAGAACATGGGTGCGGGGTGGGTTGGTGATATCAACGTAGTGCATTAAGGCCGTTCTGTAAGAGCAAGGGCAGGGGAATGGGTGTTTCTTGCTGGCATCCTCTGGAATAAGTCAAACACTGGCATTAACATGCACATTCAGCATAATTCTACAAGCAGTACCACACTCGTTTAGTCATGTACTTATATCTGTGGACTCTGTGAGATGTTCATACTTGGATTCATGTAAGTATATTTTGTAATCATGTTTGTATTTGTAATGCGGTTTATTGGTCACGTTAATGTTTATAAGTAAATACTCCTTACAGGCATTGCAATATGTAGGACATCTGTTTCTAAGACAGACAGTAAATGAGGGTATTACAGGCATTGCAATATGTAGGACATCTGTTTCTAAGACAGACAGTAAATGAGGGTATAATGTGGCCAGCATAAATACCAACCACCTTTACATTCCTCAACTAATGTCAGGTGGACTTGAGGGCATACTAAAAATCTGGTAATTGAAAATCTCAGTCTTCACGGAGATTCGAACCTGAGACAGCTTTGTAAAATATGACCTATCTTTAAAGATCTAGCTTTAATGCCATTCATTACGCACATTAATTTACTGACAACATACCATCAATATTAGTGAGCGAGAACACTGTATCCAAGTCTACTCCAAGTCTTTGTCCAAGTTTCTCCACAATCTCTGTGTCGTTTATTGGGTAGATAGCTACATGGTCACCAGTTTCATATCTGCGCATAACAATGCATATAGATATTTATAAAAACAAAGATCAAATAAAATCTTTCATAAATGAGAAGCTTAAGGAAAATATTTCAATATTTCCACTGACCTTATTTTTGATTCAGATATATCCAGCTCTATATGCATGCAAGATCTGTCTCCACCTTTGTGAAGTTCTCTGTTGACTAGGATTGGTGCTAAATAGGGATTTTTCACATCAAATGGTCTAGCCAGAGAAAAAACAACACAAAACATATCATATTCAAGAAAATAATGTTTTGCAACATATTAAGTCAAAGTCACTCATAAAGCTCATTTAAAAATGTGCCATTTAAACAGTTACCAATTCTGAAATTTAATAAAAAACTTTTTGCAAGCAAAGAGGTAGAAATCAAAACTTTTAACATGTTAAGAGAAGGATTGTGATCATTTTTGTGACCTTGCAGCATGCTTCCCACAAAATGTTCTTATAGGCTTTCACAGCGCTCCTAAAGCAAGTATACATACATTCTTATAGATTTACGCAATGTTCTTAAAGTTATTCCAAAAATAAAACAATTTCTGGTATATTATGTGATAATCTCGCTTAAAATATTACCACGGCAGAATATCTAAGTATAATTCTTAAAGATGTGAGAGCTACACAATATGACAAATGGTAAGTGTGCAAAGACAACAGAATAAGACAACATATGTTCTGGAAGCTAAAAGTCGAGACAAGCGAAACACGCCCTTGTGGAGTTGAAAAAAAATAGATGAGAAATTAGATTAACAACAAATCAATCTGAATTCGTACAAACCTGAATTAAAATAAATAATTCTAGTTAGATATGGAGCCTATTCATGAGAATTATTTGAGTAATTTACTTAAAAAAAACAACAACCTGGTATGTTATGTTCTACCATTCAGATGAGTAAAGATTCAGAAGCAACTTACGGTTTCTGATTTGCAAAGGCTCCAATTCTAGCCACTTCTCCAGTAAATATTTTTTCTTTTGGAAAATCTTCAGCAATGGGAGTGAGAGCATACTGCCTTGTACTAAAAGATAAGATAAATAGAGATTTGGTACTGTTTGTAAAAGCACAAACTAATTCAGTTGTTTAAAGTATAAATCATTCAAGTTCTTTTTCTCTTATATACAATAGTACAAATCCAGAAGACTTCAGTTAAAAAGATATAGAATCTTACAACTTACTTGACATTTTCCCCAGTGGCTTCAACACCAAAATAAGCACAAACAGCAGGCCAGAACTTTTCCTTCCATGTCACAAAATCTTCTTCAATGCTGAAAGGAAAAAGAATTTTTGTATAATCAGATGTGAGTCTGATTAGATTCTGTAAAGAACAATCTACAATTATCCAACTAAGAACAGGACACACACCTCTACTAAATGACCATCAAACTCCACACAACTCCCCTTTGCAGACACTGCGCCCACCCTTATGAAACCATAAACCATATCCTTTTTGAATGCCCCTTCCTAACCCTCCTTAGGCAGACCCTACTTCCACTACAGCCAACATAACCAACACCCTGTACGGCAGTGCTGAACAACTGAAGAAAACAATACACTTTTTTTCCTTGGCAGTCTGCAAAAGAGCTCACAGCTCAGCAGCAATAAAGCTGGCTAGAAGAAGAAGAAGATTCTGTAATTTAAAAACTTAAAACACAGAAGATTATTAAAAGGACAGCCAATACATGAACATATCTATTTACTCACTTGGCATCGTCATCCCCAAGACCTAACTCAAACACTCTCTCTGCTCCAAGCTCTTCCAAACGTTTATCCACAAATATGCCCATCGAGTTGTAATGTTCATAGGTTTTATTTCCGAGACCGAACACCTGGCAAGACATGTACAGAGACTTTTGTTAGAGCTATCTTCATTTTTGTACAAAACATGTCATTATATATATATATATATATATATATAAACAACATCAAACATTGGATGAATGAACAGAAATGTTTAACATTACTTTAAGATTTTTACAAACCCAAAACATAAATGAAGTTTCAACAAAAATTCTATCAGATCACTAATAATCAATAATTCACAAAATGTATTTTATAATAATAAAAAGGTTTGCTGTCTAAAGAAAAATGTAATGTTTCATTGTTTCTTTACAATCATGTCTCTAACTAATTAATCTCTAACCTTTCTGCCTAACCATGCCTACCAATTTGTTTCTAATTATAACAAGGAGACAATAAATAAAACTACTTCCTATTCCTACTAGCTATGTACCCTGACACAATCAATTCAACAACACTGTTTATACCTCAAATCTTCTTAACAAAATATATAAATTTTTAAACACCAACATAAAAAAAAAAGAGAGAAAAAGATATATACATTTATGTCCATTACTAGTCTCAAACATCAAAAATTCAGTAAAAACATAATCTGAAACACTTGTAATGATGTAAAAAAAAAAAGTTAACCTATAAATGATGAATACATACTGCATATCTCAATCCTGTCAGTTTGTCATTCCCATTAGATAAATATTCATGCAATTCCTGGGCATTATCTGTTGGATCACCCTCACCGTATGTTGCCATACAAAAGATAGCCAGACTATTTTCTATTTCTGTTAACTTGGTCAAGTCTTCCTGGCAGACAGAAGCCAAAACAACTTTAGAGAGGTGGATTCTACATTGAATATTTATAGTGCTCAAATCTGACAAAGTAAATTTGCTTATACATGGTACTATATCATCAGCTGTGCACCACACAATTACTTACCATTTCACACTCTTCTGGATCAGCAACCATTCCTTTCATGCCATACCGAGAGGCATCTTTAGCTAACCGTGTTGCAAACTCTTCAGCTGTTCCAGTCTGCGATCCATAAAAGACCACTACATTCCTATTCTGTTTAGATTAAAAACAGGCATTTGTGACAGTAACAACAATGACTGCCAGGACAAGAAACATTTAAAAGCTATTATTCACTATTACAAATACAAATGTTTTAAACAAATAAATAAAACAAAACAAATTGGATTTTGGTAGCACTAAGTTCTACCCAAGACTATGCTGTTCTACTTTTAGGTTTTCTGTTTTCTCAACTATATATATATATATATATATATATCAATTATCAGGTACTAATTGTTTTTTATGTATGGTAAATTACTAGTCTCAAATATCTACAATTCAGTAAAACTTTAGTTATTTTTTCACAAATATCAACCATCAGGTACTAATTGTCTTTAGTTGTTGAGCTCTTACATTTAATAATAACATTTTTAAAAAATCAACAGATTTTGATTTACTGATATCAATTTTACTTCATTTATTTCTATGGCAAATAACAAATCATTTACACAAATATACTACATCACTAAGTGCTTTGTATATATTTAAAATAAAAGAATAGAACTTGCATAAGATTTTAAAATTACACTGAATAAAAAGGACAATTTAGACACATTTTTAAACTAATATAAACAGACTTAAGACTTTTTATGCTATTAAATTTCAAGAATATAGGTATATACATATGTATGTAAAGATTTTCCAGTTTCTATCAGTAATTCTATCTAGGGCCTATGCTCTTTATTTCTATCCAGATGAAAATATATTTAGAAATCTATGACAACCCAGTAGTCACTTATTCTTGTTACCACATCATACCCCTAGTCTCTAATCAAACAAACAGTTCCAGTTTTTTACAATACAATTTTTTAAAGGAAAAAACATACAAACTTGAGCTGAATGCATAAACCAGACAAAAAAACTTTGGCCTCCATTGGGAAGAGGTTACACAACCAAACCCTTTAATAGAATACACACACAATGGGTTCTAAGAAATTTCAAACATAATTACAATCCAGCTTCAATGGTGTATACAAACCAAACAGTTATTACCATATTTTAAATAGCTTTAATATAGCACATCTGTCATGCTGTAGTATGCTCAATGCACTTTAGTCAAATCTCTTTTGTGGACATATGGGGGAGGGGGTATCTGGGAGAAAGTTTCAGTACCACCTTTAAGCACTCAGCTAAAAAAACTCAAAAAGCTCAAGTGAGGACTGGAAATCAAACAGCACTGATAGATAGCCAAGCGATTTAAGCTACTCGGCCACACTTCCCTAACTAGCCCAAAGTATCATCAGGTCCATATAAGACATAATGCTTTAAACTGTACTGAATTGAGGCCAATACAAGGCCAATACGAGGAAAGCGCAAACAGGGATATCATTGTATAAATTGGCCCCACATTGAGTCCAATACGAGGAAAGCGCAAACAGGGATATCCATGTATAAATTGGCCCCACATTTTCATGGAGGACCTCAGAGCAGTAGACACAAGGTGGGATTTCCTATATAGCCAGTCACAGATCTTTATGGAGATAGCTTGCCGTCCAATGAGTCAAACAGCATGGGAAAATCTAAGTCTAAATAAGAATAATATGGATACAGAATTTCCTTACCACCAATTGGACCAGTATTAGTTGCATGCAGAGCACACAAGGTACACTATCTCTACATTTACATCATTAATACTGAATACTACTATTAAAGCTACAAATGTACTCACTGTATTCTTCATCTTAGTTATAAATGATGTATCACTAGACTCTGATCTTTCAAGTACTGGCCTAAAAAAAGACAAGAAAAAAGAGAAACTTTTACTTAAACATAAAGAAAAAAAAATCCACTCTCATTATCACTGATGAGCAGAATACTAAATTCAAGTACTGAATCAGAGCCCAAAGCAGAAGATAAAAGTGGGCATACAAAAAGATCTAATATGGTTAGTGGCATTAAGACTTCAGTGATAACTTTAGCAAAAAGGTTCAAATATTGGAAAGAATTAGATGGACGCTCTGTGTTGTCAGGAAGGTCCACAGATGTAGGTCAGTCACATGTGTTAAATCATTTATGACAGTAATAAAGATCATTACATCCAAACCTAAACCGTCTGGAGGAGTTTGCAGCAGGCAGGATTCTAACTCAGATCCATCAACATGGAAGAAAGAAGGGCATACCAGACAATTATTAAGAAACTAAAGAATATATAATATGCAAATTAAATAAACTTAATACTAAGGTAATTTTTGTCCAGGTTAAAAATAATTATATACAACAGCATATCAAATTGTTTTCAGATAAAATTCTCTCAATAAAAAATTAAAAAGACAAAAAAAAAAAAAACTTACGCAATAGTGAGTTTCTTAAAATTAGGTGTTTCTTGTTTTTTATTTCTGATGAAGAACCAGTAAAGAGCAAAGCCTCCGGCTAATGACAGGATAAATATATCCGTCAAGGAGATTAAAGACCCTGCCGCCATGTCAGATTCAGGAACTGTGCTCATCTTGGGTGCATCAGTAGATCAGGAATCTTAAACACACAAAAATGTACAGACATTTATTTGAACTGGCAAAACTAATAGTACGGCTTGTAGGACTTAGGCTTCAACTTTCTGGAAAAGTAGGTAATCAAAACTATTTGATGAACTTTATTTCTCTCTCTCTCTCTATATATATATATACAGGCATATATATTGTGGATATAAAAGATTTTTTTTTTCTATTCTAAATAAACAACTAGGCTCCATTTAGAAATACTTCAAAAAGGCATAAAAACTATATAACCAATTTATATTTTAAATATCAACCCTGATCTCAATAATATACTGGTAGATATAGATAGACACATGAAAAAAAAAAGTAAAAATTTGCAGAATGCTTAATAGATGTATCAAACTGAGTAACAGAGCATAGAGCAATGCTGTTTACAAAATTAGATAAATAAACCAGCAGAATTACGTAATGGGAGAAAGGTCTATTTGCAGGCAATATTACTTCACATCATGACACATGACAGAAAAAAAAAACACCACAAAAAAAATCTCCATAATTCCATAGAGCACTTAGATCTGGAGCGTCAAGAAACACACACAAATTAAAAAAAAAACAACTTTAAAATACGTCATATTATAAAATTAGTCATTAGTAATTCTATTATTACCGAACAATATAGATCTAGAGAAATGTCCTCATATAGATCTAACGTTTTACAAGTCTAGCATCAGAACACTGGGTTCTAGATCTAGCTCAGCCTATCTGGCAACCTACATCGTCGCGAGCAGCATAGGTCAAAAGTTCAAGAACTAGAACATAACAAGTCCTATTATTGTGACCCCCAACTGGCGCAACAAGCCAAACAAATTTTGTTTGAAGTACGCAGACATCCCGTTACATCGTAAAACATGTGACAAATAGGTCTAGGTCTACAGGCAAGGCAAGATTGTTTACAAACGCATCTTCAGTCGGGAATGAGCTCAAATAGTCAAGTGTTAGAATCTAAGCCAATGTCGTTATCGCTATATCAAACCAGTCGCTTCGTTCCAAGTCTACGGTATATCTACAACGTCCCTTACAATGTATCACTACATTTGACAGTAGATCAATATCCAGTTTCAACTCACGTAGTTAAATTAAGTTAAATTAAATTCAATGTAGTGGTGACTGGCCAAATAAAAAAAAGGTGAGGGGCTGGGGAGGAATACACACACACGCATGTTATGGCGAGGTACCGGTACAAGATCTATATGTGTTGGTGATCACTAGGAGTTGACACGGCACCAAGGAAGAAAACATTCCTACATGTACCGAGTGAATGGTTCCACCAAACGTGAGGGTAAGGTATATCTAGAATTAACCAGAAATCTACCGGTATGTAAACATTTAACACTAAGAATAACAAAATGTATCGAATAAGAAAAACAAACGCGGTAAATAGACGCAGTTTATTCATTACAATGGATACTTGAATCTATTGATTTGTAATTTGTAAACCTTTTCAAGCTCTAAACTCTAAATGTAGCCTATGCATAGTTACGTCGCGTAGGGTTACTATTCAACCATAGTTAGATATTCTAGTATTTATAGAGTGCCTGAAACTAGAATTAGACAGAATCTACTCATGTATCCAAGATTCAACAGTGGCCTCAAGTTTTCTCCTTAGTTTATTTTTTTTTTGGGGGGGGGGGGGGGGGGAAGATTTCGTAAGGGAGATAAGTGACATGACGCCGCTCCGTCTCTTTGAAACTTGGATGGTTTTATTGGGCAGTTGACGCATGTTTTACAGACATTCAATGTACTTGAAACACGGAGGCGTTTACAAGTTGCAGAAGTGAACTCTACTGTGCGATTTTCTCCTGCGATCTTTAAACGCGAGCCTAACCGGTACTTATATAAGGGTATTAATCATGACTCTTGTTTAAAACAAAACATTAGAAGTTTTTATTTTTGTAGTTTTGTTCATTCAACAACAGGAACCCCCGAAACTTACCCAACCTAGCCCCCGTTACTACCTTTGACCTTTTATTTACATGTAGTAGAAATACAATTTGATTATATATGCCAGGGAAGCATTTTGTAAAAATAGTGGATGAGAAGTAAACAGTACTTGTGGGTCAAGATTTATATTAATTCAAATAATTTTATTTCCTAATAGATCTAGAGTTATTGTTTTCGTCCACTAATAGCAATTTTGTCAAAGGTTGAAGTGACCTGCGCCTACAGACAAGCATGTTAAAGGGTCTCAACTTTAATAGTATTAAATTGGTCATCAACCCGGCTGAAATACGATTAAGAACATTAAAGTCGGCTCGTTGACACATCGCAAACTATGATCACCTAAAGGCTCATAGGGTTTTAATCAAATAGATAATAAAGCTTATAATGAGAAGTTACGTAGTGACAAAACAAACACTAAATATGAGTCACGGCGGGGAGGGGGGGCGGGTATTGTAACGCCTACTGTCAATATTTGTGGCTTTGCAGAAACTCATTATCAAAATGAGAGCTCAGCTGGCCTTGTTAATATCATGACAGGGGATCATTGTTTCTCTTTTTTGTGCTCATGACTCCACCCCACCCCTTATTCCACTCTGTACAAAAAATGAATGCTAATGAAATTAATTAGTGATTGATAAAATACACCTGTGTCACCCCCACACACACACATAATAAACAAAAAAAATTCTAAAAAAAATAACAAAACTGATGAACATTGCGTACTAAAAACTAGCACCACTTAGCCACCCTGCTCCAAGTAGTGCAAACATACACACACAAAAGAAAAAAAGAGGAAAGTATCTTAAATGTAAGTAAAAGTGAAGTACCCCTTTCAGACCTTGCTACCTACAGGAAGATGATGTTAAGATCATGCTTCTTTGGCCAACGGTTAACTAGCAGGGTGTCATGCGTCCAGCACAACGACCAACTATCTTTACTCTACCCAACTAAAATCAGGCCTCCATTAGAGTTGGGTGGACTCAGAGTGCCTTGAAAATCCTGAAATGCAAGATCCCAGCCTTCAGAGATTGAAGCCCAGGTTCAAAAGTCAAGCACTTAAGCACCCAGCCATCACGACCCCATATTGTTATATTGGCACAAGAATAACAGCATATAAAAAAACTAATATATTTTGGATTAACAGTTAGGTGTGAGCAGCCCATCCCCGAATTACAATATCTAGAAAGCTATGTGTTATAACACACTACCACTAGATCTGTGATATAAAAGGAAGAATTATAGACAACGTAAGCATATATAGCTGCCTAGTTGTGTGGTGTACACTCTGTGGCTCTGGACTGTCATTTTGATGATTATAGGTTTGAACCTCCCACTGTTCAGCAATAATTTTCAATTCTGAAGGAACATTCGAAGCAGGTAAACAAACAGTAGTTTACAACAGATTAGTTATGTTTATAACCCAAAAAGTTTTGTTTATTTTAAGGAGAAAAACTAAAAATCACTAAAATATTGAACTATTGTTTCATTGTGTGAGTGTGCAACCACACACAGTCTAAAGTGGTGATAAGCTCTAGTGAATAAGTGGACCTGAAATCTTTGATTAGTCAGCCCAGTACCACCTCAAACATTAAGTCAACAAAAGTTGTTTTAAAAAAATATTTATCAGTCACTGGGTTAAAAAAAAAAAAGATTAAAACATAGATTAATGGTTTGACCTTCCAATGCAAAATACCAGTATATCAATAATTTACATTAAAAGAGCCTCTAGAATACAGCAACATAAAAAAAAAATACAAATACAACCACTTCAACCTGACTCTAACCAAAACTTATTCATCAATTCTGTCCTGCATTTCTCAGACATTCAATGTTAAGTGTGTTCGCCTTTTCAATACTCTCAAACCACAACAGGAACATCTATATATGTATAATACACTGACAATAAAAAACTGTGTTTCACCACATTAAAATAGTAAGGTTATATATTTCATTTTAAACAAATAGAACAGATAGAATCGAACAATATTTAAAACCTAAATATACCAGAGTCCTAAAAACAATTAGTAATTTTTTAAGCCTTATGGTTCAATAAACCACATGCTTAGACATAAGACATATCCCATAATTCTAATCTTTTTGTAGTATGTACAGCATTACACATTACATAGATGATAGATCTAGATTAAAATCAATTATCCAATCTTAAAATAAAAAAGACACATGTGTATACAATAAAAAGAATTGACAAATAAAAAAAATAATTTAAAAGGACACTAATATGGTGATATGCTTTATGTATTATTATAAATTCTTCTTCAAAAAACAAATCAATGATAAAATTAGTGTGATTGGAATTTTATTTTCAAGATATTTTTAACATGTTTTAGTAGTGTATTGTCTGTATGAGACTTTTATCAAACTGCTAATAGAAAGTCTAGAATTATATTTTAATATTACACTCTGTCTGAAGATAAATTACATCACTACAATAGATTAGATATTCTAGAGATTTGATTAGATATATATATATATATATATATATATATATATGCTCTATAATCTAGATAGAATCTTAAATCTATATCATCACATTTTTTATATGACTTATACCTGTATATTGTTATAACTGTCGTTTCAAAGCGGTTTGAAGTAATTATGTGCCTAATCAGCTGACACTGACAACGCAGACCAGCGCTATGGATCAAGAATGAGATAAATTCATTTTGGGATCAGCGGCATCGCAGGCTCTGCCAGATTGTAGCACTGAGCACTCCAAACTACTAAAGGGTCTCTGGCTCCCCAAGGATGACTGTCCTAAATTCTAAGTGTATTGAATTCTACTGTAATACTGACTCAAACAAAGATTTTACATTGCATTGCCTACAGATGTTAAAAACAATATCTAAATATCTATCTAAATCTAGTTCTATAGTATATCTTATTTTATATATATATTAATATTATCTATCATAGATTCTTTTATCTGAACACCGCTTTCGGGAACTAGGAGAATTTTTTTTTTATTTGATAAAGGTTAACATACAAAAAACTGAAAGAAGATTCTTCTTCTTCAACTAATGGACAATAAAAGTAGCTGTATTCCTATGTATTACGAATCAAAGTTAAGATTTTATTTTTAAATAAATCAGGTTACTTCATCTCTACACCAAATGCAGTTTTCTTGCTTTCCTTTTCATTGAACACTGATTGCAGTCACCAAACACCACTTATGTAATTGCTAAGAAATTATATTTGTGTACTTTTAAATTATTAAGATTATATTAAAAGAGGTAGATTCACCTCTGCAAAATATATTTATAGTCAGTCTATGGTCTCCAACCATTGCAAAGCGACTATGGATCATCTCAAGAATGAGATAACTTTCCTGGACACTATGGTTGCAACAATGTTGCCCACAAAGCAGTTCCCCCTCCTAACGTAGCTGATGTATCCAAGGGAATGGTAAATGCCAATACATTTTTGGGATAAGCGTCGTCGAAGACTCTGCCTGGTTGTAGCACTGAGTACTGCTAACTACCTAAGGGTTTCCGGTTCCTGATGTTTACTCATGGTTGACTCTAAAAGCATTTCCCATGGCGGGAGGGTTGGACTATCTAATGAAATGGTCAACAAATCATCAGGGGCCTAACATCACACATAACAAATGCTTCTGGGAAGAGGTCTCGGGTGTCATTGAAAATGTGGAGGTAGCAAAGTTAAAGGATATTTCTTAAAAAGGATGCTAATAAGACATCTCTCTCTCTGTATACACCAAAAAAGTGATTCGTTCGGTGAGTGAGAATTTGACTAGGTCAGGTGTTCAGATTATAAGAGCTATCTGGAATAGATTCTAATTTGATGGGGAAAAAGTTTAAGATTTACTTTTAGACTAGAACTCTAGAAAAAAAATATCTAAATCTAGAGTAGACGAGACTAGAGTAGATGGTACGAGACTAGAGCAGATTATATATCTACTACAATAATTATATAGTATTATTACCAGACTGACTAGACTTCACTAGAACTAGACTTGGTCATTAAGTCTAGACTCTAGAATTTGTCATAATTTAGTCTAGATCAGTTAAATATATTTAATATTAGATTATATATATATAAATTACTATATAGTATTAGTATATATTATTAATATTATTAATAGAATTAGAAAATATATAGATCTACAATAACAAAGATAAGCATTAAAAGAATAAAAGATAACTCATCAGAATTAGACATATTATATTAATTATATAGTATCAACTATGGACTATATTTTTATGTATAAATTTTATAGTACTATAGTCTATACATAAGAGTCTTATGATAAGACTAAAAGAGTAACTAGAGTCTAGATCTATAATCTATATAGTATAATTAATATATTTTATTTTATTGTAAATTATAGAATTATTTATTATAATATTACGTCACAGTATATGACTGTGTCACTGTGAGTATAACTTTAATTTAAATTATTAAATTTAGTTACTTTACTTTATTAGATTTTAGATGATGCTGATATACACATACACTGATAGTTTATTAGAATAATTACTTAATTAGATCTATTTAATTTACTATTATTATATTCTATACTAGTCTATAGACTTAACAGACTATTGAAAAGTAGTATAGATTATAATAGTAATAATATTAATAGTATATATAAATATAATTATAAGTATAGAATAATGCTATTATAATAGAGATCTAGATCTAAAAACTTTCTAAGACTAGATCTAGAGATCTATTTTTTTCTAAAAGTCTAAGTCAGATTATTAGGAACTTACAAAATCAAAATGTAAAAGAACAAGTTACAAATCCAAGTATTTTTAAGGTGCCGATCGACACGTCTCTTCCCAGTCTAGATCCAGACAAAGCTTAGTTAAGTGTATAATAGATCTAGACTATAATCTAGGTCTTTATAGATCTACTCAAACCTACAGACACACTGAGTGACATTACTGTGTTGTGTACTTTGCGTTTTATTACTTTGGAAAGGACAGTAATATTTGATGACGTAAATCTCAGACGAAGGGGAGTATGCGTTAAAAAATATAGAAATCTAATAGTCACTACAACAAGTAATATTGATCTTTTCATATTTTTTTTTTCTGCGGCTACAAAATAAATGTTGTTATTACAAAAAACACTTTTAATTCTAATAATAATATATTTACATTTATAATTTAACTTTAAAATTAGATATTAGATCTAGATTATATGTACTAAGTCTAAGACGAGATAGCATATTATTATTATAGAGTAGTATACGTCCATAATAAATCTTTATTCTAGTCAAACCTGTATATATTATGTAGTGGATCAAGGCGACGGTCACGGCACAACAATTATAGATCTAGATCTATTATTAGATGATTTAAGCTATTTTTTTTAATGCTAAAAGTTCTACTTTTGTTTTTAAAGCGTTGTAGTGACAAAAAAAAAGTCTCCCCCACCTTCCCAAACTATTCAATTTGCCAAAAATAAATAAATAGATCCTAGAATCTATACAAAAGAAATGTCTATTTAAAAAAAAAACGTTAAAAATATTATTTTATTCCCTGAAGTAAAAAATCTGTGGCATAGGCCCGTAAATAAACACAGAACATATTTAATAATAAAAAATTTTCTAGATCAATCATCTAAATGAAGTAAATGGACTATTGTCACTAGATCTATAAAAATCTGTACAACTAGATCTAATGTTTTGTTTATTATGCCCCATGGCGGATGCAGTTATCTAGATCTAGAATATAGAGGTATCTAGATTCTAGACTAGGCTACTAAGATTCCAATGTTGTACCCTCGCGTTTTGCGAAAACGTTGGGTATTAGCTGTGATATTTATTTGTTATTTTATCTATTTCTTATCAGCCACGCTGTCAAAGGTAAAAGATAATAGTGACTTTACTTTTAGTCTTTATAATATATATTAGATGATAGTATACTAATACTAATTTTTTTTTTTAGTAATACTATACTTTAACTTTTAACTAGTTTAACTTTTACTTTTATCTTTCATTTATAGTTATAGTAATAATACTAATAATAGTAATACTTAGTGTCTTAGTCTTAGTAATAGCTATACTTATTACTTAGGACTTAGAATTAGTAAGTTAAGTAAGTTAGTTTATAATAGTTTATTGTTTATAGACTAGAGATTATATAAAAGTTTATAATATAAAAATAATAAATTTTAATTATAGATCTAGAGTCTAGTAATACTAATAGACATTATAAGATTATATTTATAGATTCTAATAAGTATAACTATAAGAGGTTATTTTACATTTATTATTTTTTATAGAGACTTCTACTCTAGTCACTAGATCTAAATTTAATCTACTACATTGAATTGTCTACAATTATGACTAATGTCAGTATGACAAATTATGTCTAGTACTAGTCTAGTCAGTCTAGAGTCTACATCTATTTATTGTTATTATTATATTAATTAAACTTATTGGAAGATCTAGATTCTAGATTAATCTAGATCTAGATTTTAATTAGATTTAAAATTAGATTTTATTAGTCAGATCTACTATCATTTTTTAAAAAATCTTATAAATCTAATCTATATAGATCTAGATCTAGTGATCTAGTCTACTATAGTCTTATAGACAATAGAGTCTTATAGAGTATAGTTAATATAGATATAATATATCATATATATATATATATATATATATATCTAGATCTATAGTGACTATACTTATTTGAATTAGAGTCTATATCTGCTATCAGTGTATCCGTATCATACTATCATCTAGAATGAACTAGATCTAGTCACTTGATTCTAGTCTATTCTAGATTTATCATAGAGCTAGATCTACTCCATAGAAAGTTATAATTTTTATTAATATTATTAATATTAGTCATTTAGGGCCAAGTCTGAAGACCAGTGATGACAGTCTTTCTCCAGATCCATCTAGATTCTAATGAATAGATTAGTCTTACTTACTAAGACTTGAGATCCAGTAACTCAATGTCTGAGTAAGCCTAAGCCTATAAAAAGTATAGATCTAAATCTAACTAATCTAACTCTAACTTAATTTAGTCTCATTTTTTTATATATTAGACTAGATTATTATTAAATTGATTAATCTAGACTAGATAGTTTTAGTAAAGTAATAGACTCTCTAGAGCTAAATTCATCAGTTGTTAGCTAGACTTCTTTAGTCGAGATCTAGTCTAGAGTGACTAGTCTAGATAAAGATTATTTAGTTATTTCTAGAGCTAAATTTTATAACTACAGAGTCTTTTACTCTATGTGTGTGCCATGGTGGAATACAAGAAAAGCAATAATTTTTTTCCCACATTCAAAAAGGTGCTGTGGCGCCATACCTGTGCCTACCGTAAAAAAAAAAAGCCCTGTATATATATGTGTGTGTGTGTTTCTAGTTATAAATTCTAGCTGCCTGCCTTGTATTCGGCAGGAGAGAGAGAGTGTGTGTTTAAAGTACCAAAACTGTCTTGTTTATAGCATGCTTAGTGCACTATGGTCCAATCTCTTTTGTCAGAATGTTTCCATGTTGTCTTTAGGCGCTCAGCATACACAACCCAGCTTGAACTCAAGCCCTCTTGATAGATAGCCAAGTGGTTTATGCTTGTTACCCATACATCCCCATTACACACCCCAAGACAATTAAACATATAACAGCGAACTAACCAGTCAGAAGACTTTATTCACATTGATACTATCATATTGTTGTAGACAGTAATTGATTTATAGCACCAAACTGCTAACTAAATCATTGTAGGCGTAATATATCTTAACTTTTTAACCTTAAAAACTTTAAGTAACACAAATAACATCTATTTGAACAATACTAAATATAACTTCTATTACAATATAAACAAATTCAACTTCAGATAAAATGAAACAATGTAGCAGACTTTAGTAGTGGTATAAAAATCACTCACAACTAATTGCTAACCTCTTCCCACCATTGACATAGAAACACACACTCCACAACACATATATATAATCATGTGTTCTCTAGAGCATCTATTAATGGTGTGGTAAGATTTAATCATCATATGTACTCTTTAAGCTTTTATCTGATAGTGTGTTTAGATTTTGTTTCTGTATAATGCCAATTTGTTTACTATGATTTCCTAAGGACAGAACAAGACTAATACTATTTAATAATTTACTTCACATGTGGGCCTATTGATAAGGGGTTTTACTAGAGATGCTTTGAGTTAACAATGATTGTTTAATGGTATTTTAATCTATTCCTCAGTCATCTGATTATATTCTTTCTGAGTATGAATCAAAGAGAACTCTAAGGCAACCTTTTCAGTGGCAGCCTTCTGAAGATTCTAATGATACAGAGATTGTTAAGTGTAGAAATTCTAGGCAAGGTCGCTGGCTGATAGTTGACCACAAAGGTATGCAGAATTAAAAAAAAAATTACTCTATTAGACAAAAATGGTTTGCTTATTGGTTTAATGATTCTGTTTATAGTTACTCTTTATTTATTAACTATACTACAATAAGAATACATTTTCTGTACTTGGTGTCTCTTCTAGTATAAATAGTAATCATATGGGATGTCTTTTTTTTCGGCAGGTAATGTTTGTCGGAGAGAGCATGTAGGGGTCAACAACTGTTGCAATCCAAAACATCCATCAACAAAGCATCAAACCTGTGAGACCTGTTTATCTAATGCTTGCTGTAGTGTCTATGAGTACTGTGTCTCCTGTTGTCTGCAGCCAAAGAATGTGAGTCTGTTATATTAGTATGTCATCACTAATTCATTACTTGTTATCCTTTCAGCCATTGTTACTTTTCAGTTACGCAAAATGCGTATTCGTTACGCAAAATATCCCAAAAATGACTGTCAGTACGCGAATATGCATTTAAATGCATTACGCATTTCGTATCTCTTTTTTCCCCCTCTCTTGACTAGCTTACGAGCGGTCACGGACGTCACGCTAAGCCGTCCTGTTGAGGGAGGGGGGGGGCAGAAAAGGTGGGGGAACACATTGTGTCCAGATCTATATGTTGATTGCTTCTTAAAAGCAATTAGAATTAGTCTAGAAATGAAGAACGTGAGAGTGAGGGAGTGGCGGGTTGGTACCGTCAGTTAGCTGATACACCAGCGTGACTTTTTGTTTTGTAAGTTATTAGTAGAAATTAATTATGTTGAATCCCTGATTCCAGTATTCATTTATATAGAAAAAAATATTGAAGTGCTATCGATTCAAAACACATTGAGTGACATTGTAGATATCTAATCTAGATCTGGATTCTAGATCTAGAATCTAGATAACTTGTTATACAGGAATAGATCTAACTAGAGTCTAGCTAGTCATTACGTTATGTCATGATTCTCTACATTACTCTACAATCTAGATCCAATTTAGTTGTAGTATGATTTAGATTGACTAGATCGATAACATCTACTACCATCTAGTCTAGATCTAGACTAGATTCTTAGTCTTGGTATAGAATAGATCAAGGATGAAGGTAGGCCTACGAAAGTTTGGAGTAGACCTACATTTGTAACGGATCCACGGCATTGGTAACACTCTTGAGCCCAGATCTAGAGCAGATTATATTCATTATAATGATTATATAGACATAGATCCAGATCTAGTCTAGATGTCATCTTTATTGTCGTATTGATCTAGATTTAGATTGTAGATCTAATCATGACATCTAGATCTAATATTATGTGTATATATATATATATATATGACAAAATAGTGGATCGCGTAAGTGTTACACATTCTGGTGCCAAAATACGCATTTTTATCATCAGCGTTACGCATTTGGACTTTTTTTGGTAGGCAGGTCTGCTTTTTGACATAACAAGTGTACAAATATAACAGCATGATCACTAGTTGCCGGTATTAGATTGAATGTTGGTTTCTGTATGATGTGAGCTTTATTAAATGTTTTTCACACTTTTACCTTACCTTGAAGTTTAGAAAGGTTGAATAATTCTCAGCTGTTTTTCTGACAGCCTATTTTGTCTCACCACATTCCACACTTTATATTTTTCTACATCCACCAGCTGGTTCTATTTATCATTTTTTTTAGCCTTTCGCTATTGTGTAGATCATATAGTTTACCTTCACCTTTCCCTTAGTCTCTTGGATCATTGGCGCACAAGAAGGTTTGTAAACTGTCTTTTTCAATTCCTCTCTGTCTTTTACCTTGGATAGAACCTCTTTTAATGGCAAGCTTGTTCATTCTTTTATGTTGTCTTCCCATATAATAATAACAACTGAATTTCTATTAAAGTTCAAGCTAGTTGGCACTTAAACTGATCTTTAAAGTGTTTCGATGGGGCACATCTGTTATGCCAACCACCTTTTATCTCACCAAAAAAAGATTGCCTTTGGCAGGGCCATCCCCTATATGAGATACATGCCCTGCCTAGCGTAGCTGTTGAACTATAAGTAGTAACTATTAGTATACTGTCCTTATCTGCATTTGCATTTATTATTTGTAGTGCTGTCTTGCCAACATATGCCCATGATAGAGCGTAGACATCTTTGGTGAAAGTTTTCAAGAATTCTTAGCTGCTTTCTCTATAGTCTGGGGGCGTGGTAGCTAAGCGGAAACATGCTTGTCTTCTGAACTGGGGATACTGGGTTTGAAGACTGGGATTTTTAATTTCGGGATCTTTGGGCACCTTGAGTCCACCCAGCTCTAATGGGTACCTGACATAAGTAGGAGAAAAGTAAAGGGGGTTGGTTGTTGTGCTGCCCACATGCCACCCTCTTAACCGTAGGCCAAAGAAACAGATGACCTTTACATCATCTGCCCTATGACAAGAGGGACAATAAGGGTTGCTACCTTTATTTTTTATTAGAGTTAGTTCCCTTTATTACTTGATTTAAGTCCCTGTTAACTGTTTACAATTGCCACTCTCTCTTGAGTCTTTCAACTGACCAGTGTAGTTTGAACTAAATCTCTATAGTGTTTAACTAATACTTGTGTTGTTATACTGTTGCTGTGTTACTCAAGAGGAGTGTGCCACTGTTGTGGTATGAGTATTTCGATAATGAGCTAAGTAGACTTTATTTATTTGTTAGTACTAAGTTGGTTTATGTAAATGGTATAGGTCTACTTAGTCTCTTATCCTCTCCTGTATGTTTTCTTAAAAGACATCTTTTGTTTAGATACAAGACAGTAGTGTGTCTCATGAATGATGTCATTTCATTGTTAATGCATGTATGATATTATTGTAAACCATCTTTTTGGTTTTTCGACATAAGACATTATTGTGCCTCTATGATGGTGGTTCTTTATTTATATTGACCGGAAACTGTCTTGCTACTTTGCTTTGTTTTATTATGTCATTTTCTATTATGAGCCTTTATTACCATTTATATTTTCCATGATTTTTTTTCTTTTGTTTGTAAATAAACTCCTTTTTTTGTTGCAACTGAAATCTCAGAATTATTACTTGTCTGTCTCAGTTGTTTTGTACATCTAGAGGCTATAGTTATTAGCCTAGATAATATGATTGGGACCACAAAGTACCACTTGACTAACTTAACAGTACAGTACAGTTCATTGGTCTTATGACCTATCCTAATTCAAGGTCACATGCCCTTTAGACCACAAGGTCTGAGAGGGGAACTTAACTTCTCTATAGCCTATAGTGCCCATGTCTCAGATCCATATAATCCTATAGAAGGGTTGAGAGAACCACTGCTTGGTAGACACTGATTTTTTGTAGGGAGGTGGAGCAATTTGTTCCACCTCTCTTGCTTGGAGACATTCAAAAGCACCACTGGCCCTAGCCAGACAGTTATGAACTTCCCTTAAAAGTGATGCATCATTTGATATTTTGCTTCCCAGATATGTAAATTTTATTGGGTGACTTCTGAAACATGGCTTCCATTTTTTTTTTAGAGATTTATTGTTCTCTATTGCTTGTATTACTTAATTTATACTTAACTATATAAAGACCTATGTTGTTTTTTTCTCTTAATTTTTAAACATTTTTTGATTGCAATTATTGTAACAGTTTATCTTTTTCAGATATTTGGGATAGTGTATGTAGTGGCATATTAATCTTGTCTAGTTCCTACAATTCTTTTTTTTTTTTTTCTTAAATGTCAACTAAATCATGTTTCTAGTGTGAAGTTAGCTTGTGGACTTCAGGTGATATAAGTCATGTTACTAGTGTGAAGTGAGCTTGTGGACTTCAGGTGATATAAGTCATGTTTCTAGTGTGAAGTGAGCTTGTGGACTTCAGGTGATATATCTTATTTATTGATGAGAAAGCAAAGATTCCAGAAATTTGGAGTAAGTGAAACATGCACTTGTGGAGTGTCAGCAGAAAAGCTGTGCTTTTTTCAAAGCTGCATACTTTATCAGGCGGTTCAATTGAGATAGTGGTCCAGGAGAATCTGCTTTAAAATAACTATGGAAAGATGTTTTAAATGGACACTAATGCACTGTTCATTGCAGATTTGAGATTGATTATCTGCATCTCCAACATGATAATGAGAACCAAGAAGCTATAGGCTGCTTAAGATATCCATAATTAGAGAGTATTTTTATAATTACTTGATGGGTCTCCCACATTCTATTTGATCAAATGTGTCTATTTTTTTGTGTGTGTGTATTGTATGCATATAAACATTAACAACTTTACAATTAATGATGGATAGCCATGGCTAGTAAGTAATCATAATCTAGATGTAATTACACGGTAGCTGAGAAAATATTTCCAATACATTTATTTTCAGCAACATTTGCTCAACAAAATCTTAAAAGAAAATCAGGAAGCTCCGTACAACTTGTTTGTAAGGGAGGTGGAGAATCTGTTTGACTTGTGCTTAGCCAAGTGTAGAACCTCCTCTCAGGTAATTGGTGGAATTTAATTATTTGTAATCAGCATGCCTTTGACAATGTATGCAGGAATTTAGTTTAAAATTGAGCACAGCTCAGACTGTGTCTTAAATTTTTTTTTTTACCTTGCACATCCTGTCCTAGGGGGAAACTTATTGAGATAAACCATGTTAGTTAATTAATTTCAATTCTTTCAGATCTGTCCCTTCCACTTGATTCTTTGTTGCCTTTTCATGTTCATAAATGAGTGTATCAATCCCCCACACCTATAACATGACGGATATCTAACTACACAGTCTCTTTACTGCCGTTTTTTTTTTTTGTTTGTTTTGCTTTTATTGTCATTTGCTCCTTTTGATATCATATTGATTCTTTTATTTGCGGGCTTTTACTGTGCATGGACCAAAGGTTTGGAACTCAACTCCCCATTTATCTCAGACAGACAATATGCTACACTACTTTTAAGAACATTAAGACCTAGCTGTTTAAAAGCTGTTAGCTCTCATTTTGTGTTAGTAATGTTATCACAGTGCCTTATGTTACTGCTCTTTGTCTAAGGAGAAAGGTTGGCATTTCTTCAGAGCTACAGATTCTCCTATTATGTTCTGTTTTTAACCAATTAGCTCCTTCTGCAGTCCATAACGTTTTCTCGTTTTTTTTTTTATGAACCGTTGTAGAACATTTCTAAAATTCACTATTCAATAAACTTGCTTTAAACTTTTTAAATAGAAGATTTCTCCTAGTCTTGTTGCGAGCGTGATTACAAATCATTGTAATAAATCATAAATAACTTTTCAACTGAACAGGCCCTTTTACCCCAGTGTATAAACCCCTACATGAGAAAATGAGTATTTTTGAAGCTTTTTTATATTCTAAAGGTATTAGAAGTATTTATTTTTTTAAACTAGACATATTGTTCTATTTTTTTAAGTTGTTTGTTTATTTATTAGTATTAGATCTTAAATTTGATTTTTTCAAAATATTTATTCCTTCTGATTTTGTAAATTTCGGGTTATCCCTCTTTGCTTAGGACCTCCCTAACCGGAAATAGGAGCTATTGGGTTAATTTAATATACTTGTCAGTTGTTGACTATTCATTTGTTTAATTTTTTATATATTTTTTTTTTTTTTTTGTGTAGAGTGTTCAACATGAAAACTCGTACAGGGATTCCAGCATAAAATATTGCTATGGGGACAAGCCTCCAGATTTACAAATCATCAACAGCTGAATACCAGACATAGCGTCATGAACTGTTAATCAAAATACAACCAACGCTGTTAATGAACTTGACTAATTAGTCTACAGTACAAGACAACCAAACATGGGTTAAGTCCCTTATACATATTTTAAATAAAAGCATAGCTGTGATATATTGTAGATAAAAGAAAAACATTTTCATCTACATTAAAACTGTTAACATGGATAAATCCCAGAAGGAAAAGTTAACCCTTGCGTCTCGTAGCTCTAAACAACAAGCAGACTACCGTCCCTTTAATCAGCTTTGGATCAACTCCTGTTACCAGCAGACATTGCTGCCCAATGCACCTTGGCACAAGGTAAGCATTTGAAAGTGAATGCAGTCAAACTTTAATATCAAATTCTGCTTATAAAACCAGATGAAGCTGTGATTTGATGCTTGGCTGTGAGCAGATTGTTATGTCATAGAAACCATACAACTTCACAGCTTATTAGGAAGTTGTAGCCTGTTGAAAAATATGTTAAGACAACATAACTCATTATTTCATTTTCTTTTGTATAACTAAATTAATTTTAGAATTAATAAATGTCATGTGTGGCTGACTGGTATGAACCGCTTGGCTGGTTATCAAGGAGGTTCAAAGTTGAATCCCGACTCGAACAGAGTTGTGCTCAACACCTAAAGATAGTATGGAAATCATCTTCAGATACCCCTCCCCCCAAGTCAACAAAAGAGATTGAACAAGAGTGCCCTGAGCATGTTTGTAGCATAAAAGTTGAGCAGTGAACAATCCAATATCTTAATCTATGTCTTTTTAATGTAATTTCATACCTCATGGTTTTAGTAACTGTAATGACTCAATAGCAAAATGTGTAGTAGTTGGGTTAAATTGGGTATTTCATTAGTGACGTGGCGGTACATTAAAAAGTTAGAAGAGACAGACTAACGGATGAGGAAGTGACCCAAATTCTACGCATATTATTATTGAGTCATTACAACTCTCTATTATAATTGTGTTTTTATGCTGAGGTGCTTAATAACTCATTGATGTGCTTGTGATAAATGTGGCAAGCTGTCAATGTGCTTCGGTGTAATGAGATCATGATAAACTTGGCGATAAGATGATCTCAGTGAATGATATTTTAGTCATAAAGAAAATGATCTCAGTTTTATCCATTGCAATTAGTCATGAATAGTTACCTCCTACATCTTTATGTTATGGTGTTGTTTTTTCAGCTGGAAGAAGAAATCTGTCACAATTTGGCGCAGAAAGTAGAGAAACAGTTTCATCAGCCTCAGAGGAAAGAGATGTTGCTGGAAAGCCTGGGGAAACATTTTGTAGAGAAATATTTGTCCCATGTACAGAGGAACCCAGAAATGTTGGTCAGTTGTTTTTTTTTCAAATGGACTTTTAGGCTAAGCTAATAAGTTGTATACAAAACTTTTTTTGACCACTTTCAGTTTCAGTGGGTGAATGCAACTTTGAAAAGGTTACAAGTTGTCAAAAAACTTAATTTTAATATACAAAATCTGTTTATGAAATGATGGTTCCATATTAGTTAATTCAAGATCAGTGTTGTGGATGTGATATATTCATAAGTTTGTGTGTTACATAATGTGTATGAATATGAATAACCCACAGGGGCCACCTATGAGTTTGTGTAAAACAAACTCTTTCCGCAATAGCATGTTTATGTGTGAATTTAATGATGTAAATTGTATATGAACATTCTTTCCATTTCAGGAACCCATCCATATTTCAGCCAAGGAGAAAAACCGTTTAAAGACTGATGCTCAAAACTGGCTTAATAGTCAGATGTACAAGGCAGTCAAAGAAACAGGTCATGGTTACCTTTTGACTGGCATAGGTCCTGGGTATGTATTACAACAGTCTGACTATTATAATGGCTTCAAATTACTAGCATGTATATTGTTACATTGTGTTGACTTCTTTTCTTCACTTCTTGGTTTCTTACTGAATGTTTCTTTCTCAAAGTTTCCTCTTTTATTCTAAGTTATAATTGAACCTTAATTCCCCAATCATTTTTGTTTTGTCAAGAAAATATACTTTATTTGTCTTTTTGACATATTTAATTTAATAACACATTTTTGTAGAGAGCCACCTCCTACTGGACACTATGCAGAGTTCCTGCAAGAAACATTTAACATCTTCACTACAGGACTTGACAGAGCACTTTATTTACAAGAGAAAAGATTGCTGGTAGGTTTTGAGAGAACACAAACACGTACATCTTTTTGTTATTAAATCACACATTCTATATTAAATCAGTAATAAGCGTTTATATATGATACAAGTACAAATCTAACATGATTTCTTTGATTATGTAACTTCTCAGAAAGCTAAAGAGAGTGAAGTGGTAACAAGAAAGGCAGACAACTCTGACATCTACAAAGTTCCTGCACCCAGCAGACTGAAACAAATAGGGGCAACTGATTTAGGAGCAGCAAAAGTTTCTGTACCAACCACAGCACAAATTAGGAGTAAGTACTCACTTTTTTGTTGAAACATTATTTGGGGGGAGTCTTCTCATCTCAAAGTTTAACTCATTCTCTCCTAACTGACGATATCATCGTTGATTTTATCCCATTATGCAGCCTAATCAATGATATCGTCTATTTCTTAAAAGTTTTTCCATATTAATTGTTATAGGGGGTGTGAAAGGGATAGTGACCTCAAGACAATAAATATAAATTTTTACATATTTTATATATTAAGATTTGTAAGAATATAAATAAATATCATTAAAAAGACTTTTTTATTTAATTTGGATCATAAAATATTGCCTAGATCTAGTCGAGATCTAGTTTTAAGGGAGACTTGTCCACAGTCAATAATTTTTAACTTTGAAGTTTCACTACCCAAGATAAAAAATTTTTTTTCGTTTCATAAACATCAATTTAAATTATCTAAAAAGGTGTGCATTTTCCTTTAATTGTATAACAAATATAACATTTTCTGACAACAAACAAAAAAGTTATTAAAGTTTAATCATTACAGGGTAGTGGAATATATATGAGTAAAATGAATAATTCCTTCGAAACGAGGAAAAAAATTACAGAGAGAAAGAGTTAAAATAAACAACATCATAAGTAGTTTTTTTCAATGTGCTTTTTGAGATGGTGCGAAGAAGAAAGAATTGATATTGTTGAAAAAAAAAAGATTTTAGATAATTATTGTAAATTTTTCAACCAAAATAATTCATGTTGTAAAACCTAACAACTACACAAGAAAAAAATGGTTTTATTTTCCCTCTGCTGTTATTTGATTGCAGATTAAGAATTGGCTAGTCAATTATTTTTAAAGAAGATGATTCATCTATTGCTTTTTCCTGACATCCTTAAAGTACTATATTAAATATCGACATGGAAATGTATATTATGTCAAATAAATATCATTTTTTTTTAATTAAATGTTTTATGGGCAACAGGCTATTGAAATTGTTTTATAAACATGTTGAGTTCAAAGTTAAAGTATGTTACGTGCGCATCTGTGTAAATGTGAAATGGTGCGAATGCGTGTTGAAATTGGAAAGAGAACCAAAATGGAGGAATATGAACAAGAAAGTGTTTTTGGGTGTTAATAAAGATTAAAGTATTTATAAACTGTGATTTGTCGTTTTCATGTCTAAAGAGTCTCATCCAATATGAAGATGTAACAAGTGGCGCCCAACGTAAAGGTAAAACCCACGTATCCCTCTATACACAGTGGATCTCCTGTCAGCAGACTGTAGAGATAGTAAAGTCTAGATCTAGAGACAGGAGAACATTCGAGTCGATATTATTAGAAATAGACTATGGCGGACAAGGCTGAGGTAGCAGCGTTGAAGGAAGAGGGAAGGTTGTTGGAGCTGGAAGGGGCAGAACTAAGAAAATACGTACAAAAAAGGTTAATGGAGAGGGAGAGATTAGCGATGGAAAGAGACAAAGAAAAGGAGAGATTAGCGATGGAAAGAGACAAAGAAAAGGAGAGATTAGATAAGGAGGACAAAAGAGGAAGAGAAAAGGATAAGGAGATAGTAGCAATTGAAAAAAATGAATTAGTTGCCATTGAAAGAGAAAGATTAGCGTTTGAAAAGAGACAGCAGAGAAAAAGTTAAAAACAAACCAAGAAAAAGAGAGTGATAAAAGAAAGAGTGACACTACAGGGAATAAACTGGCCAAATATAAAGGTTTGATATTCAGCGAAGACAAAATGGACATTGACATTTTTTTGAATAAGTTCGAAATAGAAATGAGAGAACTGGAGTACCCTGAAGACAAATGGACATTCTTATTGTCTAGATTATTTACAGCGGAGGTGCCATCAAAACTATGTATGAACCAGAGTAACTACAGCATTGTGAAAGAACAACTACTTCGAACTTTCGGGAAAACAGAAGCTTTCTATCGCCAACAGTTTGTTAATTGTGAGATAGAACCAGAGGATGACCCGCAGACCTTCTTGGACAAAATGAGCAGCCATTTCGATAACTGGATAGAAACCGCTGAGGTAGAAAAAACCTTTGACAGTCTTAAGACATTTCTCATGCTGGACAAAGTGATGTACGAGTGTCAGGAGGATTTAAAAATATTTCTGTTGGAGAGGAAACCAAAATCCTTAAAAGACATAGTAAGACTGATAAGGGCCTATAAGGTGGCACATCCCGTTAAGAAACTATCCAGAGGCAGCGACATAGAAGAAATAGTTGCCTTTAACAGAACATGTGAGACACAGAATAACTCTCACAGAACAATAGGATAGACATTATAGACGTGGTACAGATGAAAGACAATATGATAGCCGCAATGGAAGATATCAAGGAAACAGACAGGAAAGAAAGGACTGGGAGAAAGGTGGAATAGAGCAAGGCTTATCATTGTCATCTGATACTGGAACATTGGAGGTTTTTCAGACATTCGTAGGGAACAAGGCAGCCAAGACCATCAGGGATACAGGGAGCACTATTATTGGAGTGAATAAGAAATTAGTGGAAGACCATGAATATACAGGCGAATCTAGGAAGTGTGTTATGTTTAATGGGAATATTGTACAATTACCTATTGCTAAAGTTATTATAGACACACCGTATTTTAAGGGGACAGTAGAAGCTTGTGTTGTAGATCAGGGTGAGATAGATTTAATTATTGGGAACATTCATGGGGTGAAAATATGTTCAGTAGGGGAGATTGAGAATTGGAAGAAATATTATGGGATAAAGTCTACTCGATGTAGAAATGGGGAGGTGGAAGAAGACATAAGATCCCATACATTAGACGACATGGGTAGCAGAGAGCACGAGAAGAAAGAATTACCAGATAAGGTAAAAAGCAATGCAATTGGAATGGGTCCAAATCAAAGTAAAGTAAGGCAATCAGTGGTACAGGGAACGCAATTTAAACCCACATACACACGTACAAGTCCATACATCTTATGCTTTAATTGTGGGAGAAGGGGGCATACTAGAAGACAGTGTCAACAGTTAATCAGAGTTAAGGAATTAAGGTACAATAGTGGAGAGGCGTATACGATAAAAGATATGGATATTAGCAGGCTAGTAAACAGTACAGCTAGATCATTCTGTAGGATCACAATGGGACATCATTGCAAAGGAGGGAAGCGGAAAGGATGGCATGTCAATAATGTTAAAATTATATAGATAGGATTAGATTCTACAATGAATAAATATATGTGTAATGAATTGGATATTGTTGTTACGTATGCTTGTAGGTTAAGGATACTACATTATAGAAGTTTAGTAAAGGCTATATAGAGAATGTAAAAGAATATAAGTAGTGGAAAGTAGATACGTAGATGTTGCACAATGTATTTAATTTTGCGTGGTTCTGTTTGATTATAATTATTCTATTAAAATTACATTTGTAAGAAAATTATCGAAATAGTGTGGTAGAAATACATAAAAAGAAACGTCAAGACTGGAATTATTATATATGCCGGATGTTACTAAGAAGTAAATAGCATTGGGTTAAATCTATGATATTAGGAGTGTTATAAGTTAGTTATATGCTGGGTCATGTTGTTGGGGGTACAATATGCATGGAGCAAGATGGATTTGGTTTGTTTACTATTTGATTGCGGCTGGAATGAGGGTGTTTTGTACAGGCATAAAATTATGAGTGGGAGTTGTATTAATGAAATGTGATACAATTTTATTTAGCAAATCATTAATAGAAATATGATTACTTATAGATATATGTTAACAGAAGTTTTTGCGATTGCTCATAATAACAGTTATTATTGTGATTAATATAATTGTCATTTTGTGTTCAAATTGTAGTGGTATTAACAAGACATTGTGTATGATTTTTTTTGGTCATTACGTTATGGTTTTATATGTTACAGATTTTTTTTTTTAAACTTGGAATAGTCTGATAATATATTCAGTGATTTGTATTTTGGACGTTCGATGTACATCGAACTTGTTAAACAGGGGGGGTGTTACGTGCACATCTTAGTGTAAATGTGAAATGGTGCGAATGCGTGTTGAAATTGGAAAGAGAACCAAAATGGAGGAATATGAACAAGAATGTGTTTTTGAGTGTTAATAAAGATTAAAGTATTTATAAACTGTGATTTGTCGTTTTCATGTCTAAAGAGTCTTATCCAATATGAAGACGTAACAAAGTATTAACATGTTGAGTTACGACAGTAACAGGGTGAAGAGCTCTTGTTACACAACACTAAACATTTATCCTAGAAGGAAAAGTCTACTGTTGCACTTTCTTTCCAGCCAAGGTCCATACGCTTGAAGGAGACCCACCACCACTATGGGGTCCACAGAGTGACACAATTGGAGCAGCAGTGGTGTCACTTCTTCAGAGGGACCCCAGAAGGTTTGAAGTGGTGGCCAGCCATCTTCATGGTCGCCAGTTACCTGGTACTCTACGGGCCTACATGTGGGCTGACATACTTTTCAAAGCAGAAAGGAAAAAGATGAAAGAAGTGTAAGACTTGTTTTACAACATACATTTGTATCTATGTCTTTATTAGATAGAGCTATATTTTAGTTGTTTATCGAATTAAATAATAATTAAGAAATAAAGCGTCATTGCAGTGTTTGAATATTGAAATTTTCTGTTCATATCATTTTCGTTCTAATCACATTACTTAAAAATTTGATTTTCTACATTTTTTACTGCCTGTATAAAAAATGTATAGCCTCTAACATAAGAATAATATACATGCAATTAATTAACATTAATAAGATATTTTTATGTGAGTTTGTATGTATGGTGTAGTCAATACCGACCCAATTCTTGTTCATTAATCATTGACTAATTGAGTTGTATACTTTAACAAAAAAATATTATTTTTAATAACCTTTCATTTTTTGCTTGTGTAATTGATAATAAGTATGAAAAACCCAACCAAAACAATTTTTTAGGTTCTCATTTCATATAATTTCTTGTTGACATTGTAACAGTTTTGTTGAGAAGATAGTGAGAGAAAGGTTTGCAGTTGCTGTGACACGAGGACTGACAGAGCTACGGATTAAGAAGCCAACTCAGTCTCCAATCAATGGACTTATTCAGAATGCTGTAGTAGAGGTAGGATCTTCTTATGTACATTAGAGTTATTACAGAATGCTGTAGTGGAGGTAGGATCTTCTTGTGTACATTAGAGTTATTACAATCATTCCAAGTTTTACTTCCATTCTATGAATTGTGATGATCACTGAAGATTGTTGTATAAACTTTTCCTATTAGGTAATTTTCCTTTTCATCATTAATGATAAGACTTGTCTTCCAGTCCAAAGAGTATGGAGGAGTATCCTATTTCATGTGGCTATGCAAAAATGAGAGAGTTTAGGTTTAAAGAACTTTTTCTTAATGTAGGGTTTTGAGTTAAGGATTTTAAAGGTTTGCTTTAACTTCCTAAAAAGCTGTGAAGTTGTATGGTTTCTTTGACATAATAATCTGCTCACACCCAGGCATCATTAATTGCTTGCATCAAATCACAGCTTCATCTGGTTTTATTAGCAGAATTTGATATTAAAGTTTGGCTGCATTTACTTTCGATGTGCTTACCTTGTGCCGTGGTGCATTGGGAAGCAACGTGATCTACATATTGTGCCATATTCACTGCAGACATAACCATTATCTGCCGTTGGTCTGTTTTAAAGCAAACTGATGCAAGAGCTGGTCTTTTAAGCATTACATCGCCTACCTTTCACACCACACCACATTAAAAAACATTGAATAAAATAGTTCTCTATTGATTGGCTCTTACTTTATACAGACCTACAGTAAAACTACAAGCATGGTACCATACAAACACATGGATCACTTAAAAGAAGCCATCAGGGCATTGAATGTTCTTTATGTCTATGATAGAAGCTATGAGCCTTACCTCGTTTACTGGCTGTTTCCACTTCAGTTGGCGTTCAGGAATAAAGAAGCTATGTTGGACGACAAAGGTAACATATTTAGAAATTATTTAATTTACTAACAGCAACTCCAACAATTCAAATAGAAACTAATGTTTTGAATTAAATGGAAGAGTGTGTCCAAACACCAGAGCGCTCATAACTTAATGATCCTTGCTTCAATTTCTGGTGAAGATCAGAATTATGCTAAGACAGATTATTTTTCAAATGCATTTGTGTCATTGTGCTTGCCTCCTAATTTCTTCTTATACTAATGAACTTGAAAAAAACCTCCTCCATCTTGACTGTTGTGATGATATATGTTTGAGTGCCAGATGACAACGATGTCTTGATGTTACGATGAGATTGTGTTGATAGGACAATGTGTTTCTGATGTTAGAATTTTCTTAATATCCGTCCTTTAAATACTACCTTTTTCCCCCTTTCTTAGTCATGTCTGAACTATTTTTTTAGAGCCTATGCATCAATCGTCATGGTTTTAAATAAACTTGTCATTACTTGTCAACCATGACCTTGCGCTGCAGAAATACAATCTAAAAATAAAACTTAAAGCAACAGTTGCTTTATTTTATGTGGCAGCTGTTTAGTTTGATTATTACTTTTGGCTTTGAGATTATTCATTCAAATAGTTTTTGTTTGAATATTTTGCCACCATTGTCCTATGTTGTATAACACATATCCTTATAAATCATAGGATGATTATGATTGGAATTATTTTGTAGGTGAACATGTTTTGGAGCTAGCCATGTATCTGGACATGCTAAACTGTAACTGTTTTCCGACTTGGCCCCACGTCTTTGCCATGGCTGAGCAGGTGATGATGAGGCTGCAAAGTGATGACACACAGCTTTATGACCATTTGAAACGTATAGCTCCTATAAATGCTTTGGTCAACGCAAAGGTAAGCTAATTACTCAATGAATACAAAACAAGTGAAGGAGAGTTCATAAGATGGTGTTGCATCAACTTTGAGTGTTGAGAAGATAGCATTAAATTTTTTTTCTACACTATTCAATGAAGATGATAGATTAACAATACATGGCATTAACCCCTTTCCATCTAGGTACCTCTTTCAGGCAGATAATGTCAAGCATATCTGTTTCTATGGCTGACTGCCAGCACAATGACTAATCTCCTTTATTTCCGCAATGTAGGTCAGGTATCCATATCAGTGAAGTTTGGTAGACACCAGGAATTGAATTTGAGATTCCTTAATGTGAAAACCATATTTGCCATCTGCTTGGCTACACCTTTTATTTATATTTTCTTTGAAGCCTTTTCCAAGCTATGATAAGAATTTGGGCAAATGTTTTGCTAAATTTTCTTGACAAATAGTTGTCTGATACAACTACACTTTTCTGTTGATCTGAGTGCTGTTGTGCATTGTTAATTCCATTTTACCCGTTCATGCTAATTATTGTTAAAGTTAAATGCCCTGACTTTGACACCAAGAACAAAATCTTTGAAAAAAAAAAAAGAAATTTATAACTGTTATGGAACTTGGTTTTTAAGTCTTAGGCTTTCTTCAGAAAATTAGATTAATATGTCTTAATCCAAACCTCCTTTGGGATCACAAGGGATAAAGCGCATGTTTTGAGTTTGAGTCCAAATTGTAGAACATTAAGAGCTGTAAGGAAATAAAATCCAAAATGATTGCACTAATATATGTCTTGTAATGACCACCAGGAGTTCCTGGTCCAACTTCTCCACCAAGAGAGAGAAAAGGCTGAGGCACTTCTCCAGCTGACCTCCACCAACACACCAAGGGCCCCCAGTTCCTCAACACAGTTCTTGGCAGACCCTACAATATTTCTCAGGAGATGGATAGGAGAGGTAAGGAAGTGTTATTTTCAATAAGCAATTAAGACTGTTAGGACTAGTTGTAGGAATGATGGACTTAGCTCCCAAGGTCTTGAATTTTCTCAACGAAAACTGGCAGTACATTGAAAGAGATTATGTTCTACAAGATTGAGATTACGTTCTACAAGATTGAATGTGTTCCTCTATTTTAACTTATTTTCATGAATATTGTTAAAAAGTGTAAAACACACCATTGTAAAACACATTTTCCGACAGGATAATAAAGCTTACATGCATTTATAATCCAGCTAAATATTTAATTCTGAATTAACCAGATAAATGATTTTTTTTTTTGGTACTTAGGCTATATTAGTAGAGCTAGCTATAAGATGCTGAATTAATTAATTTTAAATTTGCCATGAAAGAGGCTGATATCTTTAAGTGTCTACTTTGTTCAGCCCCTATTTTATCCTTCTCACCGCACCTGTGCTATTTTTTCTTGTACTGTGTTTGTCTAGAGTTTCTATTTCCATGTAAGTCATTAATAATATATACAGACTGGTTCATGGCTTAATAATATTTAATTTTTCAAAACTAAATGATAATAAGTGATAATAATATATTCTGCTGTAATTTGAAGCCAGTAAATAACAATAACTTGCTTTATAATCCTGAAGGAAATTGTTTGTCAAAAATGTCTTATAACACAATGCTTTGATACGAAAAAAAATTAAATAAAACTGAATATATAAATGCATGCATTCATTTAACAATCACAGTCAAACATTTAAAATACAAAGTAGTTAGTTTATATTCATTAATTATTTTATTTAATAAATGAAATGATTTGAAAACATAATTTTTTATTTAAACATTTTATAATAAAAATATCATTATTATACATAAGGAAATTCATCTCACAATTGCGCTTTACACATATCAAAACATTAGGACAGCAAACATTCACATCAGTTTCATTCAGATATTGCATGTGAAGTTTAGGTCAGACAGCTCGCTTTTATATTCAATTAATTTTATGTCAAGGGAACAAAAGAGTTCTTTAGTGTGTTTGTGATCAGTGTCTTGTATTGTCTCCGTGCAATTGTAATAAGTTTTTATGAAGATAGTCCTGCATGTTAATTCAAACTTAGTTCATTCATTAAAATCTCTGTATATTCCGACACAGGGTTTTGTGAGTGTGCTGGACACTCCAGGTGTAATGTACATATGGGATCAACTCTTTATGCAGAACTGGTCCCAGTCAGCCATCATCAATGTTTGTCTTAGCCTCATGGAACTGCTGCGGCATAAGTTTATGGAAGCCTATGATTATATCACAATGAAAGAGGTACATATTATTTTTTTTAATTTAAAAACTTACAGTTTGTCAAAGTTGAGTCTTAATATTAATTTTCTGATTGTGACATGAAAATCACTTAAAATAAAACCAGATAGAAGTATGCGAGTAGACAGAAACTAAAAATCTTTCAGCATTCATTTTGATTCAATGCAAATATAGCACAAAGCTTGCTCTAGCCAGCATCCATACCCAACATTGTCATGCTTTATTCCCTCAATCCTAGCTGTGATTCAATTAATTAGAATCAATTTCCTCTTTTTTTTCACTTTGATTTTTAAAATCCGGACTACATTATTTAAGTAATAGAAGTACAGAAAGAGAAAAAAAGAGAAAGCCATATTAAGACATGTAAGAAATATAATGGTACCTAAAAAAAATAGTAAGAAAATGAAAAGAGGAAGATGAGGAAATATTTTGAAAGAATCGACCAAATAATAACCAATGTCAAGGAGGTCGTATTGAAAGATCACTGTTGCCAAATAATGAATAAAAATTACTTGAGCTTCAAGGGAAAGAACTTGAAAATTTTATTCTGAAGTGCTGAAAAGTGCACAGAAATTATAATATGGTTTTTAAGATACTTCGTTTATGAAGACTTCCATATTCTGTACACCGAATACATCAAAAAAAGTTAAATTTACTGATTTGCCTACATTTATGAAAACCTGAGGATGAAATAATCTAGACACATGGTTACATAGATGTAGATTTTATTTGACATATCAAAATATAGATCTAATATAGATATCTATGTTTACCTTATGATATTTTCATGGATTAAAAAAAAAACTTGTCTGTTCATTCTGGGTCATTTAGGTTTTTTTGATGGAGCCCTGCAAGTTGTACACAGTAGACTTTCAGATGGCCTGGATACATGTGGAGAACGGGAAAGATTTGATGGATATCAACTCCCAGTTCAACAGGCAGCGACCAATGTAAGTGGTACTAGTTTGAACCTATGTGAAATATTGTGCTGAATGGTAGCTAAAAACATCAAATGACTGAAAAAAAAAAATGAAAGAAAAGCCGTCGTTTGTGATACAATCATCTAGTTAAAATTTATTTTGAACATATCAATAAAGCCGCTGCTTCTCATGGCATATTAACACCTTTTGGAGTGTCTGAATCTAGCTCTTTATAATTCTTTTTTTTGTTTAGGCTTTTACTTTTTTTTTAACATTAACAAATATTTAATATAATTTCAAAGGGAAAATGTAAGAGCTCTATTATAACAAATGATAATAGAATTGAGCACTGGATATTAAAGATTACATTTGCTTATAGAATATTCCTTTTAAAAACAAAACTGTTGCATATCATTTCTTGAAGTATTCATTGACACCAAGTTGTGAGTATGCTTGGAATAGAAACTCTGTTATTAAGGTAACAATTATTTCAGCAATAGAGTTATTTTCTGTCCTATCTGGATAATGTTGTCATATTCTGTTTCAGATCTGTGAGTTCAGCCCTAAGTGAACCCATCACAGATAGAGAGTCACCTGACTCAGGTGTTTTGAAACCTTGTGGCATCAAAAACATGAGAACCAGTTTAACGATTCCCTCCAGTTCAGTCTTGAAGGTAATAGCCAACATTAGTAGAACACATCATCCAAGAAAGCACTCCTTAGAAAATATAGCAAAATAAATTAAAATAAGTTTCTAGTGCAAGGACTACTATGTGCATCTTGCTTGAGAATCCTTTTGTCTGGAGATTTAGTGTTAGATTTATTGACAGATTAAGTGTAGGTATGGGTTTTTATAAACATCAATGATGTAAGACTGACTTAGGATATGATTAATATTAGATTCTAGGACAGTATTAGAGAGAGGAAAGAACTTATAGATGTGATACTACAATGCTTTTCAAATTAAATACCTTATATTCTGGATATACTGGAAGCTCCATGTATAAATATTCCCCATTTAAACTAAACCTTGGATTACAATCTGATTTTGTAAAAAAAACAACTTTTACTTAAAAAATATGTTACTAAGGATTGTGAAGATAGAATTAAGTGGTTTGCAAGTTTTGGTATTCATAAAAGTTGTATCTAATGACCCAATGTCTTCCTCTTTTTAGGTCAAGAAATCACAGAAAGCCACTTTACAAAATAAAACACTTTAATACACCACGAAATCACAAATAATAATCACTAAAAGATTGAACACCCACTATTAACACTGTATAATTTAATTTCAATAATAGATTCATAAAGTATTTAACTTGAAGCTTGAAACTTGTTTGATGAATGACACCCCCCCCCCCCCCCCCCTAATAATCTTGACTTCCCTTTTATAGGTTTCAAATATAGGAACATCTCGAAGTAAAAACATTTAATTTCTAATTAACTCCCTTTATTCTCCAATCTTCTATGGAGACTTCAAGTTTCTAGAAAGCATTGTGTAAATAAACTACCTGTTTACACATCTCTTGAGACCTTGACATGTAAATGACAGATAACAATGTTTTGATTTGAACTATCTTGAAAATATGCATTAATGGAATTACATTCAAAACATAATACCCCAACTTAAGTTAAATTACCATGATGACATAATATGCTTGCTAAGAACAATTGATTGTAAATTACCATTATGACAGAATATACATGCTAAAAACAAGAATGGAAATAATTAAAATATGTAAATAATGGTTTCTCCCAAAGGAATCATGGCTATCTGACCTCCAGCCTCAAGATTTGCGTCTCAATGTGGCTGTCTATTTCGGCAGTGTCAAGCTCCACTCCAGATTCTCTCACAGCCTCTCTGTGGTCACCTCCAAGAGCAAAGACACCTATGGCTCCTTGCTCCTGGACCTAGAGTTTCCAGAAGAGCGCTATATTTATGCCATGTTGGACCTGTCGCAGTACGATGTTGAACGAGAGCTGGGAGCGTATCCCTATGTCATAATGAAACTGGAGCGGCTGAATCATAAAAGTGGAAGAAAGTCAGGTCTGTTGCCGTCTTGAAGTAGTATATCTCTCTCTATATAGGCATTTAGGTGCATTTTGTATGGACACTAAAATGATTTTAAAAGGTGAGGAAGGATAAAAAACTGCGCCAAAAAAAAATAAATTTTAATTTGGAAGGAGAAAAGAAAAAGAAATGAACTAAAAAAGTATTAGTACTGAGCAATGATAGTAACTCAGAGGCATCTAAACATTTCTTTTTGTTGTCATTGTCCACCATATTGTAGACTTACTTTTGTTAACATCCTACTTGAGGGAAGGAAGCACCTCTTTCATTTTTCTTATGGGGTGTGGTGGCTGAGAGGTAAAGCACTTGGCTCAAGTCTCAAGTTTGAATCCCAGTGAAAATTTCAGGATCTTTAAGGTGCCCCTGAGTCCACCTAGCTATAATGGGTGCCCAAAAGACGGCAAGTAAATGTGGTTGGTCATTGCGATGGCCGCATGACATCTTCGTTAACCATCAGCCATAGAAACAGATCAGCTTTACCTCATTTGCCATTAAAGATCGCAAGGTCTGAATGGTAAAGCTTCACTTTTCCTTTTTTTTTTATTTTATTTTATTTTATTCGTCTCTCATGATCATAAGATTTGGAATATTTTATCCCTATTTAACGTTTTAACAGTTTATAAATATGTTATTCATTTATTTATAACACTTTATAAATATGAATATGTTATCTATAAATGTATAACACTTAATAAAAATGTTAGCCCAACATCCAAAAGCCTACATAGTGATTTGGACAAAAATCAAAGTAGACTGGGTCTCTGTTGGTGTTGGAATATGTATAAATGTTTGTGATTTTGAATTGATCTTATATTTAGTACATCAAGTGTAAGAAAAAGAGTTTTCAGTTTTCCCTGCACTTCTTCACTCAGCTAGCGTTCTACACAAAAATAGTTCTCAAGTTCCTTTCATTAGTGCGAATATACTAAATTATTGACAGGACCAGTAACTCTGGGTTGGTGCCGCATCCCACTGCATCGTCAGGCAAGCCACCGTGACAATCAGGGCTACTCATTGCTGGATGGTGATGTCACAGTGGCTCTTCATCCTGGAGACATCCCTGACAGTCTGATCTCAACTCAGCCACAGACTCCGTCCAGTGAGGACAGGGTTGAAGGTCAGTAGATTTATGTATCTTTTTTTTTTTTCAAGTCATTTTATTTTAACTAAAGTTGATCACGTCCGTCTGTTAAATAAATCAACTTCTTAAAATAAAAAAAAATTATGTAAAGATTTTCATAGTTTTAGATTTTTTTTTCTCATATTATCAATGTTATTTTTTTGCTTAATTAAATTAAATTCATTAAATTAATTTGGATAAAATGGAAAAATTAAATTGGATAAAATGGATAAATTAAATTGAATAACTGCACAGCTGCAGTGGACTAGCAGATGCAAGGTCATTTTCTAAGAATTACAGTGAAAAGATCTTGCATTAAGTAATCCATGAGGACAATTGATTTAATATATTTCATATGAACAGGGAATCTCCTTGGGTACAACTGCACCTTCTCTGCTTATGTCTTTGACCCCAACAACGAGCCAACCAGCCGCAAGGTGAAGCCATTCAAACCACAACCTGAGTTGCCACCCCCTGTTCCTCCTTTGGACACGAGACCTACAAAGTAATTCAAATGTGTTAGAATAACATTGACTATCTGTTACAGTTTGAAATAATACTTTAAAGTTAAAGGCATAGTTTTTGTTGCATTTGTATTGTTTCACTTGACTGCATTGAAAATTTTTTTTTTTTTTTATATAATTATGCCAACACATTTCATAATTCTGTCTATATATAATTATCAGCACTATGTTTTAATATCAACAGACCAGCTGTTGCAGCAAAGAAAGATCCCACACCACCACCACCTGTCCCTGCCCAAGTTGCCCCCAAGCTTACCCCTCGTCAAGAACAGGTGGAGGACCCATGGGTGCCAACTAAACCCATTGCAGCCAAGTCAGATCCCAAACCCACAACCAACAGGGATCCCTTTGTTTTATACATTGACTCAGTCCGATATCTTCCTGACAGTGCCACTATAGTTAAGGTAAAAAAAAATGGTTATATATCTAGACATTGTTATAAGTTTGATAATTTTTTCTGTTTGAAAAACCTACCTATATCCATGCGCCATCTATGTGCCAAAATATGTAGGTCATAGTTGATTCTTTATAGCCGCATAAATTACTGCACCTTTTTTATCTCTGGACTCATACTTTCAAACAATCTCATTCAGTTTTAGAAAAAGTTACATTTAAATATAAATGAACATATATTTATAAAATATAAACAATTTTTTAGGTGATTAGAGTTTTGATTTTTTTCTTAGTATTATTCTTAGTGCATACTTGGATTATGATTCTGTAAAGCTTTGTTTTTTTTTTTTTTCTCTCTCTAATTATTCAACAAATTAGCAGACTAGTTATTTTTTGATGTTCATCTATCCCTAAAATGTAGTTAATAATCTTTCCAGACATATCACTTTTTTCTAAACCACATTAGAATAGCCAAGTTCATATAATATAAATAGATGTACTTTAGTTCAAAATGCTATACTTTTACCCTAGTTTCAATGAAATAAATCAATCATTCAAATGATATAAATATATCATCAAAATTATGTAGCACTTTCACATTAAAGAGACAGTGTTTTTAAAATAATTTTTTGTTTCTGATGTATTTAGTCCTATACATAAGGTATATAATCTTGTAATAGTTATATATGTTCTTGAATTTGTATTATTTTAGGTTACTGGACGAATTCTTAGAGCTGGCAACATAACAAATCTCCAAGACATTCAGGCTGTGCCCAACTTGGAAAGTCCTTCCAGGTCACCTACCTTCAACTTTAGGATGGTAATCAACCAGGGAGGTCAGGTAGCAGACCCTGAGCTGCTAGTGTTTTTGAGAGTGGCCACCTACGACCTGGAGACCAAGAAAATGGTCATGGTGGGCAGCGCATTGGTCAGAGTTTTTAATCCAGGCAAGAAGAAAGGGGTGAGTAGAGGATGATCAAAAACAAAGATTTCAGTTTTGTCTGACTACTTCTCGATGCGTCTGGAGCATCCTCATTATGACTTGACATGACTTGGTCCTTTTTGACTCCCAGTCAGGCATAGGCCAGCAACAGCACTTTGATATCCGATTCTGTTCTGGGCAATTTCCCTCAGCTGGGTCCATGTTTATTCTGCCCGCTTTACCTCTGCCATGAGGCAACCTTAGGAAGCACCTTGCCAGTCCCAAGCCCAAGAAAAGGGAGAGGGTTGGACATGAGGCTTGAAACCTCACCCTTTAAACAATATGCTACAGATATCCACACATCATCCTGGTTATGCTGTGGTTCAATCTCTTTTCTGGACAGGCAGGAGAATTTGGTAAACTAAAGAAAGTTTGTTTGTGCTGTCTTGAGGTGTATAACAAACACAACTAAGTTACATATCTAATTAAAAATTCAGTTTTCTTCAGTCCCCTTGGTTTGGTCTTCACTTGGCCACACAATTTAGTTAATACAGTGATTGTTATTACTTCAGTCTAAAACAAATGGAGACCCTTGAGCTCTGTTCTAATTGGAAATAACAATTGATTAATAGAGTGTTAATATGTGTTTAAATCCTTGCCTGGTTGTTCAAAATTTGTATATTCTCCATAAAACTTGAGCAAGTATTTCATACAAGATGTTTGATGTAGAAAGTAAAAGTTTGGTTGTAAGAAAAAATAAATTTTCTGTGAACAGCTGGGGATCAAAGACATGAAATAAATCTGTTGCCCCTGCCATGAGTCGAGTCTCTTAGGAACAAAATTAGTTTTAAAAAATGGATTGTGCTTCTCTGAAACTTGTTTTGTGTCTTGTCAGGAGCTAAATAAAATGTTACATTTCAGGAGGGCTTGTTACATGTTGGAGGGCATCAACTGAGACTACATTCTGGTATGCCCAACACAAAAGGTTTGAGTCAGATGAATTCAACTGATCTTGACACTAACCCAGTGGTTCCTGGATGTTCCGTACTCATCCGACTCCTGCCTTATAGTGAGGTATTTCATTTCTAAGTTTATGTAGATAATGACAAGCAGTAGCAGATCTTATATTCAGTGCTATAGACAGCTCTATTATTACAAAAAAAAAAAAGAACAGTATTTTCTCATATCTTTTATAGGATCCAGTGCCAGCTCCAAGCTACTCATCTGGTTATTACAAATCAGAGTCTAGCAAGCCAACTGTCTCAGAGAACAGATTGTTTGCGACTTACGAGGCTGAACACAAGATCAATCCTAGAAGTGAAAAAGACATGATCCTACGCTTACAACAGTTTGAAAATGTGACAAACTCAGGTACAGTTTTGTACGATGATTAGTTATTAAAATCATAGAATTTTGTTTAAAACTAGTTTTACATTTTGACTTTTATTAGAGGTGATGTGGAATTTTTAATAGAATTTTATTTTGGATAGTAATAAATATTTCAAATCAATTAAGGATAAAATTGAAATTTTATGAACACGTTCAAATTTTGATGGACTCTAGGTGGATCAGACATTCAGCTCACTAATTGGCTCTTAGAAAAACTGGACATTAAAAAGCAAGGAGTTACTGAACTTGCAGGTGACCTAGTTTTGAACAGATGTATACGTTTCAGAGTAAAGGTTGGACTGAAAGTAGAAATCAAGTCAGCGTATGGTTTACCTGGTAGGTGATAGTCACAATTTGAGGTTATTGTAACGTTTATAAACATAAGGATTCATGTAATTGGTGAAGATTGTTCAGAAACCTTAGCGTTGGCATTGCTGATCTAGTTCATTTTGTGTAGGTTTAGGTAGACCAATCAATTATAAATAAATTGACTGCTAGCTTTTACCTTTTCTTGTCTCTTAGCAACTTTTGCTTTGTACCCCAAAACAAAGAGGAATGGTAGTGAGCAATTTTTTGTCATATTGAGATTCAAACCAATGTCATTTGAGTCATTTTTATAGTCTATATTACATATCATACGAGTTATATGACATAACTTATGACTTTAGACACCAACATAGTAATTCTTTTACAAACATCTCAGTAACTTTCCCACAACAAGACAACATTTATCTTATTTTAGATTTTAAAGAATATTTTATTGCACAGATAAAATGTGTATTTTATAAAGAGTTATACTTTTTAAAAAAAAGAATTTTTGATGTCTTAAATAATTTTACATCATTCTTTTCATGTCCACTTTTTACTGAGCAGATGGCCATTACATCCAATGTTTTGCCCGCATCATCCCAGGACGACAAGCTAAATACATGACCCCGTCAGAAGAGGGCTTTGGCAAAGAAGAAAAATTTATCACCACCAAACTGGTGCCAACAAGTCACATCACAGCACCAATCTGGGAGGATGGAGCGAAGGTAGAACTGTTAACTCAGAATCTTCTTTGTTTCCTCTATTAGACTGTTAAACTAAGTTCTGCCTATCTTAAGTCTAAATTTTCTTATTCCAAAGCCAAAGGAAGAACTTCTTTCAATAGAAAAAAAAAAATGAATAAAACTATTGTTTTATTAAAATAAACAAAAACTACTTATTGTATTAACCCTCTTTAAAATAATTCTTAAACACAGTATATATACAGCAACATTTTATGGCCTTCTTGAGTATCTCATAGAAATGAGATTAAGTTCTGGGCATTAGCTGTGGTTCCTCTCCAGTACATTGGGGATCAATAGATCTGTAAGTTCTTCTAGGGTGTAGCACTGTGTGCTGCAAGATGCCTAAGTGTCACCAGCTCCTGATTGTTCATCAGTGTTGACTCTCAAGGCCTTTTCCATGTTTGGGTATAGCCCCAAGACAGCAGAGGTTTGGATTCAGAGCTTTCTCTTAGAGAATGAGCCCCTCGTGCCCGAACCTTACTGGCCACTTGCTTGCCTTCAGACTAGCAGTAATATTAGCACTTTATTAACTATAGAATTATCTCTTTATCTGTTAGAAACAATATTTACCTCTGACAAAATTTAAAATGTTATTTTTTTTTACTTAAAATAAACTGACCTTGTTGCTGAATCAGGTACATCTGTCCTTAGCTTATTATAAGTGAAGCTTTACATTACTGGGAGATCAACTTCATTCGGAGCAAATGCAATAGGCAAAAGTCGGTTAACAGAAAGCATAAAAGCTAGACCTAGTGATGCATGATCTACCTTTTGTCATTGTTAGGAGCTGCATCCTTTTTACGATGGCAACTCTTGCCTGATTGTGCAACTCCTGAAGTTCAAGGTGCTGTACAAAGCTCAAGCAGACCACAAGACTGCTGGGACTGTGCACAAAGCTGATGGCACTCCTCTGGAAATCACTGACAGGGAGCTGATTGGTTGGGCTGCAGTGCCCTTGTTTGATTGGTGAGTTTTATGTTCTGTTTGACAGTTGATGTCTGTGCATTATTCTTTGTCTTTCAGTGGATAAACCCATGGAATTCCACACAGTGCTGATGTAGGATTCAATCTTGTTCAAACTCAGTCCATAGAATAACAATGTAAAGGGAGCATGGAAACTTTCTCCTGATGGCCCCTCTACCCACATGTCCATAAAAGGGATTGGAATGTAGTGTACTCATCATGGAAGACATTTTACAAACCCATTAATAATAAATAATAATTTACTTACAGGTTTTTATTGATGCTTTATCTCCATTCTAGGTCATCAAATAAATTCATTTTATACATTTGAATTAAACATTGTTTTCATAGTTTTTGTAGCTTTGAATTTTAAGTGCACAGAAAAACATTTTTTTTTGCCCACTGCTCTATAGACTTCTGCTTTCAGTCCTTGTTATTATATGTAATACAATGATTATGCTTGCCCTGGATGTGGCAAAATATGTAGGTCACAGCTGGGGCAGCGTATTCACAGGAAATACTGCATTCCTCATTAATCTTAATGGTTTATTAGGCCATTGTTCTGGTACTTTGGTACCAACCCTACTTAACAAAGTTTGTTGGAAGTATTTTTTCACTTTGTGTTTTGTCCTCCTTCTAGCAATGCAGTCATGTCTGGCACCCACATTGCCCCTGTACTCACCAAGACTCTGAATGACCAACTGTTAGAGGATCTGTCCAACTTATCTGTTGTTCCAACTCTGAGTAAAACTGTTTGGAACAATAGCACAAAGATAGTAAGTTTGACAATGTCCAGTAACATTTGCGTTTTAAAAATATTGTGCAATTGTTTCATTAGTTTATTATAGTTTAGCATTTAAATGTAAATGACCAATGAACCTTATAAAACAATGCGAATGTCTGGCTTCATTTATATATTAATATGTTAATAGAAATCTAAGAATGACAATATGTTAAGGTCAATAGTTGGTTAATACAAAAGTAGACAGATGAGCTTTACATGAGCTTTACATCATCTGCCCTATAGACTACAAGATCTGAAAGGGGAACAGAATTGTAAAACAAAAAATAGATACACTAGTGAAATGGGTGTATGGTGGCTGACAGGTAAAGTGCTTGAATTTTGAAGGTGTTGGGTTCAAATCCTGGTGAAGACTGGGATTTTGAATTTTTGGGATTTTTAGAATTTAGTCCAGCCAACTCAAGTGAGTACTTTACATGAGTCGGGGAAATTTAAGGCAGTTGGTCGTTGTGCTGGCCACATGACACCCTTGTTAACTGTGTGTGCCATAGAAACAGCTGAATTTTATATCATCTGCCCCATCAATCATAAGGTCTGAAAAGGATACTTAATATTACTTTTTACTAGTGAAGTACTGCTGCTATATTCTGATTATCCATATCTCTTATTAAATATTCTATTACACCGAATGTGTGAATCTGCAGAGTGACATTCATACATAAATATATGTACATCAACTAATATTTGGTACATCATATTTGAATATTTAATGAAAAGGTTTCATTTGTATCTCTAGCCAGGGGCAAGTATTCAAGTCAATGTGTGGGACTCTCACTTTAATTTCTCAGAGTTACCTGAGCCTCAGGTGAGTGGGTCAACAAAAAAAAAAAGAACTTTACATTCAAAACGTTGATTGTGTATTGTCCAAGGAGCTGCTTTGATATGTTGGTCAAGGCCTGACCTCTTTGGAGACTACACCATCTTACACTGTGCCTATTACTTCTTTGTGTACAAAATCTAAGTTCTGTCCATTACTTCTCTAAGTGCTTTTTAGTCAATGCTGTGAGACTTGTATGTGGGCCCACATCTAGGGCAAGGATAAATGAGAGCTCCTGCATGGCACTTGGTGAACCAAAGTCAAAAACTAGTAAAATATAAAAAGTACTTAAAAAAACAAAACAATGTTAAGATTTATTTTCATTTTTCATGATCAAACAAAATAAATTAATTACCACTATTTAATTAACTGGAGGCGTGGTGGCTGAGCGGTAAAGCGCTTGGCTACCGAACCGGGGTTCGAATCCTGGTGAAGACTGGGATTTTTAATTTCGGGATCTTCGGGTGCCTCTGAGACTTTAGTTAGGGAAAAGTAAAGGCGGTTGGTCGTTGTGCTGGCCACATGACACCCTCATTAACCCTAGGCCACAAAATCAGATGGCCTTTACATCATCTACCCTATAGACCACAAGGTCTGAAAGGGGAACTTTACTTTTTTTTTTTTTATTTAATTAACTAATGGTTAATTGTTAGATTGATTTGTGCTGTTAGGGACAATGGGAAATTGTGCAAAGTTTCAACTTGATTCAAGAAGGGAAGAAATAATAGCTTCATAATTTGTACTAGACAGACTGAGTTGATATAAACTTTGTAAAAAGGCAGAAAACGCAGCATCTGGTGATTGATTTAAAATGTCTAACCTGTCACCCTAGATGTGTTTCAAAGATTGGCCTCTTTAGTCACATTGGCAGTTGTAAAGGGGAAACATTCATAACATAAAATGCCAGAGAGAATCATACTAATGAAAATGCAGTACTGGTGGCCAAATCCTGAAACTGTTTCCCTCTGACAATGACTTCAAAGAAAAGTCATTTTCAAGAATCTGATTCAAGCACGACCTACAGTGATTTCCATCATGATCTCGAATAGCTAGACTATAATTGACTGTTAAGTTACCAATTCAATTTGTATTTGTAGGTTCACAGACCTCTGCTGGATGTTGTGGGCAGTTCTGAGCAGTATCTGCAGACAGTGAAGGCGCCAGCTAACAGTCCAACTCTCCAGGAGTATGTCCTGAACATGTTAGAGGAGAAAATAAAAAAACAAGGAGTTCAGGGAGCAACTTTCAAGAAAGAGTTGTCCTTCTTTAATGAAACAATGGCCAAAAAATATTATGAACTCATGGTATGATAGGATTATTCCACTACAATTCTGATATTATTAAGGTTAGTTTAAGTCGATTGCTTTACTTTTCACAGAAATGTACATTTTATTTCTGCTTGTTTTCTATTTCAGCTGGACTATTGCTTATTGAATGGATTAGCACCTTTATAACAAGTAAACATTTCATCTTGGTTTATCTGGGTTTATTCCTGTTGGCATTTAAATTTTTTTTTTTCATTTCACATTTCTTGAATTTTATTTCAATTAAAATGCTACGTTTTTTACTTGAATGTATATTTGTTTTTTCTCTCTTTTTTTTTAACTACATTTATTTTTCTATATTTAATTTTTTTTTATTTTCAAGTCATTTTACTGTGTGACTTGTTATGTAGGAAATATTTATGTTTTGATTGTAATTTGTCAAATTACTTGAAAGCAGGGTGTTACATTGAGCACAAGCATTTGTTAAGAAAGAATCTGAACCATTATCTTAAAAAAATGCTTCAAAAATACTTTATAATGTTTAACTTATAATATACACAGAAAGTTAATAATAAATTGAACTGTGAATAGTTTATTTATGTACAAAGGTGAAAGCGGAGGCCATTTTTTTTTGTTTACTATCGATTATCTGTGGACTGTTTCCTTGTAGGATTTGTATTGATTATGTTGCAAGGCTTGTGTCTGGGTTACATTGTTCTACCTATACATAATAGTTTGGTTTATAAGAGCTCCCTTTATTTCTCGCTAAATGGATCCCTTCCCTTGATATGGTGTTGAATGAATACGCTCATGACATTGCTACATGGTGACATTGAGTAGCATCAGGCATTTAAAAAAATATTTTTTGCATAATTTAGAATGAATGAGCATGTAATCCTCATTTCTTGCCACTTGAAGGTTGTCAATATTTGAAAGTCCAACCTTATCAACACAGAATTTACTGAATTAGTTGGATGATGTTTAGGTCTCAATTATCCTGATATAAGTCAAATTACTTAGACTTAGATTCAATAATCTGGTGCTGTTCTATACATTAGGCAGAAAGCATTCTCCATAGAAAACTGCCTCCAGCAATGTCTGTAACCTCTTCCCAGCTGGTGTCCACTGCCCTTAGGTCATCCATGAATGTGTGGCACCAGGTGATTCAAGGATGCCCCTTTTTGCATTTTCCTCATATCAGCCTCATGTTATTTCTACCATTGGGCATCACATTGAAAGGTTTGCCATGTATCGGGTGTTGACCTTACTGTCGGGCTTGGTACCTTATGTTTCAACTTTGAATGGTTAGTTTTGTTTCTTAGTTTCAATTATCTTGAATTTAGCAGAAACTAATTTTGTCAAATTTCAACTGAGACAGTTAAATAAAAAAATGTTACCAATGAAATAAAGCAGGGCCTATGTATCAGTGTAAAAGAAAACTTAAACTCAAAGTCTTAATATATGTCTCTTATTATAAACAAAGTTCTGTTGCATGAATGAATGTTCTACAATGAAACTTAAATAATAACCAATTGATGAAAAAATTAAAATATTTGTACAAATGTATCTTATATTTGAAAGATTTCAAAAAGTTAAGAAACTTAATCTAGTAAATGTGTTTTCACATTTTTTTTCTAATAGAAAAATGTATTCTGTATTGAAACTATATGGGTTGAAGAGGGGGCGGCATTTAGTATAGGCTAGGTAAAGAGAAATCTACAATCTTCCAACTTAGAACAGGACACACACTTCTGTTAAATTACCATGTTAACAAAATAAATCCCACACAACTCCCCCTTTGTAGACACTGCACCCACCCTTATGAAACCGTTAACTACATCCTCTTTGAATGCTCCTTCCTAATTCACCTTTGGCAGATCCTACTATCACTACAGCCCAACATAACCAACACCCTGTACGGCAGTGCTGAACAACTGAAGAGAACAGCACACTATTTTTCCTTGGCACAGTCTGCAAAAGAGCTCACAGTTCAGCAGTAAATATCTGGTTAGAAGAAGAACGGGGGGGTGGGGTGGGGGGGGGGGGAGCTAGTTGTCTTGGAATCTTGATGGAGTCCACCAAACTCAAATAGGGGCGGTTAGTCCTTATGCTGACCACCTGACAACCTCTGCAACCTTCGGCCATAGAAACAGATGAGTTTTACATTAATAGATCGCAAGATTTGAAATGGGTTTCATTGAAACGTTTTTTTTAATGATACCAGTTTTGACATAAAGATTTTTATTTTGACCACAGATTTTCTAGTTTCACTATTTTATTTTTTTGTTGGCTTACAAAGTGCCATAAAATGAATATCCTTTATACAATTTTTAAAATGCGTTTTATTTCTTATTTTTAATTGTAAGACATTTGTATTATATTTATTGTGATAGTGTGACTATTCTAAACTTAGGACCAACCACTGTCTGAAGGGCAAGCTATATAATCCTAATGTAGGCCTAGCTTTTGTCTACAATGTCCAAGTGTTATTAACTAGACCTCCTTTATTTATATTTTCATTGATATAGTGGCTTATTTATTGTCAAACCTGTAATCATTAATGCTTTATACAATAACTATAAATGTATATATATATATATATATAATTTGGTGCAGCCTTGATTAATTATGATACATGGTGTTGATATATTTTTTAATTCTATCAAATCGTCATCTGGATCTATGTTGTAACATTATAGTGATTTCACTACCTGCTCTAAAATATTTTACAAAGTTATTATTTTAGAGAAATTTATGATAAACATATCTCGTAAGAGCCAACACCATCCTAAGTGACAAAGTGATGGGTAACTTTATAAAATTATTTGGTGGCGCAAATGACATTTGTACTTAAATGTTATGCTTCTTTTCTGACAATCTCCATTTATTAGTACCACAAAGTTAGAGTTGGTCCAATTAACAGAAATGTACAATAAAATCCACTCAAAGTTTGGTCCAATTAACAGAAATGGACACAAATTCCACTGAAATTGGTGCAGTCCTCTGAAGAATTTAATTACTGATTGAAATATAACCACCAATGTAATGTTTTAGTTTTTGTCACTTGTAATCTGGATGATTTCAAAGACTCAACACCAGCCCCTTACTTTTAGCTAATAACCTGATCTTCACTAGGATTGGAGAACATAAAAAAAAAAAAAAAGATCCACAGACATTCAACTGGTTGCCAAGCATTGAGTGTACCGTAAATCTTAAAGTACCAGCTTGAGCACATGCTCTAAATCAGTAGGATAACTGTGTGAAGATTATGTTTTAATTCAACCTCAAACATTGAAATAACTTAGTTTGTAGTTCATAAATTCATAAATGATGTAAACTAAGGACTAGAAAAATCTACATGAAACAATTGGCAATCAGTGGAACAGCTTTCATGAACAGCATTCACACCCCCACCACACCATTTAACAAAACAAAATACACAAGGAAGTTCAATTGAAGGGGTGTAACTTGAAATATATTGCATCACAGACATTTTATACAACAAAGCAGGTTAAGGTTTCTGCATAAGTCTTTAACTCGGCCAGAACTAATAAGAGACTAAAGTTGGCTAGGGGAGGCCGGTGACAGAGCAGTAAAGTGCTTGGCTTCTGAACAGAGGTTCTGGGTTCGAAGACTGGAATTTTTTATTTCGAGATCTTTGGGCACCTCTGAGTTCACCCAGCTCTAATGGGTACCTGACATTAGTTGGTGGAAAGTAAAAGCGATTGGTTGCTGTGCTGGTCACATGACAGTCTCATTAACCATAGGCCACAGAAACAGACGACCTTTACATCATCTGCCCCGTAGATCGCAAGGTCTGAAAGGGGAACTTTACTTCTTTTTTTTTTTTATTTAAAGTTGGCTAGTCATTGAGCCGACCTCACAGTCACAACACACTATTTAGCCTGAAGAAAAAAATAATGAACAGTATTTAGACACTCAAACATAATGAGATTCATTCAGGAAGTCAAACAGGGTTGGTGTAGGACGTAATCATCTTCTTTTTTGAAGTAACGTCTGTACTATATAAGATAAGAAGATAAGATTTATAGTGTTCTGATGTCATTAAAAAGTATTTTCTTCTGTACTAAACAGAGACACCAGGGTGTGAGCTAGATGTGGGGACAAAGAGAGTAGTCCATTATTTGCATGCTTTGGTTTATTATCTAGCTAGGTTAAGTTGATCAAGAAGATTTTATTGTTGTATTTTTGTTTCATTACTGTTGTGTTTATCAAAACTGTATACAAAGATCAAGGATTAATAATATATTTGTATAGAATTGTACATTTTACTGGTTTACTCAGAGATACAAGTATTGCAATATTTTTTCAATCTTAAACATTTTTGTGTGTGTTATTTATTTATCTTTTAATTTGTATTTGTATACTGTTACATTCATTATATGCAAACTGTTATCTAGAAAAGATCTATATTGGTTACTTTCATCTATGTTAGTGTTTCCCTGAGTTTTATCAGCATTGTGTCTGGGGTCAAAAATTGAATTTTGTCTACTAACAAAGGAAAAATTTGGCACATTTTATGATGTGTACTGGAGTCTCTGATGTGTTAAAATGCCAACATACTTTAGCAGCAATGTATTTTTACATTTAATTGATTGGTATTTAAGTCTATAGATAAATATGGTAGCATATTTCCTGTTGTTAGCTTTGTGGGCTCTTCAATCAAATGCTGTTATTGTACAGGCCTATTTTTGTTATCTGACATTAAAACATAAGATTAAAGCTTATTGTATGTCTATGAATATAATAAACATATTGTCATTTGCAATGAACTTGTCAAAGGTAAGAATATTTATTTTTTTTTTAAATATATGAAATTGTGTATTAGTTTTCTGAATGTAAAATTATTTAAAATATTGTTTCTTTTTTACAATGTCAATTAGCATTATGTTAAAATGTATAGTGTTTATTTTTTCTTGTTAAATATTTGTGTTTGTGTTGTAATTTTCTACATTCTTGTTTCTAAAGTAGTTATAATTTTTTAAAATTATTCATTTCTTTTTATCAATTTTCTTCTTATTGTAAATTGGTTTTATATGCGTTTATTTTCCTTCTTAAAAATTACGTTTAATCATTTTGTAAAGTCTGTTACGTGCAAGGTAATTATTGTATGATCTGGAAAATAAATGTTACAAAATAGTTTTCTAGTGTGTTGTCTTTTAGTATGCTTCCTTATTGAGACTTTATTTATAATTTGTGTTTTTCAACATAGATGCTTAATGACACAATGAAGTTGTAAACATGGTTATATGTATTTGCAAAGCAAATATTGGAGCTGTTTAAAGGATAAGTGGGAAGCATGGTTGAGAAGATAAGTACGCTTGAACTTGGCTTGGTTACCTATGAAAGGGGCTCGAGGCTCAACACCCAACTCAGCAGCACAGAAAACCTTCTCCCAGATACCCCGCCAACCCATAGCGCTCTGTGCATTCTATAAGTATTGGGGTAGTGCTGTATAAAAGCTATAAATTATATATATTTATGTACATGTTTTGTGAAAGAAAGGTGGGGGTTCATGGAATATGTTTACAAAGATATGTTTCTATTCTATATATGTTGGTGAAAGAAAGGAGGTTCATGGAACTGCAACGTGTACAAAGGAAGTTAGTCTACTTGGAAATAAATATGAAAAATTATCCTTGGGTTTTAATTGCGGAAGAGACTAGTTCTATTAGTAAATAATCTTTAAAAACTAGTTGGAGTTAGTTCTCTTGATTACTTTAGGCATCTACATTTGACATCAATGTACAAGTTTCTGACTGGTGTCTGAGGTGAGAGAGAGCTGTTTTATCATTTCTTTCTGGGCATAGAAAATCTACCCAGAATATCAGTTCTATGTTTGAGACAGAACATCTTTCTAGATTATCCGTTTCTGAGGAAATATAACATCTACTTAGATTATTTTTACCCATGCCTACAATAATTTAAAAAATTAGCGGATATGGAGCTGTTCAAAGGATAAGCGCTCCTCTACCATGAATTTAAAGCGATGGAAGACCATAGAAAAGATGATATAGAAATAAATAATGAGGCAAATTGGAAGTTTCACAAAGTTTATTCAACATCGAAGTTTGTATTAGAATATGAACTGATTTTATAATTAGTATTATCTATGAGGCACAGTGGCTGAGCGGTAAAGTGCTTGGTTTCCAAACCGGGGGTCCCGGGTTTGAATCCTGGTGAAGATTGGGATTTTTTATTTCGGGAACTTTGGGCGCCTCTGAGGCCACCCAGCTCTAATGGGTACCTGGTCACAGAAACATAGACCACAAGGTCTGAAAGGGGAAGTTACTTATAATAGTATAATCTAATGGTAATTACACAGCATTAACAATTCTAACCATGGAAAAGCTAATATAGAAGAAAGTGACTTTTCAGTTGCTTCTGCATCAAAGATTTCTGCCAATGTAGAATAAATTGCTATGTTGCTCGACATCTAAACACTAAGCATAGTTTTTGCCACAAAAAAAATCACCTTTAGTTTTTTTTTTTCTTCACAGATGTATCTGAGAATTTAACATCTGAGAATCATGTGAAGACTGGGATATTGAATTTTGGGATTTTTAGGGCGCCCCGAGTCCACCAAACTCTAACTGGTACCTGTCTATAGTAGAGAGTAAAGGTGGTTTGTTGTTGTGCTGGCCACATGACACCTGCTCGTTAACTGTTGGCTAAAGAAACAGATGACCTTAACATCATCTGCTCTATAGATTGAAAGGTCTGATGAGGAACTTTTTTTTTTACACATTTTTATGCCTGGAAGTAATGTGTATATTGTCGATCTGCACAGCAATTGAATGTATGGACAGACTTCGTGCCATGTTCTCATTTACCTTCAGTGTTTGTACATTTTATAACAAATCAAAATAAAGTAAAAACAAAATGGCACTATTGAATCAAATAAAGATGCCTTTTTAACAAAATCATATAAAAAAAGTTTTTATGACAAAATAGCTATGATATCAAACAAATGACAAAAAATCTAAAAGTTTATGAACATATGACGAGAAGGAATGTGACAATAGACATACTACTGTGAACATCAAAGTCTGATAACATGGTAAAGACTATGCTACTGTAATCATTGTATATAAACAGAGATGAAAATAACACATCAATGGTTGCATAGAAAAGTATAAACATTCCGAAACAAATATGGGCTTGGGTATTAATGATGGCCCACAGAATAACCCTTAAACAAGTTGGAACAATATAATAATAATAAGAGTCCTAAGATGAAGAAGGAGTACAATATTTCACATGGCTATGGAGTCCAAGCTGCGATATACATTTTTTGCCGCATCCATACGTTTTTTTAATATATATATATATATAGATACTTTTCATTACTTTGAAATAGATTCATGGATTATAGGTTGATGTCATTTGATTTTGGGTCACTTAGTTCCTGGCAACACTTTCCAAAGCACAACTGGCCAGCCTAACAGCCATGTTGGATGTGTAGGCAAGAGACAACTGCTTGGCTCGCTAGCAATGGGGCTCGAGCTCGAATCCTGAGAGTTGTGTTTGCTGAGTGCCTAAAGGCAGCACGGGAACCTAATCCCAGATAACCCCTCCCTCCACTGATCCAAAAGCATGTTTTGAATATAGCTTGAAAGATGTATTGTATAAAAGCAGAAAAAAAACACTAAAAATTAACACTATTAAATATTTACGAACTAGAAAAAAATGCACAAGCTCACAAGGATCTAGACCCTTCAATGCATTATCATATGTAGACAACAACACACAGTAAGAGCTAAATGCCAGTGATATTGCAAGGGGCTTTTTTTATAGGACAGATGCAGACGGTGGAAAGAAAATCTTAATCGACCTTGGATGCTGTGAAATATGTAGGTCACAGCTGAGGCTGCGTGGCGGCAGTAAATACTGCATTCCTCATTAATTAAGACAAGCCTTATTAATTATTATTACAGAACTCACAAATATTAATAGATGAACAGAACAAGAGAAAGACAATAAAACCAAGTCTGTTTTTTTTAATGGCAAGAGATAGAAAAATGGAATGAAGCATTTGATAGATCTCATCCTTTAACCAAAAGAAAATCTCAGGAAATCAAAGAAAAATATTTACAAAATTTCCATAAGGCAAGGCAGTCATGAAAGACCTGGACACTGACATAAAACAAGAAAGCAGAAAATATGTAAATACTTGGAAAAAGGAAGGTTCCCAGTAATATATATAAAGCTTAAGTGATGAAAGTGAATACCAAGACATGCACCAATCACAATATATATTAACTATGTTAAGACCCATTTACAATAGCACATTTAAAAGAACAGATTTCATTGTTGGTAGCTTGAAAGACTCTGAATGTCATAGAATAGAGGATCAATGATGTAGAGAATAATCTACTACAACAGATCAGACTTGTAGACAAAATCTGGTGAGATCTGAATGGAAAAAAAAAATGTTGAACTAGTCCCAGAGCAGAACACCCAAGGGGATGGAAGAGTAGATGCTCAGGATGAAAAGACATAGAATGCTGAACAAGTTCTGACCAAGTTAGCAAGGTCAAATTTATTATCAGAATTTTTTTTATATTTATGAATTTATACAAGTATAACAAGCCAATAAAGAATTTTGAATCTCTATTTTAAGATTCATAATTGATAATTTAAAAATAATTATTATAAACAATTAATAAAAGATTGAATAAAATACTGGTAAAGGAAATGCTGGTAAATGAGTTACGACTAGATTTTGAAATGCTAAACAAAATGTTTTCTTTGTTTATCATAATGCAAAAAAAAAATTTCTGCTTGACTTTTTGGGGGGATTTATTAGCTAATGGCTCTAAGAGGCCAATAATTAATTTTTTTTTCATGGGTAAAAAAAAAAATTTCCAAACTTCACAGCATAGAGATTTTGGCTTCTTTCTGCAAAACTTTTTCCGCTATTTGTTCCAGAGAGAAGGTTTTATCTTGGGGTGAACAGATACCAGCAGCAGAAGGAGTCAGACTTAGTTGAAAGTACGTCTCAGAGCTGACAGATCGATGACCATAACAACTGGCTGAGTGAGACCTGAATACAGAAACAAAAAAGGTGTTAGTATACCAAGAATTAATAGTATAGATAAATATGAACAATAAAATAAAAAACCTGACAGTGGTGAAAAAAACATTGTACAATTGACAGTTATTTTTTGATAAATATTAAAATGACAGAATAAAACATTGACACTAGTTTACTATAGATTTTAAAAAATGTATCATTATGATAACAAGGGCACTTCGGGGCAGAGTTATAAAGGGATTTGGCTTCCAAAGCAAGGGATTTCAAATTTGAATCCTGGTCAGGTCGAAAATTTACATTTTCAGGATTTCTAAGTTGTTCATTAGTCCACCCAACATAAATGGGTACCTAATTTTGAAAGTCAGTGGTGTGGTGGCTGAGTCGTTAAGCACATGGCTTCTGAACCTGTGGACCTGGTTTTGAATCTCGGTGAAGACTGGGATTTTGAATTTCTGGATTTTTAGGGCACCCCTAAGTTTTAGTTGGGGAAAGTAAAGGCGGTTGGTTGTTGTGCTGGCTACATGACACCCTGCTTGTTAACCATTGGCCAATGAAATAGATGATCTAAGCATCACCTTCCCGAAAGATCACAAGGTCTGAAAGGGGAACTTGACTTTCTGAACTAATTTTGAAAGGAAGCAAAGAAAGCATGGAGAAAGTTTCCCACAAAGTCATCCAAGGATCAACCACCAGTTCATGGGATTGTTTTATTTATACCAAAAACCAAGTAGTGTCTATACCTGTAAGTTATATCTTGAAGATCTGGCATTTCTGTGAAGGATTTGTGCATCTTGACACTGGAGTCCACAATCTCATTGGCTAGACTTGTGATGGGAAGCAGTGCTGAACCTGGAAAGCAGGGAAACATGGAACAAAATGCAGAGAAACATGGAACAAAATGCAGGGAAACATGGAAGAAAATTTAAAAAAAAACAACATTGTGGGAAATATTTATTAAATGAATTTTGTCAATGAGCTCTGACCAGGACTTGAACCACAAACAAGTGGAGCAACCCTAGATGACAATATGCGACCTGATAATTCTACTGACTCAAAAGGTTCTTTTCTAAGAACCTGGATTGTCTGGCAAGATGTTAGCTTGGTGCCTGGTTCTTGCAAGGCCATGTGGCCAGGTCGGAGGTCCAGAGCTCGAGTACACATCAGAGATTATCTTAGGTATGCTTCATTATGTTTCTTCCCTTTTTTCTCTCAATAACTATTGGACCCTCACACATTTAAACTTAAAATTTGTTTGATCACAATGTATTTGGATTAGTCAAAAATGTTTCTGAATAAATTACAGTAGTCCCCCGACTTTCGCGAAAGGGCTATACCACAGGTTTTCAAAATTATTAACGAAAAATTATTCTGCCTTTTCGTTAACACCACAGGTTTTCCCAGGTCCGCATAAAACGCCATTAACAATAGATATCTCCTTCAATATCAAGTCAAGCTTCATTTATCTTTTTCAATAGTGAATACCCATATCAAAGTTTTAAACATTGTAATTTTTGTACATATATATGTATCATATCATGTTCATTTTTCATTCAGTATCAAAGATTGAAACTTCATTTCTGTTTCAATTGTTAGGTTAGTACATGTTTTGGAGATGATTTAAAAACAAATGTCAACAATGACAGGTGACAAAAAGTTCTTAATGTGTAACATTAAAAAATGTTATACATTTAAATTGATTAGTTTAAAAATTTGAGATAACAAAAAAAAAAATTAATTACCAATAGCTAATTAACTAATAGGTTAATTTTTTTTTATTGATCCTTGTGTTGTCTGGTAAAAGAAATATGAATTTTCAGCTTAATCCAAGATTGGGTGTCAGAGAAATAATGTGTACAAACTTTTTACCAGACCGAAAGACAAACAGAGTTAATATTATAACTTTGTAAAATAAATAATGGAAGATAATTGACAAAGTTACCTTTTAAACTCTGTGTGAATGAATCATATTTGATGTACTGAAATGAGGCTCCAATATTCTGAAAATAGAGACAGCACAAGCTAATAAATAAGACACAAATAAGTGTAGAGTGGAAAAACAAATTAAAAAATGTCTGTTATTTATAACTCAAGAAGTGAACAAAAAACATAAACTTAGACAGAAGATCAAAACATAACCCTAGACTGAAGATCAAAAGAAAAAACCTAGTCAGAATATCAAAACATAACCCTAGACTGAAGATCAAAAGAAAAAACCTAGTCAGAATATCAAAACATAACCCTAGACTGAAGATCAAAAGATTAACCGAGTCAGTCTTGGATCTATTTAAAACAATCATTGATTATAAAAAAAAGGGTTTTATTACATAGAATTTCACTAATCCTACTGATATTAAGTTTTCAAAGTAAGTACAAATTTCAAAATTATACCTCTGTTTCATCTTTAACATGGCGTTCAGCATCCTTCACTTCAAAGTCAAGCTCAGCCAAGTGAGACAGACAAGATTTCCACTGAAAAGATTGTCAAATAGAAATTTTAAAGATACTGAGTAGATGAGTATGGTAAGATGAAATCAGTTCTATACATTGACTAAAATTGTGAATCTGAGACTCTAGAATGCACTGAAAAAAAATGTGTCATACAGGCAACAATTTGTTCCAGATTAATAAACTCTGTGGATATTGGATCTTAAGATGTGTACATCTTAAGTAATTTTTCTTCATCAAGCCAGTTTTTTGCTGCTGAGCTGTAAACTTTATTGCAGTCTGTACCAAAGAAAATTAGCAAGCTGTGTTTTTTTTTTAATCAGTTTTTTTTCTCATTGTGATACTGAGTTATGCTGGGTTCTTATGTTAATAGGATCTGAGGGGAACTAAATTTGGGCATTCAAAGTGGGTATAATTGACAGGTTCATAAGGGTGGGTGCAGTGTCTACAGTGGGAAGGGGGATAGGAGTTTATTCTGTTATCAAAAACAATAAACAGAGAATGAGTAATTACTTTTGTCCTTAGAATTCTACAATAAATGGGAAAAAAAACCTGCAATAAAAAGATATACACAGCAATAATATATACATAGACATTAGATACACAAGCTTTTAGATATACACAGCAATAAGATATAAAATACAAAGCCATAATATATACACAGTCATAAGATACACAAGCCATAAGATACACACACCAATTAGATACATAGCAATAACATATACACAGAAATACGATAAACAGCAATAAGATGTTATCAGCTAGCAGATGATCTGAGAGTCTAATGATAAACAGAGGCAGCTGAAAGCCAGAAAATGAATGAACGTTTTTTAGAAGTACATTTCTTGTTCATAATTGTGATTGATTTCTGGAGCCCAAGGTCTCAACCAAGTGACTTTTCTGATCATGGCTACACTATGTCATTATGATAATTTTAGTTTACAACTAGGGTGGGTAAGTGAAGGTGATGCATGGAGAGAAATTTACCAACCATCTTTACTCTTGTCAATTAGAGATGGTTGAACTTAATCTGAACATTATGTGTTCAAGTGTAACTTATATAATACAAACTTTATTAGAGTTGGTAGAGTTACTCCCCTTGGGAAAGGTCTAGTATTATAACAGAGTTTATTGTATCCTAAGGACTTGTGTAAATGCTGATTATTCATTATTCCAGCTTAAAGCATTATTCAGTTTAATTTAGCTAACAGTCAGGGATTTTCTAAAATCCCTAAAAAAAAAAAACTGGCTTTACCAGGTTTGGAATGAAACACTATCAGATAATCAAAGTATTGTTTTAATTTCAGCCACAGTATTAAAAAAAAAAACAGCAACTAAACAATTGATATTTAAGTACTTACCAAAGAGTTGATGAATGATTTGCTGCACTTGGCACTCCTGGACAGTAGTAAGACTAGAAGAGTGTCGGAATGGCCTTGAGCATAGACTAAAACTTCTTGTAATCCATTGCGCTGGGATATCTGCGATGAACTTCTAGAATCTGAAACAGCAGAAAAAGAACGCCCAGACCTATTTTTAACTCGCAGCTGAACATCATAATCAGAAGGAGATAACAGAAGGCTGTCATCCCCTGTCAGCTCTAGCACAGGGGAGAGCCTGCTCAGGTCTGACACTGGGGAAATAATGCCTCCTTCCGAATATTCACTATCCCCCATTTCAAACGTTAGGCGGTCTCGGCTGGCACTCATGTTGTCACCTGCAGCCAGGGACAGCTGTGACCCATCATAATTCTCTGGCCTAGGCCCAGAGGATGTTTCTTCACTGCTAATCTGCACCTCAAGTGATGCGTCAATATCTTTATGACTCTTGGCAAGCGTTGTCTGAAGGTTGGCGTCATCAATATCTGCCTGGTAAACAGCAGCCATTTCATCTGTACAGGTCAATGAGGAACTGCCATCAGTCATAGCAGCACTGTGAGCGCCTTGCTCTAATTTAGTTGTAAGAAAAATTGCGTCTGTTTCGTAAGACAACAATTTGTACTCTATGTCTCGATCATTTGAAGTGCTAGAATATGAACGATTGGAATTATAATTCTTTTCATCCGAATCATCCTTGAGGTCACTGTCTTGAATAAGGTCTTCATCATAGGAGGTTTTACTGCAGATAGAGTTTTTAGCATTACTAGCATAATTGTCATTTTTTTCTAAAGAAGAATCAATATCAAGGCTCAATCTTTCCAAAGATTCTGTTTTGCCGTCATTATTAGCATTGACACTGGGAGTAAAACTGACGCTGTCGTCAGTGGAGTCCCCAGTCACTAATGTTAAGTTTTGAACTGGTGGAACTAAAGCAGTTAAATCTAATGAAGGAAATAGTGCTTCTTCTTCTGTAACTTTATTTTTTGTGTCCACTTGATTCAAATTTTTAATCTGTGTTGACGTTTCGTTTTGTTGGGATGACATGTCTGTTAGAGTATTCGGCTTAACTTTTGCTGCTTTGGACATGGCATCACTTGTTATTGGTGGGGGAAAAATCTGGCTAGTTTCAGAAATGATTTCAGTACTGGAAGGTAAATTTGACTGTATGAAAGACCTTGGTTTATTATCTTCAGAATCTGTGAGCTTTGTTTCTTCAGATTTACTGTCATTCTCAAAGTTTAACTCAGACACAGTGTCCATGAATACCTCAGAGTCAGTGCCAGAGGCAACAGTGGCAGTAGGAGAAGCTGGGAATCCCCTCCTGCTCTGCGGGGATACTGGGATACTTTGGATGCAAGTTCTGCCATGTGTTCCATCAGAATGAAAACTGTTAGAAGTTGAGCCTTTCTGCCTCTGAAGCAAAAGATGATTGGGTTTCTGTGTGCTATCTTGATCCTCTGAAGTTTTCTGGGTGTAGGACTTCTTTCTTCTGTGTCCAAGTGAAGCATATTCATCTTGTAGTAAGAAAATATACAGCAGACGCACACCTCCTGGTAGCTCCAGCACTATAGAGAGATATGAAATTACAAATTACATTACAAATGTATAATAGTTACATATTAAAACATTAATAGTCACTGAAATTTGCATAATGTTTAAAAATTTACATTAAACATAAATTCTTCAATATCAGATAAATAGTTAAAAAAAGACAATGGTATTTTCACAGAAAATTAATTCAAAACAATGATTAGGGCTTAACTCTCCATTCTGATTTGGAAATTTATCTCAAAATAAGAAACATTAATAAATTTTTATTTAAAAGTGAAATTTTTTAAAGAATCAAATAATAAATTAACAAAAAAAAACACAATGTAAATGAAAAAAAAACAACTTATTAGATAGCACTAAAACTTACAAGAATTGGCCTCCACACAAGGAAACTGAAAAGTATGAAAATGTTTATGTTACTTTTAAAAAAACAACAACAACATAATTCATAAATATTTTATCATGTTAAGAAGTTTCTACCCATTCTGGTATTGTATGAATAATCAATGAACATAAATGGTCACATCTCAATCTATGCAAAAGAAAAAAAAAGTGTACATTACCTGACTGTGGGACATTAGGAGCAGCAGTTGTCGAGTCACATTGTTGTTGAGTTGTGTGCACAGAACCCTGATAGAAAAAAACAACAAATGCAGGTCACAGTTTAAGTGTTCAGTTATCCAGTACCAAAATAAAAAAAATAAAAAATTATTGACTGTTTACAATTAAATGCTGTTAGCATAAATAATTAGAAGAACTAAGAAATAGTTTTATTTGTGAGTAGAAATCTAAAATGAAAAGTGTAGCTAGAATTACACAAGAAATTGGACAAGTCTTCTTCAATGGAACACAATAATTATTGCAATTGAGAGTAAGGGTAATAATAGCAATTTAATACTGGGTGGCATTCAGGAAATCAAGATAACCTAAAGAATCAATTTTAAGTCGTTGTCCTAATAATTGGCTTTGGACAAATGATTTTTTCCCCTAGTTATGTGCTTAGTGTTAAAACTCTCATGTCCCTAATAAAATGCAAGGCATCAAAGACCAAAATTGTATCCTACTTTTATAATGTTTAGAGATAAGAGTTTTTTTACTTAGGTTGGATGAAATAATGGGATAAAAAAACAAAGACTTAACCCTGGCTGTATGATTGGTACCAGTGACCAGAGTCTGGTCCTAGATGTAAAAGGAACAAGAAGATATGGTGAATGTCTCAAAAGGGTAAATACCATTTAATTTTGCAAGATTTCTGAGGCTGTCCCCAAGTTTTCTATGTATTCCAGTCAAAGTAAATGCTAATCTGGCACTTCTAATATTGTGTTTGTTTCTCAACACAACAGAAAGATATCACCTTTAGTTATCTTATGCTTCAAGAAATATCTCTACATGCCAATTAGAATATGAGCATAAGAATCACATTACAGCAAGAGATCAGTAGGACATGAAAGACATGGCTCTCACAAACATAGTTATCTCAAACATGGCTCTCACAAACATACTTCTCTCAAACATGTCTCTCACGAACATAGCTTTCCTAGACTACTGAAACTCACTTATTTCTATTGAAGAGTGCTCCTGCTATGACACCCTTACATCTAAGACTTCGTTGCAAGATATGGGACGCATGGAGGAACAGATTACCTTGACTCTAATATATAAGATACGTCAAGACTAAAGAAACAAGATTAACAATATAACTGACAACAACTAGTGCATTATATCTCAATATTAAACGGAAAAAAAACCCACTAAATTACTCTAACTGTAAAATATAAATAATAAATTAAAACTTTTATATAGCACAATTTTTATGCTTAAAGCATGCTCAGAGCGCCATGGTCCAATCTCATTTGTGGACCAATGTGCGGGAGGGTTTTTTTTGGGAGAAGGTTTTCCGCGCTGCCTTTAGGCGCTCAGTAAACACAACTCTGCTCAAGTCAGGTGTCAAACCTCGAGCCTCCTTCATATGTAGCCAAGCCAAGCCAAGTTCAAACGTACTTAGCCTCTTGACCCTTTTATGCTTATAGCATGCTCAGAGTGCTATGGTCCAATCTCATTTGTGGACCAGTGTGGAGGAGGTTTTTTTTGGGAGAAGGTTTTCCGTGCTGCCTTTAGGCATTCAGCAAACACAACTCTACTTGAATCAGGTGTCAAACCTCGAGCCTCCTTCATATGTAGCCAAGCCAAGTTCAATCGTACTCAAGCTTGCCTGTGCATACATTAATACTTGTGGCAAATGCTTAAACCTAAATAAACATTTCTGGCTTCTTCTGAGTCAACCCAGATCTAACAGGTACCTGACATTAGTTGGAAAAAGTAAAGGTGGTCATTGTGCTGGCCACATGACACACTTGTTAGCTGTGGGCCACAGAAACAGATGAACTTTACATCATCTGCCCCATAGATAACAAAAGGGAGAACTTTACTTTACTTTTAAATAATCATTGCTGACTATATAAACCCATACACAAATGTCATTTCAAGATGTTTGACTCATTTATGATACCTTAAAAAAAACTAACTATACTTAGATCAGATGATTCAAGGAAAAAAAAAGACTTCACTATATTTCCAGCTCTAGAACATTTAGTTTGAATGTAAGTCAGTAGAGAAAACTTTTCTTACTTTGTGCAACTGGACATAGGGCAAGACTTGAAAAGCTTGAGACAGCAGGTCGCCTTGAATCTGACACAATGGTAAATACATGTCCCACACACGATTCAATTCTTTTAAAAAATTAGCATCAGAAACACGCTGAAATCAAATATTACATAAAATATAATTAAGTGTCTGAAAATTATCATAATCAACAAGCATAATAATTTACACCAATCCTTTATTTTATCATTTTCACAAGCCCTCAAAAATAAGTATTTTTCTTTATTTAAAATAGTTTATTTCTTCTTTTCTATGGCACCATCTACACTATCCTAGAAAAATACACCCAGGAAAACTGGCAAGATCATAATAGAGATAAAGATATTTTGCTGATGCCACATTTGTACAGTATTTGTTTGTTTTATACATTTTGGATGTCCCTTCCGAAAATTATGACATGCAAAAAAAAAATGCTGAAAAAAAATCAAATAATGACCAATAGCCAACAGAACTTTAAAAGGGCATCAGTATTAAAGGTTAAAAGCTGACAAGCTTCAGTAATTTTAAATACCTCAGAGCTATAGTCTCTGCTGACTGCAGAGCTAAAGAGGAGGATCCTAGCGATGGAATTGAGATGCTAGAGAAGGATCCTAGGTACCCTAGGTATCACATTTAAAGACACAAGCACAGAGATTAGTGTCACGAGTCGAGTCTGTGACCTATTTCGACCAGTTTCTAGAAGCGAGGTCAAACCAGTGCAAGTGTCCAGCGTAAACAAGTTAATTTTAGGTATCCAATCAAAGAAAGAGGTTAAAGGAAAAAAATAGCACACGTCAGCTTCTAGAAGGTCATGATTCTGGAATGTACGATCAAGAAAGGTATAAATTAAGGGAAAGTCAGTTAGATGGGGTCCTCGCTTAGTCCTCGATTAGTAATGGTTATAAGTTTTGTGATATTAGTGGGTCCATTAATTAAAGTTTTATTAGTTGAAGTTATACTAAGTGAAGTTTCATGTATCTTTAAGTTTTATTTATGAAGTATCAAGTCAAGTTGTTATTGAATTGAGAAGTCATTTTATGTGAAAGTTGAAGAAGTATTATTAAAGAAGTTTTAAGAAAATACAGAGATGTTTCTTTCTTCACTTCATTGAATTGTCAAGTTTGATAATATAATCACCGGCAAGTGTGATCATCACAATTAGAGACAGGGCTACTAGATGACCTGCTAACTATTGTAAAAAAATGGAAACTAAAACTCTATGGCCATATTACAAGGTCTTCAGGGCTTGCAAAGACCTTCCTTCAGGTAACAGTACCAGAAAGAAGAAGAAGAGGCAGGCAGAGAAAGTGATGGAAAGACAACATAAAAGAATGGATGGGTCTGTCATTGAAAATCTTGAAATTATCTTTCAAGGAAGTTTTTCAAAATTATTTGAAGGTTTATTAGTTTAGATATATAATGCCTACAATGGTTTAGTTGTCTACTAGCAGTTTGGAACAAGTCTGCGACCGGTAACAACCCCCGGGTTCAAATCCTGGTGATGACTGGGATTTTTATTTCAGGTTCTTTGGGACGCCTCTCAGTCCACCCAGCTCTCATGGGTACTGACATAAGTTCGGGAAAAGTAAATGCAATGGTTATTGTGTTCACCCCATGACACCCTCATTGACCATGGCACACAGAAACAAATGACCTTTATATCATCTGCCCTATAGACCACATGATCTGAAAGAGAAACTTTACTTTACAAAACTTACTGATGGTATCATGTCATGAGGAACCAAGTATAACCCTCTCTGTTATTTTAAGTCTTGCAGTATGTAGTACTATCCTATCTAGCCTAAACAATATAAAACAGCTCTCTCAGATCATGTCATATACTTTACTTGCCTCTTTAATAGCATCAAGGCTTCCTTGATACAACATAAATGTAGTCCAGACAAACTGAAGGTGTGACGTCAGGAACTGGTCTGGAATATCTGGACTGTCTGCCAGACCCTAAAATTAATAAATAACTTATTATTTAGAATAAAATGTATAAAAATAAATCAAATTGTATACTGATTTTTAGATCCATATAAATATTTGTTCTACACTAATGTAGTATAAATTCATACACTATGGAATTATTGATGCTATTTACATAATGAATTTTTTTTGTTTCTCATGATAGATGGTCAAATAAGGGTCCTGGTTAAAAGCACAGGTTCACATCAAGGTTAAGACAGGGATTTTCACTTGAGACATAAGATGCTAAGTTTTTAACATTAAGCCTGCTCGCTCTGCAAGCCCAAGGTTTTGAGAAAAAATTGAAAGAAGGTAGCTATAGTTGAGGTCAAACTTGTTAATCATACTTCTTCTAAGTAAAGCATATATTTGAAACACCACAAAGCCTTATCACTTTTTTAATAAAAGATTTTCTCGGTGGCCTCAATTTCAAACAACACTCACCAAGACATTCTTTCTTTTCTTAATTTCCAGTCTAAACATACTGCAGAACCATACTAGTTTTCCCATGTGTTTTATGGATAAGTCAAAACTATCACATACTATCATGGAGGCGAGGTAGCAGAGTGGTAAAGTGCTTGCCTTACGAACTGGGGGTCCCAGATTCGAATCCTGATGAAGACTGGGATTTTTAATTTTGGAATCTATGGGCACCTCTGAGTCCACAAAGCTCTAATGGGTGCCTGACATTAGTTGGGAAAAGTAAAGGCAGTTGGTCATTGTGCTGGCCACATGGAACCCTCATTAACCGTGGGCCTCAGAAACAGATGACCTTTACATCATCTGCCCTATAGATCACAAGGTCTGAAAGGGGAACTTTACATACTTTTATGGCTAGTCACTCCTAATGTAACAATATACATTTGTAAAAGCATTTCAATACAATATGTTAGCTCTTTTTACTGCTAAAACTTTTTTAAAGAAATAAAAATTGAAATACAATAAAATCTCTCACTAAAATTTCTTACTTGATTGCTAACTTACAATAATATAGTCCTCATGCTGTAGCAAAGCAAAGTTATAACCTGCCAACTTGACTATACTAGGAACACACTGGGGTATGAACTCGAGGCAAAAATCAGCCAATCCAATGATACCACCCACCAGGGCAACCTGATGATTGACTGACACCTGAAAATAATAGGTCATGTCACCATACTAAAACACTTAAAATTAGACAAAAGACTATTGAGTGCAATCAAATCTGTATATGCTTAATCCAAATAAAGCCTGGAAACAATTCATGTTTCTTTGAACTACATTATCATTGCTAGACCATGATTGTACATAACCTACCGAACGAGGATAAAAATAGAGTATCGCATCTTTAGGATCATCCTCCTCTGTTTTCTTTTTATGATTGTATATAAAGAACATGTGTCCCTCGTGTCTGAAATAATAAAAGGATAACAGCTGATTGGCAATAACATGTAACAGTTATTGAAAGTGAATGTATTTCTTCTTCTAGCCAGCTTTTTTGCAGTCAGTGCCAAGGGAAAATAGTGTTTTTTTTCTGTTTTTGTGTTGGTTATGCTGGATTGTTGTGGTCATAGAGTCTGTCTAAAGCGAATTCATGCGGTCTTAAAATGTGATTTAAAGACCGCATCACAAATAAAGAGATTAGAGACAGTGTTTTTACAGCCTGTGGATCCCACAATGACCTGCTAACTACTGAAAAAAAACAATGCAAACTACATCTCTATTGCCATATAGGAAGGTCTTCCAGACTAGCAAAGTCCTTCCTTCAGGGAACAGTACTAGGAGAAAGAAGAGACAGACAGAGAAAGCAATGGGAAGACAACATAAAAGAATGGACTGGTCTGCCATTGAAAGAGGTTCTATCCAAGGTAAAAGACAGGAACGGAGAAAGATGGTCAACAAATCTTGTGTGGTTCACCAATGTTCCAAGAGACTAAGGGACAGGTGAGTAAAGGTGAAAGTGAATTAAACTGGGGCATTCTTTGAGCTATGATTGACTATATAGGCCTACTAAGGGTGGGCACAGAGTCTATAGAGGGGTATGTGTGGGATGTATTCTGTTTTGGTGAAATTTTGAAGATGTGTGTCCTATTCTTAGTTAAAAGATCACTCCTTGCAGGGAAAGAAATAAGAGGCAATGTCCAGTTTGTTTGGCATGTTCATTTCATAACTTGACCTGTGCTTAGCACCCATAGTAAACAGAATCTTCTGTTTACAATTAACATATGTAATGTATAAGATACGAAGTACATTGGTTGAGTTACTCTTCTTTACAATCGCCAGCTAACATTCTTGAAGCTATAGCTTTAATCATAATAATATCTAGATCTAGATTAGATCTATATCATCTATAGCTTGAGATCATTATGACTATTACTATGTAGTTACTAGATATATATAGTATAGTACTAAGTAGTAGATCTCTAGTCTCTATAATGTAATCTATGATATAATCAGATATATTTTTTTTTTTTGTAGATCTAGATAGACTATTTGTCTATAGGTATAGAACTATAGTATGTCAGTATGTGATTTTCTCATCATATTACGTATACTAGTATAAGCCTGATAAGCCCAAACGCAAACATCATAAAATTGATAAATAAAACAAATCAGAGATCTGCAATGTGAAATGTGTTGTATAATTAATAATAGATATTATAAATTATTATATATTGTTTCATTATAAAAATAATTAGATCTATACTTATAGTACTATATACTTAATACTATATTTAAATTGATATTTTTATGCATCAGATTGATTATATCTAACTTAGTTTTAGTAACTAGTCTAGACTCTATTACAGATCCAATCTAGTTATAAATTATAATAAATTATAAATCTAGTAAAATTTTCAGATGATCCATCAATCCATGATCGTGATGAAATGATCATTATGAATATGAATTTATGATTGATCATCAGATAAACCAAGCAGTGGTTTCCAAATCACGCAGCTCTCCATATATAATATATAGATCTAGTTTTCTTTCTATTGTGTTTTTTTTTTTTTTGTGGCCACAGTCTTGTTCAGCCTCTTGATTAACACTAATTAACTTCCTAGCAATATTCATTATATTGTGTTGATCTACAAACCGAAAGGAGAAATTCCTGGAGCCAGCAGCCATTTTGAACATATCATGTGATCGAAAAAAAACAACAACATTAAAAACTTCGACCTAGCGGTTCTAGACTGGTTACACCATGGAACTACACAATTACACGCAGTGGCTTAGAAAGTTAGCAGCCTTATAGCACAAAGAAGTTCAATCTGCACATGCTCATTACCAATAGGGTCTGATATTGGCCATTTAAAGAAAAAAAAAAACGTTTGAAAATTAAAAAAGAAAATTAAATGTAGACTATGACATTCTTATTCAATTTTACTTAACCTTTATTTTATTGTGTAATTAAATTATTTCTTGCATTCATTACGGGAATGCCTTTATTTATACAGTCTGAACATCAAAAGTATCTATATATTATATATATCTAGATGATACAATTTATTTAGGAAGGAGTGGAGCCCATTGGCATATGGAAAACTATGGACTTATCACTGTTACAAAAAACATTCAGCAAATTCATTAACAGCAAGGTGAAACGGATGCCATGCTCTAGAAATCCCCCAACTGGACTTATACAGCTACAAATAAAAAGAGGTCCACAAAAGAGGCAGTAAAGCAATAAAAGGGAAATAGAAAAGAGGTCTAGGGCCCAAGGATTCCTATGACGATAAAGCTAAAATTGAATAGCGCAAACGCTGAGGTTTCCTAAAAAGAAAAAAAATGTATCAATTGGTTTTGATCAGTCGTTAATTATATACGTAATCGACTTGGACATACTTAGACATATACATCTGTGTGATAGAAATATTTTACCCTTTTTGTTTAGCTTTCTTAATGCGCTATAGATCATATGATCCTATCTCTTGTCTGGACCAGTTGTGAAAGGAGTAGGGAAGAAGGGGGTATCTCGGTGAATGTTTACATGATCGTTTTTTAAATGCATAAAAAAAAAATTCCATCAGGGCCACTTATACCACCACATCTGTCAAGTAAGATTTCTTTCCCTTGTTAAAGATTTCAAACAAAATAATTAATTAACAAACTAATTGGTTAATTTTAATTTTTTTATTGTTTCGCGTGTTGTCTGACTTAATCCGAGATTGGGTATGGGAGAAATAACGTTTACAAAATTTTACCAGACAGACGGAGTGAGTTAACATAAGCTTTGCAATAAAACACTTGTAATTTGGAGTGCATCAACGCTTAAAATAATGAATTGAACCCATCTTCTGCTGTGTCGGCAGATACCGGGGGTGACAGTTTCCAGTTATCGGATATCATTGCGTCAAGGACCAGATATGGCCCGTTGGTCGTTGTTTGGGTTTGGCGGAAAATAAAAATAGTAAAAAGATTCAGATCTTTGTAAGATCTTTGTAAGATCTTTGTAAGACTAAATATTTTGTCTCATTTCTTAAACCAACCAAATTTTTTGCTGATCCTTCAAGATGTCCACAGTCAGTCCAATTGTGTTCTGGCACTTCTAAAGAAAACACTGCCGACCTTTCATTAGAGTCAGTGGAACAAAAAATCAAGATACTTTTGTCAAAGTCTAAAGCACTCTCTGGATTTCTCATCATGTCAGGGAACTTGATCTCGCTGTGAAGAACTGGAGTTGGCATGACACATTTAATCATGCAGTTTTTGCCATCAATGATATAAATACATCTGCCTTTAGACAGGACGATGAAATCACTTCCGGATATTTCCGAAACAAATTTCCATTCTTTGTTTGTAAAAACAAAGAGTAGACTCTGAAAGTCCAAACTGCTTATCACGTAAAGTTCGTCATCAAAAATGCTCAAATTTGTTATTTTTGCATGGAGGGAACATTTAGGAAGATCTTTCCAATCATCCATTTCAAGGACCAAAGCGCTGCCTTGATCTTTACTAGCTAACACTCCTATGTGTCTAAAAACGTGACAGTTTCTATGTAAGGCATAGTGAGGCCAATAGCCATGTATATTTCTCTCTAGTTTATAGCTGATGGCTTCTGTAATTACAAGCTTTGCTTCTTTGTCTTGCTCACACAGATGATGTTTAAAAGCTCCACTAGACATTCAACACTTGCTAAGCCATATCTCGATGCTCGTAATAGCTTTGAGAACTTAGAACTAGGACCTCCTAGTACTTCTTCTTTGCAGGGCTCGCTATTGTCCCATTTTTTTTTTCTGGGATGCTTCAACCAGATCTTCTTGCAATTGCATTTGATTATATTCAGCCCATTCAAACATGGACCGTAAGACAATATCCTCATTTTTTATCCTAAGCTCTTCACTGGCAACTGCATATATTAAGTCTTCGAAGGTTAAAATTCGCATCAGACCAACTTTTTGGACGAGCCTAAGCATGTGTAACAAAAAGTTTCTTGCTTTGCAGAGGATGCGATTCGACTGATAAGCATTTGCCTTTGCGTAGATCTTATCAAATGTTTCTAATGAGATCATCTTTCCGACTTGTGTCTCGCAGTTTTCTATAAGAGATGGAATCTTCAGGACATGTGCAGTCTCCCAGATTTCAGACAGGTGTTCGTATTCCAATAAGCCGTTTCCATAATTGGAAATGTTGGTATCTAGGAAATGTCTCGGCGGAAATGTTTGTCAAAGACACGATGTCGGATTTGCTCTCAATCTAGTTTAACCTGGATCTCATGAAATAAAAGATTGCAGCGGTTAACACTTTGTTGAACTTAAACCTGTTTCCCTCGATTTCAAATTCCGATATACGATGAAGGCTGTCACAGTTATAAGCTGAAAAGAACCAAAATAATAAAAATACAATATAATTTTTAAAAAAATTATCTTATCTTCAAATATTATAAAATACCGACGTTTCTTCAAGAATTAAAATTTGGTCATATGTGTATTCATACAATCTAGACATGTGTGATAATTTAAGATTTAAACTGTTAACTCATTGTTTTTTCCGGCTGATTCAAGCAACCCGTTACATGCTTTAAAGAAACTAAGATAGAGGGAGCACAGGTCCGAATTTGTCCTAGCATACGGAATAATAAATAAGGAACTTAATTAAATGTATCTATTGGTAAAGAGCTAATAAACTGTTTCATTTAACACCTAATTCTCTCTCTCTCTCTCTGTATATATATATATATATGTATATATATATATGTATATATATATATGTATATATATATATATGTATATATATATATAGGCTTGTCTTCGAGTCCGAAGATTAATGAGAAATGCAGTATTTCTCGTGGCTACGCAGCCCCAGCTGTGACCTACATATTTGCCACATCCAGGATAAGCCTAACCATTGTTCGCCGGTGGTCGATTAAGATTTTCTTTTCGCCTCTGCGTCTGTCCTCGGCAGAAGATTTTAATCTAACTCTCTACAATAACACAACCGTTTAGTCTCACGTTCTGGAGTCGTCTTTTCTAAATCAGACGGTACATGACGACAATGCCTCCTATCTTGCATCATTCACCACCAATAGCTAACATCCTCCTTTTGGCGATGGAGTGTCACTATTTATTCCTGTATCCTAGTCGATTAGCGTGTCACTGATCCTCTGCAGATAGAATATGTATGACACAAATAAACTATAAGAAAGGGTCAGAGAATGTAGCAGATTTGGTGACAAACGTCTTGCGTACATTAAGATTACACTTATAATATTAGATATGATTAAACATAAGGGCAAATATTTACTTGTTTTCTTTCTAAATTAAATCTAGAATTACGGTGTGAATACAATGGACAGAATACATTTGAAACAGCCATATCAACCAAATTTTAAGGAAATTGAACAAATATGTAAACATTAGTTGAAAGATGATTACAGTGACAATATAACCTACAGTAATATCAACCATTGAGCTGACATAAGATCTCACGGACTCTCTCTCTCTCTCTCTATATATATATATATATATATGGAACTTAGCCTCTTGGCCACAACCCCCCCCCCCCCCCCCCCGATATTGCAATAATTAAAACCTGGAAATATTATGTAAATAACAAAATGACTCCCCCCTCCCAAAAAAAATTATTTCGAATAAAATATTTTGCAACGAATAAACATTATATCATTATCGTCAATAAACAATTTATAGACCTACCTATATTCCCATATTGTTTTAGTGCTTTCAATGAGTCTACATTAATGACAGAGAAAGTACATTTTTAATATTTTTAATACTAGATTGCAATACTAAAATATAGATCTAAATTTTAGATTAATATTTATTCAGTAGGCCTACATTTAGTTTATTTGACTGATATACTTATATAGAAACAGCTATTATCGTATCTTAGATCTATATATTACAGACGTTACTTCAAAAAAAGAAGATAATTACATCATACGCTACTGGACTAAGGCTAGTTGTCATCTAGATCTTATGTTACCATCGTCGTTGCTTTGAATTCTTTGCTGTTTCTCCATTCAACGATCAAGTATTTTTCCTCAATCTCTAGTGTTACAGTTATATACCAGACTACTTAGATCTAGTTGACAATAACGCAAGCAACAAGATATCTAAATACACCCATTTAGCTATGTAGTAATGCAATGAGCTTGGCAAGGTCTTACACGGTGAACTAAATGTGCACTAAACCAACAAAGATTGACTATTTTCGGTGCTGTGCAAAAGTGGATGGTATAAATAACTAATAAGGCTTCACTTGGAGATTATCTTATTTTATGAAATACAGACGTTACTTCAAACAAAGAAGATGATTACGTCCTACGAGTGTCTCTACGTAAATCTAGTCATGCATGTTAACTAATGATTTAAATTCTGCTAAGTCACTGATTTTCCTGGCTGGCTCAAGCAACCCATTTCATGCTCTAATAGGCTATTAGAGCACTAAGTAAGAAGGAGCATATGTATAAATTTGTCCTAGCATATGGAACAAGGAATATGCCTTTATCTATGTGTCTTTCTGAGTATTTTATTAGTTGTTTTTTTTGTATTTGAAGATTATGGTTTAAAGTTTTATGTCTAATTGCTACTTAACCTTTAAGTCTTCTTTCCTGAAAGGTTTCTAAAATTAGTGTTTTTATTAAAGTGAATATTCGTATGTTATGAATCTCACGCTCTGTTTTGTGTATGTTCTAGTTTCTTTATGTTTTATTGAGTTGAGGAGTCCCAAACGGAGGATTCATATTCCATTATTGGCCTAAACAAAGTTAAATAACATTTTAGTTTTATGCTCTTATTTGATTTGTAGACGTTTATTTTACGGAGGGTGTTGCTTATTTTACGTGGCTATGTAGTTCTAGCTGTGGTGTACATATTTAGCCACATTTAGCGCAGACGATATTTGGCTCAGCTCTTCTTACCGCCATCTTCATCTGTCTTATGCAGAAGATTACCTTTAAATGTGTATCCCGCAACCTATGTAATAAATTTCTTTCTTCCCTAGTGCTATTAGAGCATGGAATGGGTTGCCTGAGCTAGCCAGGAAAACCAGTGACTTGGTAGAATTTAAGTTATTGGTTAATATGCATGACTAAATGCATGACGCTTAGGACGTAATCATTTTCTTTTTTGAAGTAACGTCTGTATATTATATAAGATAATATATAAGATATCTTCAATTGCTACTGCCCCCCTGACAAGGAACGTAATCTAGAATGTATAGAAATCAACAATCATGAAGAATGTTGTCTGGTTATAGGGGATATGAACAGTCATTTCCCGAGTTGGGGATACCCAGATCTCAATTCCAAGGAGAAGAAATAGAAGAATGACAAGCAGAAAACAGTCTAATCTTGTTAAATAATCCTGTTGATATGCCAACCTTCTACTCAATAGCTTGGTTAACATCATCCACTCCAGGTCTAGCCTTTGTAACCAATAATATTTCAAAAAATGCACGAGAGATGTAACTGACCAGCTAGCCACAAGTGACTACAGGCCGATACTCATCTGTATCAATACCTCCTACAGAACACAAAACTCCATTATCCCCAGATAGAACTGCAAAAAAGCAAACTGGTGTATATTGTCAAAACTAACAGACCAATACACCGCATCAAACAAATCATACTGTCTCACCTTTCGTCAAACGAATCCTTTTAGCAGCAAAGAAGTTTATTTCTACAGGAGCAAGAAAAGATTATAATCCAAACTGGTCTGATTACCTACAACAACTCCACAATGCCACTTTAGAAGCCTGAAATACAGTAGAAAATAATCCTAGTTTAGAAAACAATATAAAACTAAAAGAAGCCTATGCAGTTGTTTTTTTAGGAAAAATTACCTCTCTGCTATGAGGAAAGGTTGACATGAAAAAAACAACAACAACTGAACAACTAAATGTAGATAGAGAATTAGTCCCCTCGAGGAATCTTGAGCATTTAAAAAACGATCATGTAAACATTTACCAATATAGCCCCTCCCCTTTCCACAACTGGTCCAGACAATCGATAGGATCATAGCGCATTGAGAATGCTAAAAGCTAAAAACAATTGGTAAAAATATTTATATCCCACAGATTTTATATATAGGCCCATCAAGCGTAACTGATTTAAACTAATCAATACATAACACTTAATATAAGCTTTGTTTTTTTAAAAAGTATTTTACAATTTTTTTCTTTAGATATGTCTTCCCACCACAAGAAAACGACATCGTAGATACCAGGAGAATGAAAACAGCTCTCAGCCGGGTTCATGAGTGGTTAAGAGTTAACATCAGTAAAAGTTTGAGAAACACTGTTCTAGATCTAGAGTCAGTTGGGAGAAAATTAAAATAAATATTTGTAAATTATTGGGTCAAAACTAAGTTCAATGATCACAAGTAAAATCAAAAGCAAATTATTAAATAATTAAACTTTGAATGAAGTATTAGTTCGTAAAATTGCGAGTCATTATTTTTAGCTATTGTTGTAATTTCTATTTTGTATTCGATTGACCTTAGCCCTACTCTCAAAGACGAAGTCAGGTCAACATTAGAAACACGCATCTCTAGCAAAATATAAACTCGAATTTAACAATGCCTTGGTGATATGCACTAGAATTAATTAACAAAACTTAAAAGCCGTTTTTTAAAGTGCTTTTAATTTTTGTCATACATTAGGCGTAGATCTAGTCTATTTATCAAGCTAGATCTCTAGATCTATTTGTTGACCTTTAGGTTATTCGCATTTCCTACTAAAATTACACACGTGTTTTGTCGTCGATCGTTACATAAACCGAAAAACGAACTGTTGGGCAACGTGAACGCGATTGTGAAGTGAAATAATTCTGTTGGCTTTAGACTATGGCTGGAATAACTGCATCCGACGATCATCAAGAAGCCGGGCAGAAATGTGGCACTTCTAATAAAACACAGGAGATCTTAACCAACGGTCATGTTGATGGTAGGCCTAAAATAATTTATATTTCTAATTTCATTTATTTTAGACTGTAATTATTTAGCTCTGTAAGATAATATTAATAATAATAAGATCCTGGTGACTTTCTCTAGTCTGGATAATAATCATAAATAGCAGAATAATTGATTGAAAATCTAGAGTCGAAGTTGTGAACACACAAGACCCACAAGTAGTGTTTTATGCTTGTCCTAGATCTAGAATATTCTTGATTTTTTTTTTTTAACTGGGGGTGTTCCAAGGCTGGTTGGTAGTCTGTATCATATTATATATGCAAGTATTTATTATCTAGAAATTTTAAATATAATAATTGTTCTGAGATTAGCCTAGGGTCAGTCACAGTGTAGATCTATAAGCTACACTACTTCCGAGACTGATGTATAGATTGTCAGCACACGTCTGCTAAGTATGTTTAATCAGGTCACATTGTGAGGCCAATTTATTATTTAATGATTTCCAGAGCAATTTAACCATTCTAATGGATATGCAATAGTTGTTAGCTTGGCATCTTATATGAATCTTAGCATAGTTATTGATGTAATAGAGATCTAGACTCTAGGTACAATCTAGTTTGTTTATGATCAGCTGACTAGTGCTTATAATGTCTGCTGTAATCTTCACTTTGACCTCATTTCAAGGTTATGGGGTCAAAGTATGACCTCTGGACTTTAACAAAGCACATGGACTGGAATTGAGAAAACAAACTACATATATCTAGTGACATAGTACACTACAGTAACAGTGCCTACAGGTTTTTTTTTTTTTTTTTTTTTTTAGACTAGGTCTAATTTCTGATATTTTGTGATATTACATTTAGACTCTAGACTAGTTTCAGATTTAAAAAAAAATACTTTTATAAAGGTTTTAAAGTAGCCCAGGGCCTATTCTAGGACTAGGAGACCCAGATCTAGAACTACTAGAAAATAGATTCTTGAATCTAGAGCCTAGATCTAGAATCTAGATCTAGTAGAGTCTAGAATAATCTAGATTGCCTAGAATCTAGGTTTAACTAGTCAAAGGATTTAGATCTATATGTTATTTATTTACCTAACAATACAAATTATAATAAATAATACCATGATCTGTATAATCTAGATTTAGTCAATTTAGATCATACTAGAATAACTAGATGATAGATCTAGTCAAGATAGGTTTAGTTAGATATTAGTAATTAGATCTAGATTCTAGATATTTTTAAAAAGCAGTCATTTAGACATAGTCAGTCTAAAGTAGTCTACTATAAATTACTATTTTACTTATCAATTTAATCTAGACTAGTTAGGTCTACTTGTACTCATGTACTGTAACTGTAAAAACTCTTTTGTCTTAACTTTGAAGCTTTTATGTGGATTTAGGGCCATTAGGGAAAGTCAAAGTCTAGATGTAGAATGTAGACCTAGATTTACATCTAAATAATGTAAACTAGACTATCTATACTTGATCTATAAGTATGTATGATCTATAAACAGAAGAGTCAAACTTTTTAAAAGTCAAATTCGGTATCTCTACTAGAGTTAGACATCTAGTCCTAGAAGATCTACTCCTCCAATACTTAATACTCATTAACTCATGAGTCATACGGATCTTGAATTTGTATTTAGAATATTTTCGGAGTCTATTTCTTCTGATCTAAATCTAGATTTAAAAAAGACCAAAAGACCCTAGTCGTCCAAGACTTAATACTAGAATCTAGATCTATGAATTTTAGACCTAGAGTATTAGATCTAGATGTCATTTTTTTGGTTTGGCACAGTTTAGATTTATAGCTAGAGTCTATATATAATATAACTTAATTATAATTTTCTTACTATTGGTAAATTACATCACAGAGCAAGTACTGAAGTAGGTTGAAACTTAAACTAGAAATGGATCCAGAATTTTCTTCAGATTTAAAATATAAACAGTAGTCCTGACCTAGACTCTAGTGATGTTATTAAAATAATTTTATTATTGTCTAATTTGCTTGAAGGCAAAATTGAAATGTTTGAATTTTGAGTGTTAAATTATTCATGCATGCTCTTGTACCATACATAGATACTTTTAATCCATCTTAATGCTGTTAGATGAGCTTAGATCTAGATTTATTCTAGATCTAACATTTCTAAAGACTTGGACTTGGTATTATTTCATTAGTCTAATCACACATCATTAGCACTATTTTTTTACTTTAATAATAAAAAGTTTGAAAATCTTCTTCACTGTGCTGTACCTTACTTTATTTTAATGTTATATGTGTTACTGTTATGACTGAACATTGTAAGCCTCTTTTAAATAGCCTAGTTGTACACCATTGGAGTTCTACATTTAAGCTCATCATAAGTTGTAGTTTTAATTTGAGTATAAATTGATTGGATTCAATTGGATTGCTAGGATTTCAGTAGCTGTGATGGGGATTTGGTAGAAATAAATTTCAGACTTAATAGAAAGTTAAAAACAGTGACATATCAAAAAGTATATTTGTTATGAGATAGCAAAAGTGATCACTTTTGCTATCTCAGCTCCATCATATCCAACAATACTCTACTGGATAAAGACAGTAACAACAGGATAGCCAAAGCAATGGGCACCATGTCACGGTTGCGGAAAAGAGTGTGGGACAACATATTGTTGACTAACAATACTAAAGCTTTAATCTATCGGACCTGTGTGTTGAGCACTTTGCTATAGGGAAGTGAAACATGGTCAACCTACTCATGGCAGGAAAAAAAAGCTGAATGTCTTCCACCTCCATGCCTAAAGCTTCTTTAAAATAAGGTGGCAAGATAAAATAACCAATGTGGAAGCGCTACGAAGAGCAGGGTGCCAGGACATCCACTCTATTATTAGCAGCAGACGCCTTGGCTGGCTTGGCCAAGTTCGTAGAATGCCTGTAGGTTGACTTCAAGACATTCTGTATGGCGATCTAATAGACGGCAGGAGAGACACTGGCAGCTCATTTTTACAGTATATAGATGTATGCAAACGCAATGTGAAGCTCTTCAAAATCGACACTAGCAGCTGGAAAAAAGTAGCACTGGATAGATCCACACGGAGAGAGAGCATAAAGGAATAGTCTTGGATTGCAGATGCCATATACAACAGAAGCAGAAAGAAGGGTGAAAATACAACGGAGCCTGGTGATTACATATGCCCAACCTGCAATCTCAGCTGTGTATCAAGGATCAGCCTATTTAGTCAAACAAGAAGTTGCAAAGGGAAAAATCGTAAATGTCACAAGATATTTGTTATGAACCAATACAGAGTAATTTCAAGCAAAAATATGTAAATGATAGCATTGCAATCACACTTGAATTGTCTTATCTCTGCATTACTGACTGCCCTGGAACTGTTGTCATGGTCTCATTTGTGAATGTTGCCATCATTTTTGGCCTTCCTCCGGAGTTTTTTCTGAAGGAACACTAGAAATGTTTCATTTCCTTTCAAATCTTTCCCGTCTCGTTTTGTAAGGTTTCTATCATTTACATCGCATCATTTCTCTGTTTTCTGAACTAAATGGAAAAGTTTCTGGTTTGTTTTCTCAGGTATCCATTGTTTTCTTCTGAGTAACCTTATCTTCTAATTTTTTACCTTTTTTTTTGTTGTTGTTGTTGTACTTGTCTTCTTTTAATATTATAACCAATAGTCTAATAATTTAAAAAAAAAGGTTTTTTAATTTTTTTACAACTAATTTCTATAAGGCCTTAGAAGAATTAGTAGCTATCTTAAATTTTTAATTTCAGAAGTGTTTTGTTACCAAAACAGAAATCATTTTGGGATGAAGTGAGAAGAGACTACACAACATTTGTAGTACATCTTTATTTTTTAAAAAGAAATATTGCCTGTTTAGCTCTGAAAGCAGTGACAACAATTTTTCTCTACATTTAAAAACAAAAAAACTTGTGTGAAATGTGAAATGTCATGCAACTATGTGTCTGTTCTGCTAGCCAAAAACATTGAGTCTTGGGGATTACACAGTAGGAGGCCAAACTAGAGACACCTGTGTTTATAAGCTATGTAATACTAACAATTTTTAAGTTTGTTGTTACATTTTCAGTCTTGTCTGTGTTTCTAATTGTAGTCCTTGAACAAGACAGATGATGCATTTACTATAGTTGTTTCAATTGACTTAAAATCAAAGTTTGCTAACTACATCTCCAGTTGAAACCATGAAAGATAAAATTATTGAGCAAGAAGTGAAAGAGGAAAAAGATGAAGCAGAAAGTGAGAAGGATAAAGATGGAGAGAAAGAGTGTGATGATGAGGACAAAGACAAAGAAGTTTTACTCATCCAAGACAGTGGCTTCAGTGTCCTCATTGCTGCCCCAAACATTGAACCATTTGAATTGCCAGTAAGTATAACGAACCCTTTCTTGTACTTTGAACCAAATATAAGGTATTGGTGGCAAGTTATTGGCTGCGGTTTAATTGGAATGACAGTGGTGGCTTGGTTTTTTATTTGGTCTTTATAGTTCACCCAACTTATGTAGATTCTTAACATCTTTTGTGGAAAATAAAAATGGCTGTATTGTGTTTTAGCCGAAGCAAGTGAACTCAACTCTTTCTTGTTAAAGTTTTGAGATAGTTACTTTTGTGAAACATAGGTCTAGATTTAGGTTTAGTTTAATTCATTTGTTTATTTATTGATGTTTTCATTTATAGCCTTCAGTTTGAGTAAATTTTATTGTTGTCATTGCTTGTCTAGGTGAGCTCTATGGAACTTGTGCAGGAAATTCATCAAATTTTAATGGACAGAGAGGACACCTGCCATCGCACTTGTTTTTCCCTGCAGCTTGAAGGGGTAACGATGGACAACTTTTCAGAACTGAAATCCTATGAAAACCTGAAAGAAGGCTCTGTGATTAAAGTTGTTGAAGGTAATTGGAATTCTGTTTGCTTCTTTCTTTTCAAATATGGCAAATTCTTTTTCAGAGGAAGATTATGGTTTGTTTTTATTGGACAGATTCAGTTCAGCTAGATCCTATATTTCTGCATCTGTACCTAATGATTATTGTTAAAAAAAATGCCAAGTTTAAGTTGATAATACTAATTATTCTTCATTATTCTATTCAGTGTAGCGTTGTTAGGTTAAGCATTGTTGTCAGAAAAAAATCCTTGCCATAATATATGTAATAAAAACATTTTTTAGACTGCATAAATGGTATCAGTAAAGAGGTTAAATTCACAACTTTTGAACACTATCATTATTATTATTTTATTTTTTTGGCCGTTCTTAAATCTAGAGCCTTACACAGTCCGTGAAGCAAGAATCCACGTCCGTCATGTCAGAGACCTGATGAAATCTGTGGATCCTGCTGATGCTTATAATGGAGTGGATTGTGCTTCGCTGTCATTCTTAAATACTATTACACTTGGAGACATTTTGGGTAAGGGTTCAAATTACCAAGAATCATTTTGAATATTAGGTTTAATCTTGTTTTATCAAATCACATTTATTATAAAAAGCAGACCTTGTGATCTACAGGGCAGATGATGTAAAGGCCATCTTTTTCTGTGGCCCATGGTTAACAAGGGTTTCATGTGGCCTTTACTTTTCCTCAACTATAGTCAGTACCCATTAAAGCCTGGTGGACTCAGAGGTGGCAGAAGATCCTAAAATAAAAAATCCCAGGCTTCGATTCGTTTCCAGAATTTGAACCCTGGACCCCTGGTTCAGAAGCAAAGCACTTTGTCGCTCAGCCTCCGCACCTCCCACATCCATTACAGTTATTATGAACCCAATATGAATTGCTGTTGGACAATATCAGTTAAACAAAAGTACAAGATTACATTGATAATTATTTAAATGAAAATTCAGAATAATGTCTAATACTGTTACAGTTTTACATTAATTTGATTAAAGATAAGAAACGTAGTAAACCAGATTCAGTGGACTGCACACCACCTGATGCCATCATTCCCAACTCTAAAGATAGACCACTTCTTCCTTTACATCCTGGTGTCAAAGATCAAAAGGTGGGTGCACTTGTAAGAACATTCTGTACTATACCAGACCTCTTTGTAACAAATACATTTTGACTAATCATTTATTTTATTTTTTGTTTAGGCTATTCGTTGTTTGAAAGTTTTAACTTACAGTGGTTGGAATCCTCCACCAGGCAACAGACGAATGCACGGTGAGCAGAGATTTTTAAAATTATTTTTTAATACATACTTAAGTTTTTTTTTAAAAAAAAAAAGCTTTGTATAACTAGTGTCACAAACTGCCTACATGTAGTGGTTGTGAAGGTATAGGGAATCATTAGCCCTATTCAGTCTTTTGATGACAGAGGCATCTTAACATGTCAGTGAAGCAATAGGACACTCTCCAAGGAGACTTTAGTCATTTAGATAGTTAATAAACACTTTATTAAACTATTTATATGTACAGTAATATCCATGTGGATCATCAGATCAATCTAAACAAAAATAGTTAATTACATAGTCTAACCCAGACTACTTATCTCCGATTTGAAAACTTTCTTACCCTATAAAATCCTAACACACACTTTCAACTCAACAACTCTCTGATAGCTCTCTCAAAGCCTTATCTCCAACTCTCTCTCTTTCTCCTGTTACCATCTAACCTAAAATGTTACACACATTTACGTGGACCTGTTGACCAGAATTTCACCCCCTCGTGATAGCCATGGTCAACCTTTCAATGCTTTGGGTAGAGTAAGACCCTAAATTTAACCCTACCATGAATATATAACCAAACATGGTTTGTAACTAGTTTGCTTTGTTCTTGACACTGGTTTCTCTATTTCTAGGGGACTTGTTGTACTTGCATGTTGTTACACTGGAGGACAAACATTATCACATCACTGGCTGCACTCGAGGCTTTTATCTCAACCAGTAAGTTGACTTGTCAGGATGGCTTGGTTGCCTGTGTCTCTGAACAGAGACAATTCTCAAGTACATTTTATTGAAATAAAAATAATTTTTTTTTCTTAGATAATTTTTTGTTTTTGTTCATATAGATCTACAGAAGATGAGTTCAACCCGAAACCTGCTCAACCCAAGTACTTGTCACATTCACTGATTGATATTCTCAATCAGGTATTTTAGTTCATTCATTTTTTTTTTCTACATTATTTAATTCACTAAAATTAACCCTTTCATTTTTGCGTTCTAAAGGCATTATTTATAGATTTCTTGTTTAAAAAAAACCAAACATAACTTGATTTAGAGATATCAACATAGAACTTCTTACATGGGTATGATTATTCACAGCCTGACATTGCAGAGCTAATGGAAATATTCACTCAAGCACCATCCAGCTACTTAGGGTGTTTATATTTTAAAATAATCTATGTTTTTTTAACTTAATTCTAAAACACTCTGCATCATTAGTTCTAGCTACTAGCTAGCTGTATATTTGGAATATTTCTGTTTTATTTCAGATAAGTCCTTCATTCAAGCGACACTTCTCTATGCTGTTGAAGAAAAGGGGACAGAAGCATCCCTTTGAAAGAGTCCCTTCCCCGTACCAGGTCTATGCCTGGATGGCCCCACAGCCTGATCATCAGATTGATTATATCAGAGCTGAAGATGGTGAGTACATCTTGCTGAAGGGAAGAGCATAGCGGGTGGGGGGAGAGATCACTTTGAGTTTAAAACACATTTTTGACTCTCTTTTTCTGTTATATATGTTTTGAACTTTTACTATAGGAAACAAAATGATTTTTTGGATGAGGAAACAATAAGTTGGTTTACTAACTTTTTAAAAAAGGATTTAAGCAAAAATCAAATTTGGCTTAGATGTAAATTTTTTTAAACATTATATATTAAAGTATAAATAATATAGAATAATAATGTATTATTTTTTTATAAATGCAGAAATTGAAAAAATGAATTTTTAGTACTCTCGTCCCCTTTTTTTTGTGTGGTTATGAAATGAAGTTTAACTTTTTGACAATTTCTTTGATATTTTTAGCATTTTCTACAAGATTGGGTTACGAGGAGCACATTCCTGGCCAGACCAGAGATTGGAATGAAGAAATACAGACCACCAGAGAATTACCGAAAGGAAATTTAGCTGAGAGGCTTTTAAGAGAAAGGGCTATTTTTAAAGTAAGATGTTAATGATTGTGTTTTAAATAAACATTGTGTGCGTACTGAGATAAGAATAAATTGAAACAAGGCAAGGCTTTGAAAAGTTTAAAATTTATACAATTAAAAAAAAAATTTAGTTTTTAAATTTTTAAATTCTGAGTTTTGTTTCTTTTACAGGTTCATAGTGATTTTGTTGCAGCAGCCACACGTGGTGCTATGGCTGTAATAGATGGCAATGTAATGGCTATCAATCCTGGGGAAGACTCCAAGTATGTATACACTAGCAAATCTATGGCTTCTCGTTGATTTGATTATTTATTTGGATTCTTTCAATGCTTTTGTTTTTCTTCACAGAATGCAGATGTTTATCTGGAACAACATTTTCTTCAGCCTTGGATTTGATGTCAAGGATCATTATAAAGACTTTGGTGGAGATGCTGCTGCTTATGCTGCGCCTGTATGTAGATTTCCATCTTTAAACTATCTTAAATTTTACATTGAGCTCATAAAATCAGCTTTGATCTTTGTAGTAAATTTTGATGAGCTTATGACAATATCTTTTGGTTTCCAGGTGAATGATCTACAAGGTGTTAAAGCTTATTTCAACCTGGACCCAGATGGTCTTTACACACTTGGCACTGTTGTAGTTGACTACAGAGGATACCGCATCACTGCTCAGTCCATCATTCCTGGTAATTAATTACTGTAGTAAGAGTGTTGTTCTTTAGGATAGTTCTCAATTCTTGTTCTACAAATAGTGAACTTCAAATGTGTGTCTTACTTGTGTTTCTGTAATAGGCTCAAAAACATACTAATAAGACACAAAATGTACAAACTTCTGATCAATCAATGAAATAGTAGACTTGATAAAGTTGTCATACCCCACTACATCTCAATCCTTCACAGTTTGTGTCGCTATAATAAATAAATATATATTACTTTCATAGTGGGGCTGTATAGCCTTTACTATTGTGCTATGGACCTATCAATGTTATAATGACTAAAAGTATTGATGGTACAGGTTAAGATTAGAGTCTTGTCATTCTCAGGTATTTTGGAAAGAGAGCAAGAACAGTCTGTGGTGTATGGGTCTGTAGATTTTGGCAAGACTGTGGTCTCCAGTGAGAAGTACAGAGATTTGGTAAGTGAAAAAAGTTTCTGTTATACCTAATTCCTGGTAGTCATAACAGATAGATTATTTAATCCTGTCATACAGGAGCAAATGATTTTTTTTTTTAGAAAATGTTTATTCAATATATCAACTGTAGACAAATGCTTTGATAGCTTTTAAAATTATCTGTAATAGAATTTATTATTTTTTGCAGCTTCAGAAAACTGCAGCAGCTTTGAAAATTAGACCACACAAGTAAGTTATGAAGCAAAACAATTCAAACATTGACAAATCTTTTTCTGCAATGTTAAGTATGTTCTTGATAAAAGTATGTACTAAATTTGAGCATATTTTTTTTTCAGAGTACTGAATGACAAAGGTGAAGCAGTGGAATTGTATTCATCTGTTGAATGCAAGGTAAGTTGAATTTCCATCAAATTATGAGTTGTACTGGTATTTTTTTTATTAACCTCATGTTATCAATGTTCTAATAATTCTACTTTCGTTTTGTAGGGAATAATTGGCAATGATCAGAGACACTACATTCTGGACCTGTTGCGTACATTCCCTCCAGATGCTAATTATTTAGTAGGTAAGTCAGTGAGATCATCAATTGTATCCATGTAAGTAGTCCAATTTAAAACATCTGTTGTATCCATGTAAGTAGTCCATGTTAAAACATCAGTTGTATCCATGTACGTAGTCTTAAGTTTAAACTAAAGTTGTATCCATGTACGTAGTCCATGTTAAAACATCTGTTGTTTCCATGTAAGTAGTCCATGTTAAAACATCTGTTGTTTCCATGTAAGTAGTCCATGTTAAAACATCTGATGTATCCATGTACGTAGTCCAAGTTGAAACATCTGTTGTATCCATGTACATAGTCTTAAGTTATAACATCTGTTGTATCCATGTACGTAGTCTTAAGTTATAACATCTGTTGTATCCATGTAAGTAGTCCATGTTAAAACATCTGTTGTATCCATGTAAGTAGTCCATGTTAAAACATCTGTTGTAACCATGTACGTAGTCCAAGTTAAAACAACATTGTATCCATGTACGTAGTCTTAAGTTATAACATCTGTTGTAACCATGTACGTAGTCCAAGTTAAAACAACATTGTATCCATGTACGTAGTCTTAAGTTATAACATCTGTTGTATCCATGTAAGTAGTCCAAGTTAAAACTTCAGTTGTATCCATGTACGTAGTCCATGTTAAAACATCTGTTGTATCCATGTAAGTAGTCCATGTTAAAACATCTGTTGTATCCATGTACGTAGTAAAAGTTAAAACTTCAGTTGTATCCATGTACGTAGTCCATGTTAAAACATCAGTTGTATCCATGTACATAGTCTTAAGTTAAAACTTCAGTTGTATCCATGTACATAGTCTTAAGTTAAAACATCTGTTGTATCCATGTACGTAGTCTTAAGTTAAAACATTTGTATCCATGTACGTAGTCTTAAGTTAAAACTTCAGCTGTATCCATGTAAGTAGTCTTAAGTTTAAACTAAAGTTGTATCCATGTAAGTAGTCCAAGTTGAAACATCTGTTGTATCCATGTAAGTAGTCCAATTTAAAACATCTATTGTATCCATGTATGTAGTCTTAAGTTAAAACTTCAGTTGTATCCATGTAAGTAGTCCATGTTAAAACATTTGTTGTATCCATGTAAGTAGTTGAAGTTAAAACATCAGTTGTACCCATGAACGTAGTCTTAAGTTAAAACTTCAGTTGTATCCATGTAAGTAGTCCATGTTAAAATATCTGTTGTATTCATGTAAGCAGTCCAAGTTAAAACATCAGTTGTATCCATGTGCGTAGTCTTAAGTTAAAACTTCAATTGTATCCATGTAAGTAGTCTATGTTAGGAGAAGCCAAACAACTAACATGGTTCTGTTAACATTGCATTTCAGTGGGGTGTGAGGAGCTGTCTGAGTTTATGAAAGGTCAAGGTTATCCAAGAAGACACAGACACAAGCTTCCTTGTTTAAGACAAGAATTGATTGAAGCCTTTACTGAGTAAGAAGCTCTTTCTAGGATATTAACTAGTTTAATTCTCTTTGATGTAGACTGCAGTTGTTCAACCTGCTTTTTCATACTCTCTCTCATTAAAAGAAAGGCTGGCTTCTGCCAAATGAACATGATTATTTCCTGTATGTCTGAATTTTCAACCAACACTGGGATCTAATCTTTTTATCTTTATTTACTCTAGGAGTCGCTACTTGGCTTTTGTAAAGCATGCAGCACTTCACTTCCAAGCTTTGCACAAGATTCAAAAAAAGAATGAGGTTTGTTTGTTGTTGTTTTTAATTGAACATCGTGTATTGTATGTATTTATAGTTTCATTTTCAGCTTTTTCTTTTAAACAAATTGGGACATTATAATTGTACTCATTTGCTTAGTAGTTTGATAGATCTGTCTTTGAATCCCCAGGATTCTACAGCCGTAGAGAATGGTCATGGTTGTGATGAGAATAAAAATGAAATAGAGGACGAAGAGTTGACAGAGGAAGCCAAGAAGTTGGTGGAGACAATGACTGGACAGGAGAGGCTACGTAAGACGGGTGTGCATTAGGTCCTAACACATAGATTTGTTTATGAATAACATATATATTTATTATGTTTACCATAGCTTTATTTTTCAAAGTTATTGCATGTTTAACAAATTTTTCATTTTAAAATGTAATGGTAGCCAAATTTCTAAGTCTCTATAAAAAAAGTGTTTACAAAAACACTCTCTGGTGTTCATTTTTTTAAGGATAAAAATGTTATCTTATTAATCAATTGCTTAATTGTTCTATTATATAAACAAAGTTGTAGCCTCTTTTCTTTGTAAGCAACAAGCATGGACAAGATACTCAGTTATGTGGAATACGTACTTATTTTGCAGAAAAATTAAACAAAATATTATATCTTCAATGCTTGTAAAAAGTTGTTTAACGCAATAAAAACTTTCCTGACACATTTATGTGTTCAGCAAAAATTAAGCTCTTCCTTTTGTTTGTACCGATTTATGTGGCTACCATCACAAACTTAATGATCATTATTTTTTTTGTTTAAAAACTAGCATGATTACTTGATAAGTTATGTGGCTACTGCCTAATGTGCTCATTCTGTGCTTTTTAGAATACTTTCAACACCACATTCTTATATTGAAAAAACACACTGAGTGAATATTTACATGTCATTTGATCTTCTGTTGTAGTGAACAAATGTTATAAAAAAATTTTTTTAGAGTAGACATAACAACAATGTTTTTAAGTAGTGAACTGAAGGTTTTGTAATTCTGTGAACATGTTTTCTTACTCCTAATTTTATTGTTATGTTTCAGCAGAAGATGATACCAAAGAAATCGTTAGCAAGGCTGCTCAGGCTGCTGGGTCCATGTCTGATACAGGTATTTAAAATTCTCCAATTCAAATAAAGGACCTTTTATGCGAAATAATTCATATATATATTGGTTTATATATTTAAAAACTTTTATTGTCCACAGAGTTTAGCATTACGTTCAACACTGATGTCTTTCAACCTCATGTTCGACATGCAGAGCCAGAGGTAAGTTTTAAGTTGTCAGATATATAGAAGTGTTAGCAATGAGTCCTGATTGAAGGCTGATAAATGTTTTGACTTGTACAGTTTATTTCTTGGAGACATTTACTTATTCCCATTGATGCTTTGATTTCAGAGTGAAATGTTTAAGAAAGAAAAAGAGTTGGTTAAGATGGCATCCCAGCATATTGTTGCCAGCCAACTGCCTCTCATGGTAAATATAGATTTGTATGTTTAGTTGCAGCCGTATGGTGTTAACAAGAACCTTAATGTTTAGAAGTAAGCAAAAAATTTTATTTTCACAGATCAATGACTTCCTGGAACACACTTCCTCACCAGTAGATGGCATCACACTCACTGAATCTATGCATGCTAGGTAATTTTAGGTTGACATATGGTTTTTATAGTTTCTACACTGGTAACTGAATAGATATTAGTAATGTTTAAATTAGAAATAAAAACACATTTGAACTTCATCTCAATGTTTCAGAGGCATCAATGTTCGTTATCTTGGTAAGATTGCAGAAACCCTGGCCAAATATCCAACTTTGTCCTATGTGTATGTAAGTATCATTAGCGGTTCAGCTGAATAAGTTGAAACATTTTACTTTTCTTTAAAACCTAAGACATAGAACCTCTGCTTACTTGTGCTTTGTAACTTGTAGATATCAACAGTATTAATGAAATTTTAGAAGAGTGAGATCTTTTGATAGAAAGTTTGTGACTATTGCTTCATTTTCTAATAACGATTTTGGAACAAATGATCAGGAACCATCCTGTCATTTTCAACACAGATTTTGGGTTAATTATTTACTTTGAATGTATTTCAGTTGTAATAATAAATTACAATGGTTCCATTTCCTTATGTAACTTAACTTCAAAAGGAATAAATCATAAAACAAATCCAGGAATTAAAATTCCAAACACTTTGAAATAAATTCAATTAGAATAACTTCACAAATCCTAATTGCAACAAAGAATAACAATATATTTGTGAAGCCAAAACGATAATGTTAAGACTTTTTTCATATGAACTAAATAAATTAATGACAGCTTTTAAACAGTGTTTCTGATACTGGTGAACTGGTAAATTCTAGGTCTGGGTGTGACTAGCTAATCTTTCACATTGTCACTAAATCTAATTTATCCAGAAAGTTTAATTATATCTTTACACTCTAAATTCATCAAAATGAATTCATTTTCTTTACTATGATGTTAAAAGTAAATCAATCACATTTTATCTGTGAATTAGGTGTATCTTCTGTGTTGATTCACAGACAGTACACTATGGTCAATGTCAGAATACTTAAGATTCTTTGTGATCTAAACATAATTTTTGGGCTCAGTTTTTTCTGTGTTAATCTGAGCTTGCCATTTATTTCAGACTATCGCCATTGGTGAATTGATCTGTAGGTCAGTGAAACATTTGTACAACCATTACATGCAAGGAGTTGACATGATGAATACAGCTGCAGCTCTCAGCCACTTCTTCAACTGTTTCCTGGGTTCCTATCCCAACCCTCACCTCCAAGTCATTGCAGAGGAGGTAAGTGAACCTTGTCTACCATCTAAGTGTTTAATTCAATAGCGCTATTTCCAGTTTGAATAAACTAAAATTTATTTCCTAACAAAGAGATAACTGGGAATAAAAAATTTGTAAAAAATTATCTAAAAAAAAATATACAAAAAAAAAAAAAATAAACAACTTTAAAAAATAGCAAAATATATCTAGTTTAAAAATACTTTTAATACCTTTAGTAACTTAAAAAATAGTTAATTGGGTAGGCCATACCGGTATATACTACAGTATGGGCACTTTCTTTTCTAAAATAAAAAAAAATGTATTAGCTTGCATGGTGCCCCAATGGTCCAATAGACTAAGGGATAGGTAAAGGTAAAAATTAGCTTGTATACTCATCTGGTTTTCACTAATAAAATAGTCACCAGGCTCTTGTTCTCGTGAACAAGACATGAACTCTTTTTATTGTGAAGTTTTTTTTTTTTTTAAATGCTGCTAGCATCCTACCGCATTAATCTAATACCTTAAACAACGCACATCCTACTCCCAACAGGCACTAATGGGTTCATGGCCTAAATCTACAATTTATTTTATTATTTGTTTACATTTTTTTTTCTTTCTAGACCAAAACTGCTAAAAGAAAAAGTAAGAGAAGAAACAAGCACAGTGTCTTGTACAGCATTGGTAAGGATAACCTGAACATAAACTAGTCATGAATTCTTTAACACAGAGTATGTATTCGTGTTTATTACACACACAGTTTTATTATTTAATGTCTTTAGTTTCTATTTTTTGTTTTAGTCTTAGGGGACAGATAGATTTTGGTTTTTTTTTTGTAAAATAAAAAATTCAGTTACAACTTGAATCTCTATCTATTCCTCTAACAACAGCTTTCTAAATCTTTGAATGAAAGTCTATTTCACTATTTCAGAAAATACTGAATGGACATCAGAAACACCCAAAAGCTTGTGGAAGAAAATAGTGGATGAAGCATATGATTACTATGGTTACACACTTGAGTGGTAAGTTACAATGGATAATGCAGCTATGTCTCAGTAAGCTTTTACTACGGCCCAGACGCAGAGTTTAGTTACTTGTATGTGTACATTAACAACTTTGTTATTAGTAGAACATCTTGAATACAAATGAAACTTGAACATTCTTTCTTCCAGTGATGGTATTGATGGTGCCTTGGAACAATATGGCTGCCAGAGAGTTGCTTTGCTGCGTTCAATTTGTTTGAAAGTAGGTGTTCAGATTCAGCTAAGAGAGTATGCCCTGGAGAACAGAGGTCGATCCATTTTCTCAGAGGATGATATTGTTAATGTCTTCCCAATCGTCAAACACATCAGTCCAAGGGTAGGTCATAGAAATATTAATCCTGAGATAAGTTGACGAAATTTTTAAAAGTTATAGAATACAAATTTATGTAAATACTGCTACCTTTAAGATTTTATTGTATGATATGTAGTGTAGCAATGTATGGTCTGTATTCTGTCTAGCAATAATTGTTGGATATTATTTACACATGACAATCTGATTTCAGGCTACTGATGCCTTCCACTTCTTCTCAAGTGGACAGAACAAGATCCAGCAAGGACTCCTCAGGGAAGGTTATGAGCTGATCAGTGAGGCCCTCAACCTTTTGAACAATGTGTATGGTGCCATGCATCCTGAAATAGCAGCCTGCCTGCGTCTTTTGGCTAGGCTGAATTACATTTTAGGAGAATTTGGCGAGGTCAGATTCATTTATTAAGTTTCTTTGGTTAAATTTGTATGAAGTCATGTTTTTAAGATTGGTTGCTGATAACGTAACTGTAATATTCAAATAGTTTTTATTGTAATGCTAGAGCAATTTTTTACATTTTTGTTTGTTTTGCAGGCTATGTCTTACCAGCAGAGAGCTGTTTTTATGAGTGAAAGAGTTTTAGGGGTGGATCATCCAAACACTATTACTGAATATGTAAGTAAAGATAGTAATTTGGTGCTTATACTTCCTTTAGTTAAAAAAAAAAAGTTCTTTTTTCTGTGTATTCTACTAGTAGTCACTCAATCAATTTAGATTGCTATTTGTCAGCACTTGAGTTAAATTATCAAAATTGCTATTTGCCATTACTAGCGTTAATGTATCAAGATTGGTACTTGTCAGTATTGTTATAAGTGATGCTTTCTTATTCCAGGCACACCTAGCTTTGTATTGTTTTGCTAACAGTCAAGTGACCAGTGCCTTGAGATTAATGTACCGTGCCCGTTATTTAGCCATAATATGTCATGGAGAGAATCATCCTGAAGTTGCCTTGATAGATGTAAGTTTTGAGATCAATATTTAGGAGTTTTAAAATTGATTTGGCTTTTGAGACTTATATTCTATCATGTCATTTATGTATTGTTATAACTCTGAGGGTGGTGTGGATAGGCGTAGGAGTGTTGTAGGTGTAGTCAGCTGACACAAATCACCTCAGGCCAGTGTTAGATGAGCAGTCAACCATGATAAATGGGATGTTGACATCGAAGTTTTAAGAAACATCTAAAGTACTCAGACCAGTCACGTCAGATATAGTCAGGTGATCACCCAGAAAGATGAGTAGTGTTTTTTATGGTTCTAGGCACACAACATGGCCTAAATTGTGTCGATGTGCCAAAAACTCAAAACCCATTAGGGACCCTATCAGCAGGTGTCAAGTCAGTCACAATTACGATTCAGTATGACACGACTGAGTTCAAGAAGATACAGAGAAGCCTGTAGAGTTCTTGTTACACCAGTACAGATGTTACAGATATCCATGGCAGAACATTTGTACAGACTGTGTTACATGTTGCCAATTGTATAGTAGTGGCTGTGATTTATTGAATGATAGTGTTACATTACTTTGGAGCCCAGAGTTGTCAAGCTTTTTTAGTTGGAAGTGTTGTGTTGTGCAGTTTGCAGAGTAGTGAGCGTTGTTACAGTATTTAGGAAAATCTTTTTTTTTTCTATTCCCAGAGTAATATTGGTTTGATTCTTCAAGCTGTGGAAGAGTATGACTTCTCTCTTCGTTACTTAGAGCATGCCCTACAGCTGAACATCAAGTAAGTTCTAATCAGTATTGCTTTCATCTACAAGTTTACAGAATAACAAAGTTTATATTTTTACCAGCTTAAGAGAGCTAAGAAAATATGCACTTGTTGACAGCATTTCTTTAAATTCTGTTAGCTGTTTTTTTTTTTTTTTTTTTTTTTTAATATGTTTCAGTGGTTTGTAAAACAAGACATTTTTTTTTCTACCTTTTTTAAAGATATTTTGGTCCAGAAAGTTTAAAAACAGCAATGACTCATCACTTGGTGGCCAGAACACATTCTTGTCGAGGGGATTTCCGATCAGCTTTACAGAGTGAAAAAGAAGCTTACTCTATTTACAAGAGCAAGGTGAGGCTTCCTGTCTTGTCTCTTTTAGATCTAAGTCTTGTGTTCCCTTGTAGATTTCAACCTGGTAGTCTTGTGTTCCCTTATAGATTTTGACCTGGTAGTCTTGTGTTCCCTTGTAGATTTTGACCTGGTAGTCTTGTGTTCCCTTATAGATTTTGACCTGGTAGTCTTGTGTTCCCTTGTAGATTTTGACCTGGTAGTCTTGTGTTCCCTTGTAGATTTTGACCTGGTAGTCTTGTGTTCCCTTGTAGATTTTGACCTGGTAGTCTTGTGTTCCCTTGTAGATTTTGACCTGGTAGTCTTGTGTTCCCTTGTAGATTTTGACCTGGTAGTCTTGTGTTCCCTTGTAGATTTAGTCTTGTTCCCTTCAATATTTAGTCTTGTGTTCCTTTCTAGATCTCAACCTGGTAGTTTTGTAGATTTAGTCTTGTGTCCCTTGTAGATTCAGTCTTGTTCCCTTGTAGATTTTGACCTGGTAGTCTTGTGTTCCCTTGTAGATTTTGACCTGGTAGTCTTGTGTTCCCTTGTAGATTTTGACCTGGTAGTCTTGTGTTCCCTTGTAGATTTTGACCTGGTAGTCTTGTGTTCCCTTGTAGATTTTGACCTGGTAGTCTTGTGTTCCCTTGTAGATTTTGACCTGGTAGTCTTGTGTTCCCTTGTAGATTTTGACCTGGTAGTCTTGTGTTCCCTTGTAGATTTTGACCTGGTAGTCTTGTGTTCCCTTGTAGATTTTGACCTGGTAGTCTTGTGTTCCCTTGTAGATTTTGACCTGGTAGTCTTGTGTTCCCTTGTAGAGTTTGACCTGGTAGTCTTGTGTTCCCTTGTAGATTTTGACCTGGTAGTCTTGTGTTCCCTTGTAGATTTTGACCTGGTAGTCTTGTGTTCCCTTGTAGATTTTGACCTGGTAGTCTTGTGTTCCCTTGTAGATTTTGACCTGGTAGTCTTGTGTTCCCTTGTAGATTTTGACCTGGTAGTCTTGTGTTCCCTTGTAGATTTTGACCTGGTAGTCTTGTGTTCCCTTGTAGATTTTGACCTGGTAGTCTTGTGTTCCCTTGTAGATTTTGACCTGGTAGTCTTGTGTTCCCTTGTAGAGTTTGACCTGGTAGTCTTGTGTTCCCTTGTAGATTTTGACCTGGTAGTCTTGTGTTCCCTTGTAGAGTTTGACCTGGTAGTCTTGTGTTCCCTTGTAGATTTTGACCTGGTAGTCTTGTGTTCCCTTGTAGATTTTGACCTGGTAGTCTTGTGTTCCCTTGTAGATTTTGACCTGGTAGTCTTGTGTTCCCTTGTAGAGTTTGACCTGGTAGTCTTGTGTTCCCTTGTAGATTTTGACCTGGTAGTCTTGTGTTCCCTTGTAGATTTTGACCTGGTAGTCTTGTGTTCCCTTGTAGATTTTGACCTGGTAGTCTTGTGTTCCCTTGTAGATTTTGACCTGGTAGTCTTGTGTTCCCTTGTAGATTTTGACCTGGTAGTCTTGTGTTCCCTTGTAGATTTTGACCTGGTAGTCTTGTGTTCCCTTGTAGATTTTGACCTGGTAGTCTTGTGTTCCCTTGTAGATTTTGACCTGGTAGTCTTGTGTTCCCTTGTAGATTTTGACCTGGTAGTCTTGTGTTCCCTTGTAGATTTTGACCTGGTAGTCTTGTGTTCCCGTGTAGATTTTGACCTGGTAGTCTTGTGTTCCCTTGTAGATTTTGACCTGGTAGTCTTGTGTTCCCTTGTAGATTTTGACCTGGTAGTCTTGTGTTCCCTTGTAGATTTTGACCTGGTAGTCTTGTGTTCCCTTGTAGATTTTGACCTGGTAGTCTTGTGTTCCCTTATAGATTTTGACCTGGTAGTCTTGTGTTCCCTTGTAGATTTTGACCTGGTAGTCTTGTGTTCCCTTGTAGATTTTGACCTGGTAGTCTTGTGTTCCCTTGTAGATTTTGACCTGGTAGTCTTGTGTTCCCTTGTAGATTTTGTTGTTGTCTGTTTTGGTTGGTTGATTAATCTTGTAGTTAAGTGTAGATGTTATATGCGAGCTCAATAAAAACCACCTATTACAGAATTAGGGCACAGTTTATGTCCTCTCTACACTACAAGCGATCTCCTTCGTCGTCATCCTAATCCTGTCTCATCTTTTTAAATGTACTGTCTCGTCTACTTAGGACCCGATTAAACCACAACTTCTACACATCTTGCTATTGCTATTACAATTTAGTCTGCTCACTTGTAGATCTCATTGTGTTCCCTTGTAGATCTAGTCATGTTTTTTATTTTCATAAAATCTAAATTTATTTTGAATCATTTTGATGTTTTCAACTCTTTAAGTTGGGTGAGAATCATGAACGCACCAAAGACAGCTCCGAGTGTTTGGCACATTTAACAAAGCAAGCTGTCGTAGTCCAGAAGAAGATGAATGAGATTTATAAAGGAGAGATTAATTCCATTTTACCACCCATTCAGGTAAGTTACTGACCATTCAATTCATCATTTTGGTTTGGTTTGATTTTTAAAAATAAAACTGTATTAGAACTTTCATTAAAAACTTTACTTCTGCTGACAGATTCAACCACCAACTTTAGCTGGTGTCCTTGAGACATTGAATGTGATCAATGGCATAGTGTTTGTTCAGATAAGGTAAGACTTGTACTCATTTATTACTCTTTGTTTTATATCTTATAAATGTTAATCAAGGGGTCACAAACAGAATGATTTTTTAAATATTTTTTTTAATTTTGATAATTTATTTGATTTACACTTTCCATAGGTTTTAAAAGCACAGTGTTATGTAATTTTTTATGACTTTATATATATTATTGTGTACCCAGTAATTATTTTTAGTGTCCTCTTAATTCAACTGCCAGAGCAAACTATATTCCACTTACAATTGATCAAAGCACTTTGCTATATTAGTATAAGTTTTTAGATGGGGATGATGAATAGATTAAGTTATAGGGTTGCATCTTTCTTCAGATTTAGAACAGCTTTACGTTACACCACAACTCCCCTGCATTACAGTATTACAGTATGTTAGTTAAGTATTGTACACTTCCAGTGTTTTCATTCTTTTCTTTTCTTTGTCGCTCAGCCCTGATGAATTAGAGAAGTTTCGACAGGAAATGAGCAGACGCCAGTCAGAACAAAATGAAGGCGAGGATACCAAAGCTGACAACTCTGGTGATAAAAGCCTGAAAGGGGACAGGGACAAAACTGTAGCCAAGGAAGCTGACCAAGTTAGCTGTAATGGACATGATTCTTGTAACGGATCTGTGGGTAAAGAGGAGAAGAATGTGAACAACAGCAACACTGTCACAGTGGATGGGATAGCTCTGGCTTAAAGCAGTGTGGTGTTGGCCTATTCTCTTGGACTATTATCAGAGTTGACAGAAATGAATTTGGGCTTCGTGTTCTAAGATGTTGGTCTCAAGTGTGGGCTATTTCGGTGTGGACCATGTGGGTATTGTTGACTGGATTGCTGTCTTGTTGAACTTGTCCTTCATATAAAGTGGTAATATTAGTCATTATTTATTTTGGCTATTAATTTAAAGAGATCAACTTTTGTTCTTACGCAACTATTGTACCTGAGCATTATAATTATACCATGTTGTTACAATATGCAATGCAATACCCACACAACCCCTAAGAATGTCATCCGGAGCATTCAATTGTTGGTGTATGAAAGTGGATCAAAAGTTGCACCCATGGTTGATTTGTCTGACATTGACACTTCATGCTACTCAAACACACACACACATCTCACTGTACACTAAAATATAAAGATTCTCATTTCAAACTGAAAGCAAATCTCAACATATTCAAACACACAAATCTCTCTTGTAAACTACAACATAAAGATTCTCATTACAAATTGAAACCAAATCTTAACGTACTAAAACCAACTCCATTCATATGTTTGAATTGCGTATTAATTCTAATGTTTGCATTTCTAAACACATTTTATTTCTCCTTTTGTTTTGTTTTGACTTTAATCACAAATAATTAATTTTGTATATATCTCTTTTTTTTGCATTGCGTGGGTGTGCATTTTTTTTGTGAGTTTTCACTAGATTAGACCATTCCTTAGTCGTAGATCATTCCTTTTGTAATCTTTGGCTGTTACTGAACCACTATGTAACTACTTCAGTAATTGAACACATAATGTGAATACAAGGAGATAATAGTGTTTTCTTTGTTATAAGAATGATTTTGTTTTATATACACAATTATTGTGTACTTTTTTTTTTTTTTTATACATGCTCATTTTTCTTGACTACTCAGACAATATAGTTTTGACTAACCTGTTGTGCAGTTAGACTCTCTCTGCTAAATGTCAAATAGCTTTCAAAATTTGTAGAGTAGTGCTTGACATAGCAACATTTATCATAATCTACTTTAATTTCCAACTTGATAAGATCTACATAAAATTTAAAGCAGCTAGTAAAAAGAAATGAATTTTTTTTCTTCATTGCCTTCCTCTAAAGACAGTGTAAAGACCAGATCACAGAACAACTGACTTGATGAAATGACTGATTTTTGCTCATTTTCTCAGTATTTTATTTGATTTACGCCATCATAATAGATACCTAAGCATATTATTATTTAAATGTTGATACAAATTCAAAATGAAAGATAAATTTCCTTTTCGACATGTATATATAAATATATTGATCTGTGAGTAGCGTGAGCTTGTACTGACGTGATACATTTAAATCCATATTTCTAGTGCACAATTCATTATATCACCCTACTTCATTTGTATAACATATGTAAATGCTCTATAATCTTTAAGAATATTCAGGATTTCTTAACTCCTATTTGATTGTTACAACAGCATTCTATCAACATATCAATCGTAAGGGAAAGTAACTTTACTACACTTTTAGTAAGTAAAATTGACATTCAGAAATTCTAGAAAATTCAAATGAAACATTACTTGTGAAAAAAAAAAAAATTTCACTTGATATCTACCAACTTTATAGTTCAAATGAAGACCATCAACAAAGTTATTCTAGGTTGAGAATGCTGTTGAAAATAACCATATGTATGTAAATAGTTATTTTAAAAGAAGTATATTATGGCTACAGAGTACATTTGTGGTCAATCTGCATGAGTTAAGTATTTGTTAGTATCAGCTATTGATCAGAGCTTCCTTGTACATATGTCTGTGTGTGTGACCTGCTCATTGTAAGTATCTAGAACCAGAGTAAAAGCCTTAACTAAGTACCAGTTTTAGGAAATACACCTATTTTGTTTCTAAACATATCCCAAGTAGGTCAATAAGAATACAAAATATTGCAGTGATTGTCAAAATTTCAAGTTAACTTGTGTGGATAGTTATTAATGATAAGCGCATATTGTCATAACCACTAAATATGAAGAGACAATGTCTTTGTCTAATTCGCAGATAATCTCCTTTTGTGTTCCAAGTTGAAATAGAAATTTGGTTCACATTGTACATTTTGGGGAGAAAAAAAAATTCCATTGTAAAATATTGGGGGGGGGGGGGGGAATGTGGATATTCACACTAAGGAAGTAAATTTTGAATCTCCACATTAATCAAAGCTTTTGACTGTCTTCCTTTCAGTTTCATCAGATCATTACTCTTATTTTTCATGTCCATTATTAGACAGCTCTAACGGTGTAAATCATTTAACTCTAGAACTTTAGATTAGATCCTAATTAGTTATGTTGACTGTGTTGTGTGTAGACACAAATCCAACAGTTTGTCTTAGTCTAAGTATTGCATGGTTGTTTAGCAGTCTTCTGCTCTTCAAAGAATGCAAAGAACCAATTGATAGCATCATTGTGATTAAAGATTTAACTGAAGTAAGAGTTTGTTGTTTGTTCATTTGTTGTTTTTTCATTCTAGTTAGTACACTGTTATATAATGGTCAACATCTGCTGCTCCATTTTGTTTAATTTGAACAAGTCATTTGCATTTTGAATTATTAAATAATACAGTTCTAGTTTATTATGTGCAATTATGTATAATTAAGGCAGTTGACAAAAATCGAAGATAATATTGAGTAAAAATGCACAATTATTTTTGATCAACCATGAAATTAATTTTAAATATATCTAGATTAGCATTAACAAAATTGTGCAGTTTGAATTTTTTTTTCAATAATTAAACTAATTTTAACTATAAACTAATTGCTTAATTTTTTTCAACTAGATATGAGATAAATTGGAAGTGAGAAACATAAAAAAAAAAAAAAAGATTCCACACAGACATACATATAAAATAAGCAACATGTGAGCCATTTGTATTATAACAATGTATTGTCTTGTGATCTTATGAGGACAAAGTTTCTTCTAAGAGCCTGACAACTTAAAACAGGTTAAACCATTTATGGGCCACTTTGGCCCGATGAAATATTTAATCTGGCCAATTTACATGACATTGATAACAATTTGATCCCTTTCACATCAACAAGATTCCATGTAAATAAAAAAAAACTTGTTCTATTTTGCCAATCAATTAGCTAATAATAATGACCTCAAGTTTCATGACTCCTAATTAACCCTTGTGAAATTATAACTTATGAAACTAAATTGTGGATTGAATGGCAGCTATCTGACAAGGGGCAATTAAGTCACAATCCTGATCTTAAGATTTCTTTTTTGAGATTAGATTCCGGCAGACTTGTTTTTGTTGAGCACTTTTAAGGCAGCATAGAAACCTTCAAGCACTGAACATGCTATGAATAACGCATAGTAAGAATACTAGTAACTTGAATGTGAACTAGGAAGTAGTGCACCCAAAAGAAGCTTGAATTTTTAAAATTTAAATCTAATAACTAAATTACAAACACAATTGTGTATAAAAATTATTTATACGTTTCAGAAATATAGCTTTACTTGGGCGGGTAAAATCCAGCTTTTTGAAATTTTAATATCTCCAGAATTTGTGCAATGCTTGCATCTTCATGGGGGGAACCCTCTTGGATTCGAATATCTGAACGCTGGTATTTTTAGAACAATTCAGCACCTAACTTTTAATAATTGCCTGACATTAGTTGTCGGTTGGTTGTGCTGGCCATACGACACCCTTGTTAACCGTCGGCCATAGAAACAGATGACATTTACATCATCTGCCTTAAAGATTGCCAAGTCTGGAATGGGAATGCTTTTACTTTATTTGCATCTTTATGTCTGTGAGATTTTTTTCATTAATGAAACTTTGAAAAAGTTGAGTCAGAAACAGGTTGAATACATCAAATTTACCCTTAGGAATAGCTATTCACTTTCATACATTGAAATGTATGAATTTTAACTAAAAAAAAAAGTATAGCCTGTAAAAATGTCTTTTGGCCTTCTTTAGGATACCACTGGGTTCAATTCATCAATGGCATGATAAACAATATAATAAAAAAGACAAGACTTATCAGTATTAGTGACAATTTATCCAACAAAGTAACTCATTTTTTTTCTACTTAAGAAAAAAAACAAAAAAAAACATGTTTATTCATAAGACAAAACATAAGCAAAAACTGTCAACAAAACACAATTTTCACTCAGAACAGAAAAGTTGGAATATTAATATTAGAAATAGCTACAGAGCACTCCAGATTGCCACTGGAGAAGAATTATAAGAAGTGCTCCAACTTCCCTACTGGCAGGTAAAACAATTTAAGTCTCTAATTAACATGCATGACTAGATTGACACATGGATAGACGGAGGACATTGTTATCTGGAAGTGCTAAGGTAAGTGCCCTGTCTGTTTAGTACTATGCTAACACTGAACTTGTTGAGATTTGTAAGTCTAGTGTTTAAATTTGTGTAAGATCTGAAGGACCCTAGTCTGTGATTTATACAAAATAAATGACAAAATCCCATTAATAGAAATTCCCAGTATAAAATCCAAAGGAATAACTATTTAAAATAAAATAACCATTGAGGTGCCTCAATAATAATAAAAGAATAAACAAGCAATATATAAAAATGCTTTCTAAAAGCAAAGCTTATATAACCGCTCAATACTGAAAGATTTATTTCCCCTTTCTATGTATAAAACAAAATTAGTTACCACTAATTAAATGGTTAATTTTTTTTAATGATTCATGTGTTGTCATTGGCAATGAATAATCATGCAAAATTTCAATTTGATCAGAGACTGGGAAAAATAATGTGTATAAGTTTAGTTAAAGTAAATATTCAAAGAAAACAATTCATATTTTAATAAGAGAAAGTTTCTTTCATAATTATTATTAGCCTCTTTCCTACAAAATATATAGAACTAGCCAAATATTACCTGCAAGCCTTAGTTGGCGTATTACTGATCTAGTGAATTAAATTTAGATATATGGCAAATGTAACCTTCACATATCCACATGATCCAATATAAATACTGTGAAAAGGGGTTTACCCAATTTGTTAAAATGTTTTGCTCTTTAATCGATAAATTTAGGAATGTTATTTTTAGGGTTCACGGTTGTGGGGGGAAAATGAAACATACATTACAGTCTCCACTATGATCTAAGGAACATTAATGCAGTTTTATCAGATTGGTCAAACGGTTGATTTCTATGCAGAACATATATTATATATATGCCTTACATTCATTTATATATATATATTTATCTATATTTTTTTTTTAACAATTTCAAAGACAACAGAAACATGCCAGGCCAGCAGGACTAATCAACATTTACCAACTGGTACAGTCAACTTATTCTTAATGAATGTCAAAACTTGGTGCATCAGTTCTCTAGATTCGCCCCCTAACCATTCCAATTCTAACTGTACTTGTTCATCAACCAGCTTCAGCCTCATGACACACTTTAAGATGTATTCCGTAAGCGAACTGTCTGTAAGTGATTTGTTGAGTTCCTGACTCTCAGGTTCATTAGTATCCTTTTTTTTACTCGGTGAGACGTTAGTTGTGTTGATCTTTGTGCTCCCATTGACACCAGCACTTGTCGCATTGTCACTGACACTATCAGATCTCAATCTTTTAGGTTCACTTGTTATGTGCTCATCTGCAATTTCCAGCACTCTCTTTTGTGTGACTTGGGAATGATTGGACTCAACAGATCTGTTCTCAACGTTCAGTGGATTGGGCTCAACAGATCTGTCCTCAACCTTCAGTGGAATGGACTCGGACGTTATTACCTCTGCTTTCTTTGAACTGGACTCGGCCGCTATTACCTCTGCTTTCTGTGGACTGGGTTCTGAGTTGATAGGTTTGACTGCGTAAGTCTGAAGAGAAATTAACTGTTGTTTCTGTTGCCTTCTAAAGCGTCTCTGATGACACCATGTGTTTTCCACTGCTGTTAGAGTAATGCTGGTATAAGACTTGGCCTTTTTACCTTGGTAACAGTGAAACTGGAAGTAAAAAAAAAGATCATTTTTTTAACAGAAGAAAAACCAAGGATTTTCAAGTCAATTAAACTAATGTTTTATACCAAGATTGTGAAAAACTAGCTAATGATGGCTCCTCGTGGCATGAATCCATCAGTGATGGTGTCTCAGTATACAAGGTGAAAAAGATAGCAAAGTAAAAAAAAAATGAGACCCAACCCAAAAATAAATACAATGACACGTGCAAAGATTGAACTTTAGTCATCTTTGCAATCATAGGAAACGAGACTGTGCCCAACTTTGACAGCAAAGAAGACACTTTGTACATTTTAATAAATTGTAAAACTAAATTGTATTTTTTCTTATTTCTAAACTTTAAAATAAAATGTCAAATCTCTTACTTTCTAGCCAGCTTTTGTTTTACCTTTACAATTGTAAGTAGATATGTTTTCAACCTACTTGCAAACAAAAATTTGAGTGTGTATTTTTTCTTTTTACTTTACCCAACTAATGTCAGGTAGGTGGATAACTTGGTTCAGAAGCCAAGTGCTTAACCACTCAGCCAGCAAGCTCCCCCCCCCCCCCCCTTTTTCCTGAACTTACCTTAATAGATTCCAATAAACTCTGTAGGTAGGCAGCTATCTCGTGGACTTTATAGTCCACCCCTCCAGCCCCTCTCGGTATAATGTACTGTAATGGAGGTTTCTCTTTCCTTGTTTCAAATGAAGATTTCTGAACACATCATATTTATAATCAAATCATTAGGCATGATAAATATCATCAGTACAAAAGTAGCCATTTTCTAACTCTTCTAAAGAGACAATTTAAAATTGACAATTATTGTGTAAATCTATTAATTTTATGTTAGAACAAAAATAAATCAATCAAGTCTTACAGGAAAATGCACAGCGGGGTCATAAGTCCAAGCTATTCCCCACCTCATTGTCTTGCCTTGACAGAACTCTGTAGTAGAATACTTGGCAACCTTCAGGACATTAGACAATCAAGACATATGATCAGGATTCAAAACACAAGAGGTACATTAACTCTTTCTCTCCTAATTGACGATACCAACGTTGATTAGACCCCATGAAATTAAATTGACTTTTAAGATTTATAAACTTTAATTTGTGCTTTGTAAAAAGAGCATGCGTTCCCTATAATTTGATACCAACTGTAACATTTTCTGATGACAAACAAAAATGTTATTGATGTTTAATCATAACAGGATAGTGAAATACAAATGAGCAAAATGAATAATTCTATCGGAATGAGGACAAATAATTACGGAGAGAATGAGTTAATTCTAAGAGACTACTTTATTTTAAAACACTATCTGTTTGCTTAAGACATTCTAAGTAACGCAATACATGTATTAGAATTTAGAATGGACTAAGCATTAACTGGTGCCACTCTTTGAATTTAAATCATTATAGTTAAAACATTTTCTGAATCAACCAGGACAGCCAACAACTTGTCAGATCTTAAGTCACTGATTAACAGGCATGACTAGACTGACACTTGACTATGCATTGGCTGTAGTTATCAACTCTTTTGAAGTAACATCTGTAATTCATTAGATTTTCTACCATAAAAATTATTTTAGCAAAATTATACTTCACAGTGTGATTGTAACTGCTAATTATTAAAATTATTCTCTTTGAAGAAGGATCCAACAGTAAAAGTGATAAAGATAATCATGAAGCTCAGCGATGTATGTATTTACATATGTTTTGAAGTGCTGATTTTTGTTTTAAAATCTACTATCAATTTATGCTACTAGTATAAATATTATGTAAACTAAAAATTGATTCAGTGAAAACTGTTATTATTACAGCTAAATAGCACCTGACAGGGAAAAAAAAAGGCAGATGCATGTCACTAAATAGTTGAGAATCGCTGTTGTAAAGAATAAATAATTTATCCCTTATATTTGTTTAACCCTTAAACTGCTTTAGTAAGTATAAAAATTACAGAATGAAAGTGACAACACAGCCACTCTTTAAAAAAAAATTGCTACAAGGTGAGTTGCTAAATTAATTCAATAATTTTTTTCAAGCCAAGGGCAGAATACTATGATATTACTATTAGAGTTCTACTAAAACAACACTATAAACTGAATTTATTATTTTTTTTCACATCCAAATATTTTAGTGTATTCTCAAGCACAGAAAAACAAAACAAAAAACCTCCTTGAAAACCATGCCAATGGATTAATATGACCACTTGTGGTAATGTATTCGTTCAACAGTCCCTCTCTTCCCAATGTGCAATAGTGTGTTGGTACAATGATCTAGTACCTTACCTTGTGATGTTTGAGGTCTTCCTTTAGGTGTTGAAGACTTGACTTTTTACCAACCATACTAGTATACACTCTGTTAGGAATACACAGTCATGTTATTCTTCACTACTCTACAAAAATGAAACTTATTTGATACAATCTAATCAATTTTTTGTGAACATGCCGCCATGCTGTTCCTTTTTGTACCATCATTTTTCAAATGTTTGTTTGTAAAATGTTTTATATATTTTGGATGTTCCTTCAGAGCTGAAGATAATTTACTTTCTACTCCAAACCTCCAGCAAGACTGCTGGGGATGACAGTGGGCAAGATATGATCCCAGGACCATCGGCAAGTCTGAATGACAGTCCAGCACGTATACCGCACAACCAGACAGCCACCCCAAATACCATCTCATTGAAATAGGCAGAAGTTAAAAGTAAGATATTTTCTTCAGACCATGTGATCTATGGGAGAAGATGATGTAAAGCTATGTTTTATGGCTGATGGTTAACAGTCACCAACAACCTTTATTTCTTCAATGCCTATTATCTATCCATTAGACTAGGGTGGTTCAAAATTCCAGTCTTACTTGGTATTCAAATTCAAGTTTAAGTGCGGAAGCCAAGTGCTTTAACACTCAGCCACCAAGCCCCCATTAGGCAGAAGTTGGGGGTATATAAAAAAATATGAAATGAGGACACTTAAAAAGTAGACCACCACCTTTCTGTGTAAGTCGTACAAGTTTCATTATGTTAAAAATATTTTTTTCTTTGACCTTATCTTATCCCTAAGTACAGTCGACTCCTCAATCATATGGCGGATGAATCCCACTTCCCCACCCTGAGCAATGCACTCTTGAGGGCTGGCGGTGGAGACTGAACCTGCTTCAGGGCGCTGAGCCGACCTCGTGTTGGTGATGGCTTGAGCCTCCAAGTGATCAGCAAAGAATGGCGGGTTGCACATGCAGAAGTCAAACTTGTTTGTCTGGGTAAAAGACTGGAGTGGAGCCACAAGTATATCCTCTGATGTTACTTGCAACACTAATCCAAATAGAAAGAGATAAACCTTAGACAATCAGGGGACTGATTATTATTAAATTATCTCAAGAATAAGTAGTTTATGTAAACTTAAAAATGACCCATATCGAGATTTACAGAAAATATATTAATTTCTAGTTCTAAAAAAGAAATAGAGAAAAGGAATTTATTAAGACTTTGTGCAATGTAGAATATTTCTTTTTTCTATTAAATGTCTAAAATTTATATTTAACTTTGCATTTTTAAGCTGACACATTTTCTCATCAGCTGTCAGCATATCAAAAACACAACTTTTTTTTGTTAAAAAAACAACATTTCTGTGTTTGTAGATTACAGCATGCTCAATGCCCTATGGTCCAATCTCTTCCGTGGATCAGTGTGAGTTTTTGAGTTTTGGCACATCTGCACAATTTAGGCCATGTCGTGTCCCTGTGGACCAGTCGGGAGGGGAAATCTGGAAGGTTTTCCGTGTTGCCTATTGGCGCTCAGCAAACACAACTTGGCTTGATTTGAACTGGAGCCCCTTTGTTAGGTAGCCAAGTGGTTTTGGTCTCTCATCATCACAACCACCAAAATATAACTGAATTACTTGAAGACACACAACAAAAATCTTATTTTCATGACTTAGTCATCATTTAGTAAGTCAACACCATACAAATACTAACCATTGATGTAGTCTTGAAGGTTATTAGCACTGACATTTTTGTTAGCATAAACAAAATTTTCATCGTCAGCCTCAGTAGCCAGAAAATGCCATTTATTCATGCTAGCAGCTAAAACTGGATAGATACAGCTTGCGCCAGTACCTGGTAAATAAATAAAAAAAACAAGGTTACAAAGACAGTTTGTGTGGAAACAAACTCAAAATCGGCCCCCGAAGTGGTCCACCCAGGCAGGCTTCAATATTTTCAGCAAGAACATACGAATGAAATTATATCAAAGACAAATGAGAGATAAGAATGGAGAAAGAAGGTTGACAGATCTCGTGTAGTGCCCCAAGGGTTCAGCAGATCAAAGGATTGGTGCAAGTGAATGCAAAGTTAGATGTGAACCTGACCTAACTAATTCCCCTTTCAGACCTTGTGGTCTATAGGGCAGATGATGTAAAGTTCATCTGTTTTTGTAGCCTACAGTTAACGAGGGTGTCATGTAGCCAGCACAACGACCAACAGCCTTTACTTTTCCCCAACTAATGTCAGGTACCCATTAGAGCTGGGTGGACTCAGAGGTGCCCAAAGATTCCGAGGTTGAAAATCCCAGTCTTTTCCAGGATTCGAAACCAGGACCCCCGGTTCAGAAGCCAAGCGTTTTACCGCTCAGCTACTGCACCACTCTTGGCCTAACTGAAGTCTTATAATTGATGAGATTGTTTTGAAAAGGCTGCAGATTTCTGGATAGAAGATAAAGTTCAAGAAAATGCAGTTTACAAGATTACTATTTGTTTTAAATTAGGTCTAACTTATAATGCATACTAAATAGCTTTTTCTCTTTAAAAAACTGCTTGCATAAGTGATTTAAAAAATTAGATTTTTTGCTTTCAGAAAAAAAAAAGTAGCCGTTGCATCAGAGCTTTGAATGGTCTAAAATAATGTTATGTCGGATTTTCACTATCTTTTCTAGTTTACGAGATCTAAACGGGACGGACGGACAGACATTTCACACAAAACTAATAGCGTCTTTTCCCCTTTCAGGGGCCGCTAAAAAAGGATATTTATATAACTAAGACATTTGAGTACCCATTTTCGAGTCATGATAATTTAAAATGTAAACTTTAGCATCATATAACAAATTTATATCGATAAAAATGGATTAAAGCAACAGAGTGATCTATCTACACGCATAGAAATAAGTTATAAAATTTTTTTTTTGATAGGCTGATAGCTTAGGAAATAGTGACAGTTATGTGCTTTATTATGCTTAAAAAGAAAAATTGAAAAAAAAACAAAACAAAAACAACCTGTAACAAGTGGATATTATTATAAATAAAAATATAATATTACTTTGAAAAAAATTCTAAATTTTCTTCTATGTGGTGTGCAAAAATAAGTTGAAGCAAGCTATTTGTTGGGACGCAGGGTGGCTGAGTGGTAAAGCGCTTGGCTTCCGTACCGGGATCCGAATCCTGGTGAAGATTAGGATTTTTAGGTGACCTTTACATCATCTGCCCTATAGACCACAAGGTCTGAAAGGGAAATTTAAAAAATTAAAAAAAACTATTTGTTGATTTATTTTTTTACATTTTATATTAGCATAGCTCAAAAAGATTTTATCTGTCCTTTGACTTTCGTTGTAGGGGTGATGTGACAGTTTGCTTAACCAAATTCTTTACGGTTAGCAGCTCTTCTTAGTAGAATAATAAGAGGGAGGCCGTTCCATTCTTTCACATTGTCCAGCCAGCTTTTCTTTGGATAACCTTTTCTTCATGCTTCCTCCTTTTTACCTTTTAAGGATGACTTTTCAAAGTGAGTCATGCCTTACAACATGACAGAATCAACTCAGCTTTTATCTCTTCACAGTATAAAGGAGTGCCTCCTTTTTGCCAGCCAGAGTGTGGACTTATAAAAGCATAATCTCATTAGTCATCTTTACCTGGTATATGATGCCTATAAGTTTTCCTTAGCATTTACTATTAAAGGTATAATTCTATCCGCTTTACAACTATTTTGGAGTACAGAGACTACTAATTAGGAATACAGTTTTAATTTTACTTGTAAGTTATTGTTCTTCCAGAACATCCACAGTTTACTCAGGATGGTGGATGTCAAGTTTAAACGAGAATTGTATCTCTTTTAGTGGTAAATAGAAGTAAAAATAATATTAAATTAGCTTTTATAGTAAATGACAAATTAAAATAGAAGACTAACCAATATCAATGCCCCATTTATTTTCCTCCTTGCCGACTATGTCTTCTAGCCAGTGGATGTAATTTAGACGCAGAGGGAGTGTGGGAACTAATCTGTCTGAAGGCAGCTCCATAGACAAACCAAAATCTTCTTTGAGCAAACAGGTTGTCAAAGCTCTGAGTGCTTCAGCATTTTTGAAATCCAGAAACACCTTTCCACTTTCGTCCTGTGTCGTATGGGCTCTGAATTCTGAATACTTGAGTGCCAAATCCAGGAAACTTGGTTTTTTATTTTTGTATCGGTTCCTCTGATGCATAAATTTATTCAATGACATTTTTAAAAAACTGAAATGAGAGAAATATAAAAATACTTAAATAAAAGTAATGCTATTTATATAAAAAATCCATCCAACTCCAAGGTCCAAGTACCTAAGTTGGGGAATACAGATGTTGGTCAAGGCGATTGCCACATGACAACCTAATCGTTGGCCATATAAACAATACAAGTGATGATATATTACCCATAATGTTAAGAGGTCTTACAAAACCTAAAGGATTAACCCCAAGGGAAAAATAGCTCTCTAAAGGATTAACCCCAAGGGAAAAACAGCTCTGTATGGGTCAGCATAGTCACATGGAATATTGCATTCATCCTATTTCCTCGGACTCAAGACAATGCCTGTGATACTAGATCTAGAATGAAATCATAGACCCACTGATGTAATCTACCAGAAATGCTCAAGTTAAAGTGTTCATTCATTTTAGTACACTATCATAGATGGTGAGCCTTCTCTAATTACCTTACAATAGATACTCAATAATGAATCCAAAATGCTATCTTAGTATCTAACACCAATATCTTAGAATAATGGCAATGTCTTTGATTCTGAAGATTAAGGATGAGTGCAGTGTTTCACATGTCTATGCAAAGCCAGTTGTGACCAGCATATTTTTTCTGCATCTTGTGCAGACAAAGCTTTCTCTGTAGCGATCTCTAGAGTCTATTTAAGTTTTCTTTTCATCTTCTGCCTCTATGGCTGTCTTCAAGAAGAGCTTTTCTTTGGGTTTCAAATATGGTACTATCAGCCTTTGTGAGTACTCTCAAACTGTCTCTTTCAGAGGCTATCTTATCTACTTCAGAAAAATCATTAGTTGAGAATTCAATGACTTACATTTAGAAATCTATATATTCTAAATTTCTTAAATGTCAGGTTGGTAAACAACACAAAGGAAACAGAAGCTTGTCCACCCTTAATCTGGAATATCTAGATCCATAGTATGGATCTTACATACCCAGTACTAGAATTCAAACTTTCTAATAAATGATAAAATATATTGTCTATATTATACTATATAAATATCACTATTAATATTAATCATTATTAATAAATTAATCTATTATATACAGCTACAGCCAGTACAGCCTATATATACTATTATACAGTCAATATAGACAATATAGTGAGTCTATATAATTATTAATAGAATATAGATCTAGATTTAGTTTGATATAGATCTAGAATTTAAAAAAATCTAGAGGTAGTAGATTAAGTAGAGCTAGAGTCTATGTCTATATTCTATTATTATTATTAGTTTAGTATAATATTACTATTAGTAATAATTAGTTAAATTAGTCTATGGCCTATGATAATTAACTTACAGTTACAGTCAGTATAGTCGATCTAGATTATCTAGTGAATCTAGGTCTAGACTCCTAGACCTAGTAAGTAGTAGTCCTAGATCTATTCTAGATTAGATTGATCTATTATTATTATTATTGAAATAGTAGTGATAATCTAGATAGATAAATCTGTGTGCATCGACGTTTTAGTTTCGTGCATTTATCATTTATATAAATGCGATAGATTCTATGCCAGGTTTTGGTAATCATGAATGTGAGAGTCAAAAATTAATGATTCACCGAAAATTTAAAAAATTTTTTAAATACAATTAATAGGTAATCCTTGGCTACCGAACCGGGGACCGGGGTTCGAATCCTGGTGAAGAATGGGATTTTTAATTTCGGGATCTTCGGGCGCCTCTGAGTCCACCCAGCTCTAAGGGTACCTGATGCTTATCTTATCTTATATAATACAGACGTTACTTCAAAAAAGAAGATGATTACGGTGCGCATTGCAGAGTTATAACAATATATATGTTTGTAGCCTATATTAAATATTTTTAAAAATAGGCTGAAAAGCACAATGAAAAGAGACAGAAAATTTCATGGTGATGGCTGTTGATAAGGACATTCTGCGAGTAATCTATTTGAACACACTCGAATAGCTCATTGATGGGGGATCTTAACGGGCCTTGTATGTGAATATGAAGGCCTATATGATAGAAGTATTTTTTTTCACGTTATAATAAAAATCTCATTTCAAGTGTTATTTAGTAGTATCAAATAGTTTTAAAAATCATAAAAGGAATTATTCATATAGCAAACCAAGCAGGTGCGGTGGCTAAGCGGTAAAGCGCTTGGCTTCCGAACCGAGGTCCCGTGTTAGAATCCTGGTGAAGACTGGGATTTTTAATCCAGCTCTAATGGGTACCTGACATAACTGACATTAGTTGGGGAAAAGTAAAGGCGGTTGGTCGTTATGCTGGTCACATGGCACCCTCGTTAACCGTAGGCAACAGAAACATGACCTTTGCATCATCTGCCCCCATAGATCTCAAGGTCTGAAAGGGGAACTTTACTTTTTTTTTTTAAACCATGCAGGCTACCTACTATTAGAAATGCATTATCATACATAAACCCAGTTTTCGTCACAATATCAAACTTAACATAATGAGTTTAAGAATATGTATAATTTGATACCCCTCAAATAGCACGTAATATGGTGGCCGGATTGGATAGAAATGCCTGGCCCTGTCAAGTTGATACTTTAAACAATTATTTATTGTACCTAACAAAACATGAATCAATAAACGGGAATTAATTGTTGGGAATTAATTATTTTGTTTGATATAGAATAAGGGAAATAACTTGTACATTATTGGTAGATATAGTTTTAAGGACGGAGTTCTTCCCCCCCCCCCCCCTTAAAAAAAGGATTTTAAAAATAATTTGCGTGATATTGGTCCTACCACAAATATGTCCTGGAACGTAACAATTTACAACAGTCATGACACCAGTTATAAAAAATCACGTTAGCGGGGACGTCCTGAAATGTCCTCAAAATGGTTTCAGTAGCAGATTCATCTTTTGAAAATAGTAGGCCTATACATTTCAAAAAGTGCTACTTAAACCCCAGAAATTGTTAATAGTTCATTTGGTTGTCCTATTTTCCGGCTGTAGATACATGTCCTCACATGCCAAACGAAGATACAGGGATTCTTCCGTAGGCAGTCGTCTCCAGTTTCCATGGAAGCCTGGTAGCCAAGAAAAAAAAAATCCTAAAACACAATCCGAATTATTTTTGTTGGTGCGTTTACAAGCTGACTGATGAGTACGAATTCCTCTTGTTCTAATGTTTTGAAGTCCAACACTATATACTTATAACTGGGCTAATCAAAGAATCATATACTTTGTGTACATAAAAATAAGATATGCAAGAAATTCAATTTGTGGCTTGAAATTTAGTTTTGTATTAGATCAAAAATGCAGAATCTGTGAAATGGATAGTTCATCTATAACAATTGCTTCCCTTTCCTTGAAGAATCAGTTTTTAAGAATTAGTTTTAAGAATATAACCTATATTTTTTATTATATTTAAGGTAAAAGAGGCCATGTATTTTCTTCTAATCCAAACAAATTTGTTCACACTTTGATTCGAAACACCAAAGTTTATTCCAATCAGTCTCTATATTTTGGCATCAATAAACTCAGATTTTAATTTTATATTAATATTAACTAAATTCTAAGATTCCCAAATTTGAAATTCTATTTTCTTACATAAAAAGACATCTAAATGGAATGAAATTGGGTCAGAATTATTGGAAAATGGACACGCACATTATACAGCGCGCTAGTTTCATATCAAATACCAAAATAAAGATGTAATGACCACAAAAACAGCGAGTTGTTCGGATTCATGTAATGTCCAAAATAAATAAATTACTCTAAAAGGCGTGGGGGGGGGGGGGGGGGGGGGGGGGGAGAAATCTCCATTCAAAACTAACGGGAAAGGGGACACATTTTGTCTACAATATTTATTCGCGGTAATCTATAAGTAATACCAAAAAGATTACAAAACATTTAATAAAATATTCATTTTAAACTATGCTATTTACAATTAATAGTTTTCAGGCTACATAAGCCTACATGTAGGCTATAAATAAAATACATCACACGTAATCCTATCCAAGCATATATCCAGTTTTTAATGCGATATCAAACTATATATATATTTTGAAGAGAATGCTATTTGTGGACCGGATTATATTTGGTAATTCCCGATTTTATTCCCAGTCCGACCCTGCTATAGTATCGTGACCTCCGTGTCCCCTATGTCGAAGGCGCCGATAATATGGTCTAGTAGTCTAGTATTGGACGATTTTTATCGTTTACAAAAAAAAAAAATCTTATCAGCCTACTATCATTTACAATGAAAAAAAATGCTAGCAATTTAATCTAAACCTGCATAAAAATAAATGATTTGTTTTAAAAATAAATAACTAGTTTTGTGTCATTGGAAAAAAAAGCAAACTACTTCGCGCCCCTCCCCTTTACTTTATCAAGTCAACGCCCCCTACCACTACAGTGGGGCGGGTTCCATAACATTGAAGTATTCCAAGTTCCCTCTTTGTGGTGTGTTATTTATCCGGAAGGTGTGTGACAGACTAACCAATCACATCTTCTTTTACTTTCAAGCTACGAAGAAGCACATGTGTTGGTGTCTAGCTTATTGAGTTATTGGCGGCTAAAATGAACAGTGTTCATTACTTCAAATCACTAACTTAGAAAAAAACATGAAGTATACTAATACTAGATATATATACAGAATAGTCCACATATCTTAAACTATTCATCTTTTGTGTGTCATCTGAGCTCGATTTCTTAATCTTTGTTTAATCATTTTAATGGAGAAAGTAAATCTAGTTTCGTCTAAGAGTCTAAATCTAGTCTATGCCGTAGTACTAGAGTAGTACTGTAGTAGGTTAGTAGGACGTTATATCTAGATGTAGTCTAGATCTAATTACCACACCCATCTTTTTTTTTTAACTATTTAAAGTAATGTCTGAATTATATAAGACAATCTATGTCTATAGTCTAGGTATAATAGTTCTAAATTAACTAACTATAGTCTATAGATCTAGATTAAGTCTAAAGGCTTAGAAATGCACGGTAGGGACATATATAAATAGATCTACCGATATCTTGAATATGACGAATGTCATCATCGTGATTGTGATTAGATTCTACTCAATATAGAGAATCTAGATATATGTAGACTAGGCCTAATTCAAGAATTAATTGATCATATTCATAATGATACAAAATTGTTTTTAAGTACGCTAGAACAAATTCGTAGGCTACTAGTGCTCCTTCTTCCCTAGTGCCATTAAAAAAAGAATGGGATGCATTAAACCTTAATCAGTTAGCAGAGTTTAAATCATGCATGACTCTAGATGGATACACGAAATGCGTAGGATGTAGACTCTAGTCAACTCTAGATCTAGAATCAATATAGATTCTAATTATCTTATTTTTTGAAGTAGGCCCTTACCAGATCTGTTGATCTACATTTGAATCTATTAACATCAAAAGTTATGATCATATTATCTTAATACAACCTGTCACTTCACATTGCATTTATCATTTATAGAGCCTGAATAATTCAGGAAAATCTAGAAATAGCAGTAAAAATTCCAATTTCTCAAGATAGCCTTAAACTCAATATCTTTGGTATGGCATCACAACACTCCATTCTATATTTTTTAGATGGTGATGCACTCTATTGCATTAAAATATTTCGGCATTAATGGTCCACTGCATCAGTGCATTAAAGATTTTCTGATAGGGAGAGAACAAACTGTAATAATAAATGGCTCTAAATCAACACCAATAACAGTAAACTCAGGTGTACCTCAAGGAACAGTCTTGGGTCCACTACTATTTTTAATTTACATAAATGATTTACCAAATTGCATTAGTTCAGGAACAAAAGTCAGATTATTTGCAGACGATTGCATAATATATAGAACAATAAAAACAAAACAAGACACAGATACTTTACAAAGAGAATTAGATGAATTACAGAAATGGGAATCAAATTGGAGCATGTCTTTCCACCCAGAAAAATGTCAGTTGTTAAGAGTAACAAAAAAACTAAAACAAAATAATTCCACTTATCTTATTCATGGCAAACCAGTAACACAGACTAAAAACGCAAAATACCTAGGTGTTATAATAAATGAAAAACTGTCATGGAATCCACATATTGATGAGACTATAAAAAAATCAAACAAAGCATTAGGATTTATTAAAAGAAATTTCTATAAATCAAATAAGAACATAAAACTAAAATGTTATTTAACCTTGGCTAGGCCAATAATAGAATATGCATCCACCGTGTGGGACCCCTCAACTCAAGAAAACATTAAGAAACTGGAACAAACACAAAATAGAGTACTGAGATTCATAACAAATGAATATTCACATTTGACTAGGGTAACACCATTAGTAAAATCACTAAATTTAGAAAGCCTTCAGGACAGAAGATTCAAAAGTAAAGTAGCAATTATACATAAAACACTGAACCATAATCTTCAAATACAAAAACAAAATTGAATAAAATACTCTGAAAGACACAAAAATAAAGGCACATTCCTCGTCCCATATGCTAGGACAAATTTGTACAAATACTCCTTCTTCCCTAGTGCTATTAGAGCATGGAATGGGTTGTCTGAGCTAGCCAGAAAAACCAGTGACTTGGCAGAATTTAAGTCATTGGTTAATATGCATGACTAAATGCATGACGCGTAGGACGTAATCATCTTCTTTTTTGAAGTAACGTCTGTATTATATAAGAAGATTGCTCTAGATATAGAACATCCTACAAATGAATGAAACCAGCACCTTTGGGCTTGAATACTATACAAAAAAAGTGCAGCAAGTGTATCTCTAAAAATATTTGTATGAGGTAAAGTTTTTCTTCTAAATGCTTTAGTTATTTTTAAATTAACTTCATTGCTTCCTTTGATGTATGTATAATACAGTACAGGCAAACTCTAACACTACAGATAATCCTCAGAGAAGCAAGTATTTTTAAATTATTTTTTTAACTAATATTTTAAGCATGTTAATTGAGAATTTGAGTTTCAATGTTTACATAATATTTAAAGAATAATTTTCTTAGTTCTCTCAATGTTTAGTAATTATTTTTTACTTTTATATACATTTGATATTTTATTATTTTGTATTTAGAGAGAGATTAGTTCAAGAGTGTTCAAACTAGTTTATTATATATTTCAGTATCCATACAGAGATTTAAACTCAATTTGTTTGGTTAAGTAGTCCAGTGCTCTATTCAATTATCTCATCTTTTCAGGTAAAGTTGTGGAGTACATCCTAGCACTCTTGGACAAAGAAGAGCATTCAGATTAATGGAAAAATCTCCTTTGAGTAGCAGGCAAGACTTTGGAGCTAGTTATCAGTAAGCATGTCCAAATTTTATTCTTTTGACTCTAAATGTGCTTCTAAATTCAACAATTGTTATTTTAAAATTAGCTTCATTATGTGTATACACAGCAGTCTAGGTATAAAACTACAGATCAACCTCAGAAAAGCAAGTAATTTTTTAAAAATCTGTTGTTTATTGCATGCTAAAAATATGTTTGTTTTCAATGTTTAAATTACCTTTTAACATTTTAAGAATAATTTTGTGAGTAAGTTCTCTCAGTATTTTTTTCTTGTTAGTATAATTTTGTGAGTAACTTCTCTCAGTATTTTTTTCTTGTTAGTATAATTTTGATATGACTTAGTTCTTTTCACTTGGTATTAATAATTTTGAAATAACTTGGTTCATTTCACTTAGTATTAATAGAGCTAGATTAATTCAAGTGACCACATCAGATTGCTATTCCATACAGCATACAGATGAATGGACCCATTATCTACATGGAACAGTAAAATTATAGAAGCTACTTGCCACAAGTTTTTTTTTTTTTTTCCTTTAAGGCACGTAGTCTTTTCAATTAATATAATTTATCTATTAAAAGCAAAATGTTATTTTTTCTTTGATGTATGCATAGTTAAGAACAGGCAAGCTATGAAAATGATTATACAATAGAGCAAAGCAAGTATTATAATTTTACTTTTCTTGTTACTGTTGTTGTTGATCTATTGTTATTGCTAATTGAGAATGCTATTTTTTCTAATAACATTTGAAGAATAACAATTTCATTCAGCTACAATAATTTAAGAGTAATCAACAAGCTTATTAAAAACTCCATCATCTTCACCAAGATTTAGACACATCTTTGGTTAGACTGCCTAATGTTTTATCTTTATCATTACAATAATATTTTGAATTTTGCAGTGTCAGAGTACATTCTAGCACTCTAAAACAGCATTCAGATGAATAAAACCATCATCTACCAGGAGCAGGCAATATATACAAGAAGAGATAGCATGTTGAGAATTGCAGCAAAGATGTCCAAAAGATTTTCTTCCTTAAGGTGAGTAATCTTCCAAAGTACTATAATTTAGCTATAAACATTAAATTGATTGTTTCTTTTGACCAATGCATAGTACAGAACAGAGGAAATGAAATTATTGATAAAACTCAGCAAAGCAAGTAACATCCTTCATTTTTTTTTATAGATTTATGCAGGCTAATTGAGAATATGTATTATGTTCCAATAACATTTTAAGAATATTTCTACTAATGCTTTGGTAATTTATTTTTCACATTTGCATAAGTTTGATACAAGTTCATCTCCTGACATAGCATTTTTAGAGCACAATAATTCCTCAGTATACAACTACCTTAGTTCAAATTCATATCAACTAAGACTTAAACACAAATTTGGTTAGACAGCCCAATGCTCTTTTAATTTGTTTGATAATATTCCTCAGATCAAGTTGCTGAGATCTAAATGTTTCATGCATAAATCAAGAAATAAAAAGGCAGTATTCATATTAATGGAACCATCATCTAATAGATACAAACAAGCAAAATATAAAAACTCAAGCAAGGAAGTTTTGTTATAAATGAGAAGTAGTCTTTTAAAATGCTATGTTTTAGCTGTATAAACTTTTTTTTTATGTATGCATTTTATATGAAAATCGACTCCACATAAACATCAGCAAAGCAAGTAATCTTTTGTTTTTCTCATATTTTGTTTCGCATGCAAGTTGAGAATATTTTATTGTTCAAATAACATAAAGAATAATTTTTCGGAATTGCCAACATGTTTTTATAATTAGTTTTCTTACTTGGTCTAACTTCTCCCTACATAACATAGAGCTAGAATAAATCAGTAGTTTAGTACATTCCAGTATCACCAAGACTTTCAACTCATTCTCTTTTATTTGTCTGCCAAATTCTCTATTTTTTTCATTTTTCAGTTGGAGATCAACAGTACATCACATTGCTCTAGAAATAGAGTATCATAAAGACTACTGAAGCCATCTTCTATGAGTAACAGGTAGAGCTTGAAAGCTACATATAAAGAGCTGTACAGCAAGATGTCTTATAGTTGCTTAGTTGAACTTATATTGTAAAGAGACTAAAATACTTCGATTTAGCTTATTTAAAATTAAATTATTTGCTTCTTTTGATATATATGCATAATGTGGAATAGACCAGCTATGAAACTACAGGTAAACCAGAGAAGCATGCAATCTAATTATTTTTGCTTTCTTCAAGTTTTATGCATGCCAATTAATGTTTCCAGTGTTCAAATGAATAAAAATAACTATTTTAATGATTAGTTTTGTACGTTGGTAAAAAAAAAAACTTTGATAAAACTCCCATAAATTAACAGAGCATATACAGAACTATTTCAATAATAATACTACATACTGCAAATGTACAGACACTTGATAGGTACTTGTAATTGAGAACTGACTTCAGATGATAGCTAGTATGATGATTTAAGGCGTGTTGACATTGTTGATATATTGTTTTTTGTCCCGTTTTTTTGTGTGTTAAATTGTAACTTGTTGATTATACATCTTAATTATAAATTAGATTCAAATATAACTTGAACTAGCTAGACTAGTTCTTTTGTATGGTAGTAATAACAACAGGATAACTAGGATTTTAAGGTAAAGTATTTTGTGAATAAATATTTTTGAAATTAATTTTTTTTTTTTCCGATTAAACGAAAAATCATTTTAGTTAATATATTTAGTTGGTTTGATTTACAGATCAACATAAAGTATATCCTGCTGATTTACTGACAAAGATAAAGTATATACTGCTGATTCACAGACCAAGATAAAGTTCCTCCTGCTGATTCATGGACCCAGATAAAGAACATCCTGCTCATTCACAGACCAAGTTAATGTTCCTCCTGCTGATTCACAGACACTTGTATGGGATGCTACTTGTGATTAAGAACTGACTTCAAATGATAGCAAGAGGATGATTTAAGGTATTGACATTGTTTAATACATTACATTTTTTGTACCATTTTTTTTTTTTTACAATGATATCGAAAGATAACATTAAAAATCTAGATCTTTTGTATAGTAATTACAGTATTTTTAATAGCTATATATTTTTAAGTAAACTATTTTTTTTTTTTTTTTTCTATTTCAAATGCTGAGAATACATAATTAAACTGGAAAAACAGATGAAGTCCAAAACGCTAAAGCAACAGGCAACCCAGGTAAATACATATCATAACAGTATAGCAAAGATTTTAAGGCAAGAATTTTGAGAAATGTTTTAGATTAAAGCAAAATATTTTGATTAAAAGAAAATTTAGTTGATATATTCAATTGTTTTGATTTACAGATGAAAAGTAGGCTACATCCTGCTGATTCACAGACCAAGATAAAGAACATCCTGCTGATTCACAGACCAAGATAATGTTCCTCCTGCTGATTCACAGACAAAGATAAAGTTCCTCCTGCTGATTTACAGACACTTGTATGGGCTACTACTTGTGATTTAGAACTGACTTCAAATGATAGCAAGAGGATGATTTAAGGTATTGACATTGTTTAATACATTACATTTTTTGTACCATTTTTTTTTTTACAATGATATCGAAAGATAACATAAAAAATCTAGATCTTTTGTATAGTAATTACAGTATTTTTAATAGCTATACATTTTTAAGTAAACTATTTGTTTTTTTTTTTCTATTTCAAATGCTGAGAATACATAACTAAACTGGAAGAACAGATGAAGTCCAAAACGCTAAAGCAACAGACAACCTAGGTAAATACATATCACAACAGGATAAAAAGGATTTTAAGGAAAGTGTTTTGTGAATAAATTTTTTTGAATTAAAAAGAATGTTTTTATTAAGTAAATAAAAGCAATGTCTAAAGATAAGCCTTTTTTTTTTTGCTTTATTTTTCTTAAATCATTGTAATAAAATTTTAACATGTTCGAATCATTTCAGATTGAGATACAAATTGTTGCTGTTCCAGAAGTAGTGCATTTGCCAACATAGTAAAGTCATTGAAGTCATTAACTTGTAATTATATATATTTATATATAGATCATAAGATAGCCTATCTCGTGTCCTATTGCTTCCATTTTGGAGAATCTTGAGTGCTGTCTACTTTCCAAATGATCTGAATAACCTCAGTAATAACTATATTTATTCATGAAGTAGAAAATTTAAAAATAAGAATAACCTCAGTAAATCCTAAGTTACATACTTACCAAGGAAGTTAGCAGTTTTGGCTTGTCCAAATAAAACAAGAACAGGGCACATAAGAATTTATTGCTTGTTGCTGATGGTCAAGATGTAGATTGAATTGAGCAGAAACAAACAAGTTCAATTATTTTACACTTGTTAACTAAAGTTTCAGTTAGGACATTAAGTATGCTTTTAAGTTTTATTTTTTTTTACTAACTATTAAAGGCTTTACAAAAGTAATTAAAAAAGGAGACAATCAAATAAATTTTAATAATAAAATAAAAAAAGGAATCTATAAGACAGATGATGTAAAGGTCATCTGTTTCTATGGCCGATGGTTAACAAGGGTGTCATGTGGCCGTCTCACAACCAACTGCCTTTACTTTCCCCAACTAATAATCCAGAAATTCAAAATCTTAGTCTTCACTGAGATTTAAACTGCAGATCCCTCAGTTCTGAAGCCAAGGGTTTTACTTCTTAGCCACCATGGCCTTTACTTTCCCCAACTAATAATCCAGAAATTCCAAATCTTAGTCTTCACTGAGATTTAAACTGCAGATCCCTCAGTTCTGAAGCCAAGGGTTTTACTTCTTAGCCACCATGGCCCCATTAAATGCTTGTAGACTTACCTTTTTTTGTTTGATAAGGAATGTTGTACTTAAAATCTCATATGTTCAAGTTGTGTGTTTCAAATGTGTATAATACTTTACTCTTTTAAGACGAGTGATGTTCATAAAGTTTGTACTCAAAAGTTTGGCAAGTTCACAATGCTAGCAACACTTGCTCAGTAATGTTACCTACTATCAGGTGTTGGGGAAAAACTTTTCATTTGTGGTAGTCTCAAGAAAGTAAGTGGCTTTTCTTTTTTTTTTTTTTTTTTCCTAAGTCACTTATCAAACTTTGGCTTAATTCACTAGAAAAGCTTGGGTTTAAAAAAGTAGAGGATGGTATAAAAACACATTTAGAAATGAACAACAACAAAAGAGGTCACAAGAAATTAGTTTAACCTAATGCTTGACTTTAAGCACTGGCATCTCAACAAAAAAATGCTTTATAATACTAACATTGTTAGTTTGTCTTGCATGTTTTGTGTGTTTGCATGATGGCAGGGATGGGTAGGATGTAAACCAATTTACAATGATTATTTAGTTAAGTTTTATTGTGTTGCTTTAATTAAGAAAACATTGTATTTGTTTGTAGAATTCAATATTTTTCTCAATACAATTTTTGAGACAGATATCAAAATGTTTTGGTCAGTGTATTCTGAGTGAAACAACTGAAGGCCATTCAGCATTATAGAAATGTGTACCTGTCTACTGGCCTCGCTGTGAGTACAATTTGATTCACTCTCAGACCTGAAACTAAAGCATTAGTTTTAAAACAATTACAAAAGATAAATATAAAAACTAAACATAGTTTGTTGAGAATTCACTGGCTATAAATCATTTCTTTACTATTTTGACAAAATCAAAATTAAATTTTTATTTTAGACCAGGGGCGGACTGGCTATATGGGCAAATGCCCTGTGGGCCGGTACCAAAAGGGCCGGTCTGGTTGCAACCAAAGAAAAAAATTTCAATGCAGACAAAAACAAAGTGACAGCAAGACACAGATGCCTGAACACATTTAAAAAAAAATAAAAAATTATTATTACAATTAATTTTGTTCGAAATTCAACAAGAATATATAAAAAAAAATACACTATACACTGTAGCCTGCAAAATGTTAGTCCGTACTTTCTGCTATGCACACTACTTTGTTGTGTTTGGCCTAATCTTTTTGTAGGTCGGCATGGACCTTTGATGGCACTCCCATTTTGTTTTTGCTCCTTCCCTCCCGTCTTTTGTTGGTTCCATTGAAATTTAACGAAAAAGAGGGATGAGAGAGGTTAAGTTAGAAAACATTGATATAACGCAGCAAAAAAAAAAAAAGGGTGACAATTAGCTCTTTAACAATACTTAATAGGAATTACCTTTAACACATACACACAGCTGCAAAATTGCAAACCACCCAACTTTATTCACAGTTCAAAATGGGTATAAAGTTCTACTCTCTGAGATTTGAAAAGAAAAAGTATCTTTCTTTTTGTTTATTTTTTATAACATGTATCTAAAAATACTACACTTACAAAAAAAATTATTTAATTAAAAAATAAATCTAGATCTAAATAAATTATTATACTATTATAATTAATGGCAAACTTATGCTTAGTATAAAGTCATTAATGATGAAAATTATTACAATAATTTATATAGAGCTGTCATTCCAATATTTAATAAATGGAGATTTAGATTTATATATTACATAATGGGTCATGGCAGTGGCGTCACTAGGCAGGTGTGGGGGGGGGGGGTGCGGTCCGCACCGGGTGACATCCACCAGAAATGAAGAAAAATGCTTGGCGGCCGGGACTTCGCCCCGACAACTCTGAGAGAGCTTAAGGAGCTTTCCAAACATCTTTTCTGACCAGTTTATTGGCAAACGTAACATGTTCTATTGTAAGCCTCTCGCACGTCATTAGACATAAAGGCTACAAGCACCCTCTACAGAAATCAATGTAAGGAGACTTTAACAGCCACTTCTGAGCTGGTGCCCACGAAATTCAGAACTACTAAAAAAAAAAAGGTGTGACGCCATGTTAGACGTGGACTGTCATGTTTTTGCGTTCCTCTTTTCGGCTTTCATATCACGACTGACTTTGTCTTGTCTTGTCTAATGATATGACTCACAAATGGCAATCAAAGTTCTGTCACCACTTTCCTTAAACGGCGAATATCTGTGCGGGAAAATATTTCTCAATTGAAAACATCATCTCAGTATCTTATTTGTATAATCATTCTCAGCCATCACCGCTCAGCCTCTTTTCAGCCTTCCACGTCTTACAGTTAGGTGACCGTTGGGACAATTATTGTATTAAGTAGATGGATTTTAATCTGCAGGCTAATTTATGTGTTTGTTCAGATCCAACATGCAACATCATGATATACATGTCCATCGCTTGAGATAACACTGCCTAAGTAGGTGAACTTTTCTATTTGTCCAGAATCTGTATGATCAATGTTAATAGGGTACTTATACTCCCTAGCTGTCCCTTGGCAGTGTGTAGGCCTACTGTCTTTCCACTAATTATAGGAAGAGAGTATTCTAGGGTAGAAAAAACGTTTAAAAGAATGAAAGATCAGAATGTAATGAAGATTAATTACATATGCACACACACATATATTGCGATGTGGGGTAAAAATCCCCCCCAAGCGAAATATGATATGCCATTTGTGGGCCGGTTTATATGGTAATGCCCAGTCCACCCCTGTCATAGACCTTGTGATCTATGGGGCAGATGACGCTAATGAGCAGGGTGTCATGTGGCCAGCACAACGGCCTACCACCTTGACTTTCCCAACAAAAGTCAGGTACTCATAGAGTCGGGTACTCATAGAGTCGGGTACTCATAGAGTCGGGTGGACTCAGGGGTGCCCTAAAAGTCCCAAAATTCTAAATCCTAGTTTTTACCTAGATTCAAACATAGGACTCAGCCACTGCACAAAATTAGGTGCTGTTCTATTGGTTCACTTATTTAGGCATTTCACTTGCCAAATACCAGGAGCTGGTTAAAATGACTGTGTAAATTTACTTTCTGTTGCAGAAAATCCCAAACTAATTTTATCATGAGGAGAATGGACACATGAAAAACTGCAACTGCATTATTCTGCCTGATAGAGTGGCTGCCTAAGGACAAGTGGGGTAGGGCCCAGGATCTTCACTTGGGGGGGGGGGGGGGTCTGCGATAAAGAAAATCTTTTTCCCTGTCAGCCAATCTTACAGATATTTGTGACCCTGATACAATACTCGCCCAAGGGCCCCATGCAATGCTAATGTCTCCTCTGCCCCATAGATCATAAAGTTTTGTTTCTTAAGATGCGTTGATATGGAAGTAGGCCTACTTTTTTAAATACATTTTGAAGACAAACCTATGTTTCTCATTTACAAAGAAACCATGGCCATCTATAAGGACTATAATATATTATGACACTTCACTTATAAACAAAATACTCTGTATGCATGCATAACAGATGATAAAACAAAACAAAAAAGCTAAAGTCTTTGGAAAGAATCATTAGGCCAGCATTGTTTTTTTTCTTTCTTTTTGATAGTTCTCAAAAAGCTGCTTCATATAGTATTCAATATTGATAAAAGCAATACACTACCTTCTGGCGGAAATGTTGTTTAACATGATTCTAGTTTCTCTAGTTTGGGAAGTATTATGACCATATAGTCAAAAATGCTATAAGCATGAAAGTAGCGCTATATAAAAACTATTATTTGTTTTATTTATTTAGTAGGTAAAATGAAACTTACATCACAGTTAGCCTCACAGTACTGAAGGAAAAAAAAATGCAAATGTTACAGCACAGTAAATATTACTTGTAAGAGTCATTAATGAAACTTGTTCTGTTACTGAGGAGTTAGAATCCATGCGATCGTTAAATAGAGCGAGAAGGTCAAATTTTTTTGATGCGTTTGTAAAAAGTTTTTCTAAAAGTAGGCCTACCTAAATCAAGAATATATATTAAGATAGATAGGGGGTTAAACTCCAAATACGATAGGATTGGAAATGTTCAATCAAAACTATCCACGAACAATGAACATGATTTTGGACAAGTTGGTGAATTGGAAAGTAGTTCAGTGGTATTGAAAAAGATTTAGATATTTTCAGTGGATTGAGAAGAAAATTGAACTGCCATTTAATAATAATCTCAAACATTTCTAAATGTTCAGAATCAGACATATTCAGGGGGTTGTTAAAAAATTCCCAAATGGAATATCTCATGCTCAATATCCAATATTTATAACAAAATATATTTGTATGCAGCTTACAACAAGCTATGTCAGAAGTCTAGAATTCTAGATTTATTGGAAATCTTCTTCTAGAAGGGGAGTAGTAGGCTTGGATTAACTGTAGTAATAATGGTAGTCTTAAGCAAAAAAACAAAACCAACAAATTAAAGTTCCCTGTCAGACCATGCAGTCTATATGGCAGATGATAAAAAGGTCCCCTGTTCCTGTAGCTTGTCAAATATCTGCAAATGTTTCTGTGGCCACATTTTACAAGGGTGTCACGTGGGCAGCTAAATGACCTTTACTTTTCCCAATTATTGTCAAGCACTAAATCTTTATCATAGCAATGAAATTTTCTAACTTTATAGTAGCAATAAAACGTTTAAAACTTTTTTAAAGCAAGGAGACATTAAAACTTAATAAGTAAAACATTTAAACTTTATAATAGCAGGAAAAACATTTAATTTAAATAATAGCAGAGAAATATTAAAACATTATAGTAATGAAAAACTAAAACTTTCTAATAGCAGTTAAATTTTTAAACATTCATTCAGTCATCTCAATGGTCATCGGTTCATACTCTACCTGCTGCCATCTCTCCTCATACTGCAGGAAGTTCAGACCAGGAAGTAAATGTAATTTCTGATTACCCATATTAAAAGAGTAAAGTTTCCCCTTTCAGACCTTGCGATCTATGGGGAAGATGATGTTAAGGTCATCTGTTACTTAGGCCAAAGGTTAACGAGCAGGGTGTTATGTGGCAAGTACAACGACCAACGGCCTTTACTTTCCCCAACTAAGTCAGGTATCCATTAGAATTGGGTGGACTCGGGATCGCCCTAAAAATCCCGAAACTCAAAATTTTGTCTTCACTGGGATTTGAACCCAGGACCTCAGGTTCAAAAGCCAAGCGCTTAACCACTTGACCATCACGTTCCCTATTATACATATTCGCTTAGTTAAAAAATGTGCGTCATTCTGAGACATATTCAGTCTCTTCACACAGCATTTATAGAGCCTGAACAATTCTTGATAATCTAGAAATAGCTGTAAAAATTCCAATTTCTCTTTAACTCAACATCTTAGGTAAGGCAACCTATTTATCCTATTTTATATTTTTCAGATGAAGATAGAGAGTAAGCTACATCCTATTACTCTAGAAAAAGGACAGTCTACAGATGAATGGAACTAGCTCCTTTGGGCTTGAAAACTCCATATATCAAAAAAATATATCAAGTCAGTCTCTCCAGTTATTTGAATAGGTAAGTTTTTCTTCTTAATATTTTGATTTTTTAAAAATTAACTTCATTGCTTCTTTTGATGTGTAGGCCTATTCAGTATCCATACAGAGATTTAAACTCAAATTATTTGGTTAAGTAGTCTGGTGCTCTATTCACTCATCACATATTTTTCAGATCAAGTAGTGGAGCATACAGATGGAGTAACAGGCAAGAAGTAGAGATATCAAGAACTGTGCAGTAAGCATATAAAAATCTTAATTCTTTTGTCTCAAAATGCGCTTCTAAATTCAACAATTTATTTGTTTTTAATTAGCTTCATTATGTGCACACAATTCAGAATAGTCTAGGTATAGAACTACAGATAAACTTCAGAAAAGCAAGTATTTTTTAAAAATCTGTTGTTTATTGGCATGCTGAGAATATGTTTGTTTTCAATGTTTAAATAACTTTTTAACATTTTAAAAATAGTTTTGTGAGTTATTTCTCTCAATATTTGTTTTCTAGTTTGTATAGTTTTGATAGCATCTAGTTCCTTTTACTTTGTATTTATAGAACTAGATTAATTCAAGTGACAAACTGAATTATTACATATTCCATTATCTCTACTAAAAATTAAACTCGTCATCTTTGATGCTCAATCCATTTATCATAAGATTAAAAATTTTTCAGATCACGTTGCAGAGCACAATCGATCTTTAGCATACAGTTGAATGGAACAATTATCTACTTAGAACAGTCAAACTATAGAAGCTACATGTCCACAAGTTGTTGTTTTTTTCCTTTAAGGCAAGTAGTCTTTTAAATTAATAATAATTATCTATAATAAGCAAAATTGTATTTTTTCTTAATATATGCATAGTACTGAACATGCAAGCTATGAAAATGATAATACAATTGAGCAAAGCAAGTAATTTTCCATTTTTTGTGTTTGCTGTTGATCTGTTGTTATCCATGCTCATTGAGAATGCTTTTCTTTCCAATAACATTTGAAGAATAACAAATTCATTCAGTCCCATAACATTTTTTTAAAGCTAGAACAATTTAGAAGTAATCAACAAGCTTAGTAAAAATGTCATTATCTTCAGCAAGATTAAACATATCTTTGGTTAGACTGCCTAATGTTTTATCCATCTTGTCAATCATTATCACATTTTAATTTTGCAGTTCAGGTGTCTGAGTACATTCTAGCACTATAAAGCAGCATACAGACGAATAAAACCATTATTACCAGGGACAGGCAAATAAATAAAAATAACATGTTTAATAAGAATCGCAGCAAAGATGTCCAAAAGATTTTCTTCCTTAAGGCAAGTAATTTTCTAAAGTACTATAATTTAGGTATATAAAATTAAAATTTTGTTTCTTTTGACCAATGCATAGTCCAGAACAGCGGAAATGAATTTATTGATAAAACTCAACAAAGCAAGTAAAATCTTTTTTTGTTTAGATTTATGCATGCTAATTTGAGAATATTTCTACTAATGCTTTTGTAATTTATTTTCCACTTTTGCATAAGATTGATATAAGTTCATCTCCTGGCATAGCATTTATAGAGCACAATCCTGAGTATGCAACTATCTAAGTTAATTTAAACACAAATTTGGTAAGACAGCCCAATGCTCTTTTCATTCATTTAATAATATTTTTCAGATCAAGTGGCAGAGATCTAAATGTTTCATGCAAAAAGAAAGAAAAAAAAAGCATGCAGAGAAATGAAACCATCATCTAATAGGGACATGCAAAATATAAAAATCACAGCAAGGAATTTTTATTCTATAAGGCGAGTATTCTTTTAAAATACTATGTTTTAGCTGTATGTACTTATATATATGTATATAGTTAGTTTCTTTCGATGTATGCATTGCGTATGAATGGTAGGAAACTGAAGCAAAGCAAGTTATCTTTTTTTTTCTCATTTTGTTTCTTTTTTTTTTGCATGCAAGTTGAAAATATTTGTGTTCAACTAAACATAAAGAATAATTTTTTAAAAAATGTCAACATGTTATTATAATTAATAGAGCTAGAATAATTAATTAGTTAAGTACATTTCAGTATCTTTCAATTCATTCTCTTTGATTTGGCTGCCAAATGTTCTATTTTTTCATTTTTCAGTTGGAGATCCAATTAGAAATATATCAGCATACAGTAAAATGAAGCCATCTCCTAGGAGTAACAGGTAAGGTTTGAAAGCTACATATAAAGATATGTGCAGCAAGATATCTAATAGTTGCTTAGTTGAAGTCACATTTTACTGGGACTTCAAAATACTTTGATTTAACTTATTTAAAATTAGATTCTTTTGATATATATGCATAATTTGGAACAGATTAGCTAAAAAATTACAGGTAAATATCAGCAAAACGTAATTTATTTTTGTAATCTTTAGGTTTCATGCATGCCAATTAATGTTTTCAGTATTCTAATAAATTAAACTAATTTTATTTTAATGATTAGTTATGTATGTTGGTAATCGATAAAACTCCCATAGATAAACAGAATAAATACAGAAACTTTTAAACTCAATAATATAAATACTAATGTAGTACAATTTCCAATATCTTCATTTTTAAGTTAACTAGTTGTTGTTTTTTTCTGTTACAAATGCTGATCATACGTAACTAAATTGGAGGAACAGATGAAGTCCAACATAATAGTAAAGATTTTGAGGCAATTATTTTATGACTATAGTTCTAAATGAAATAGCAAAGTTTTCTAAAAAAAGTATTTGTAAGGTAATATATTCAGTTGTTTTGGACTTCTTGTAATTAAGACTTGACTTAGGATGACAGCCAAGATTATGATTTAAGGTGTTGACATTGTTCTATATATTATTTTTTTTGTCTTATCTGTACTGTCTTTTGAATAGTAGTTACCACAGTATTATTTAATTATAGCTTTACATTTTAAAGTTAACAAGTTGTTTTTTTCTATTTCAAATGCTCTGCATATATAACTAAACAGGAAGAATAGATGAAGTCCAAAACTCAAAAGCAACAGGATAGCAAGGATTTTGAGGTAAGTGTTTTATGAAAATAATTATAAATAAAATAGAAATTTTTTATAAAAAAAAAATGTTTTAAGTAATGTATTCAGTTGTTTTGATTTACAGACCAACATAAAGTACATCCTGGGGACTTACAGACCAACATAAAGTACATCCTGCGGACTTACAGACCAACATAAAGTACATCCTGCGGACTTACAGACCAACATAAAGTACATCCTGCGGACTTACAGACCAACATAAAGTACATCCTGTGGACTTACAGACCAACATAAAGTACATCCTGCTGATTTACAGATCAAAATAAAGTACATTCTGCTGATTTACAGACCAAAATAAAGTACATTCTGGTGATTTACAGACACTTGCATGGGCTGCTTGTAATAAAAAGTGTCTTTAGATGATAGCCAAGATGAAACTATGTGAAATTATTTATTAGCATAGACAAGAAATGAATAAATAAAACATCTGGTAGGCCTATTTAATTATTTTGTTTGATACCAACAATGGAAACAAATCTTTCAGTATTCACAGATACAGATATTTCTCCCTCACACATTTTCAGATTAATTTGATAATATATAATTATTTACTTTACCTAACAAAACATGCACGGCAGGAGCATGCTGGGCCCATAACCCAGAGTTTCATGGATCGGAACCTCGCTATGCTACCACTTAATAAACTAGAAAAGCTACACTTGATAACCATAAATAACGACACCAGATTCATGAGTGAATTTATTTAGACTTTGTTAACACACACGATACATAACAATCCAACATTCAATCCCTTAGTCAAGGGGAATCATTACAGATACTTATATAAACAATGTCAACAACATGAATCGATTTAAAAAATACACTAGTCAAATAATTATTTGTAATTGATATCAAATCAGGGAAATAACTTGTACACTATTGATATATTTTTTTTGGGCAGAGCTCTTCCCCTTTAGTTAAGCTTTTTTTTTTTTTTTTCCCCCCAACTATTTCCTAGTACCCACTTTGTATGATAGCAGTGAAAGATTCAAACTTTATAGTATTCAAATTTTATAATAGCAGAAAAACATTAAAACTGTATCAATAACAGTAATGAATTACAACTTTATTATTGCAGTAAAGCATTTCATTTTATAATAGCAATGAAACATTAAAACTTTATAATAGCAATGAAACATTAAAAAATTAAAACTTTATAATAGCAATGAAACATTAAAACTGTATAATATCAGTAAATTATTCAAACTTTATAACACCAATGAAAAACTTAAACTGTATAACAATAAAACATTTAAACTTTATACTACCAGTAACTTCCGAAATTATTAAAAGCAGTAAATTTAGTGCTCTTGTACTAGTCTAGATCTGGATAAGACTGAGTAGACTATATTTTCTATGTAAATTCTAGTTTAGATATTCTATTTCTATACCTAGAATTTTTTAAAATCCACAGTGAATGGGGCTTAACTCAAGTTATAATGGTGGACAAGTAAGGCAGATGATATACAGGTCATTTGTGTCTGTAGTCTGCAGTAAACATTACAACTTTATTATTGCAGTAAAACATTTATTTATATTGGCAGTGAAACTATAATTAAAAAGCAATAAAACATAGAAACTTAATAACAGTAACAGAATTACAACTTTATAGCAGTAAAACATTTTAATATTAGCAAAACATTATAAGCAATTGGCCATTGTGCTTGCCACATGACAACACACTGCTTCTTTTTGATTCTTTATATAGTACATATATTTGAGGCTTAGAATTTAGTTCACATTTCCCTTGACAACTCATAAGGAGTTTATGACTTTTTTCTATGTCAATTGGGAGTTTCTAAATTGTTCAAAGAACTCATTAAGAGTTTAGTACTTTATATTTCCTTTTACAGGTCACTAGGAGTTTGAAATTTGTTTAAAATAATAATTAATCAAAATAATAATTAATAATAATAGTATTAAAAGTAATAAAAATAATGATAATAAAAACTATACATTTTGTTCTGCCCATAAGCTAATAGCAAAGGAACAACAACGTTGCATTGAAGAGTTGATGGGCTGTAAATTACATCTAACCATAGATGATACTATATTGCACCAACCTAATAGAAGAAAAAGAAACTTAACATGTGGTACATCGACTACAAAAAAAGCAGTTGATTCAGTTCCGCGAGAGGCTGGAAATATGGAAGATAAATCTACATCCTAGTTTAACCCACTATCTAAATTCATCCATTGCACTACGTACGGACGATAAGGTAGACACTAAATTAAAAAAAAAGTATATCTCGCCTAATATGCAGAGATGATTTAAATTTATATGCAGAAAACGCGCAGTTACATACCATAATTAAAACTTGTGTGACGATATGTTTCTTTTGGCCTGGATAAGTAGACCCTATGGTATAAACATTGTAAAAGTGCGAGGCAGCCAACACCAACATTGCATTTGAAGGCATCGAGGGAATTAAACTCTGCCTCTCTTTATAAATATCTTGGAATAAACCAGAATGCCACAATAAAAATTAAAAAAGGACTGTCTTTATAAATATAAGCAAAGATTAAATAAAATCCTCAACACTAAACTGTCTGGCAGTAACTTCATCACTGCAATAAATAGCTGGGCCATCCCGACCGACCTACATGACATCAACAGACTATCGAAAATACTACGAACCAAATTTCGATGTTTAACCACAAGTCCTCCTCCAAAAGAGATTCGCCATTGGTAAGAAAAAACACTCCACGGAAAATTCCCGGCATTATTAGATGGGGAAAACATTGACAAGGCTGCTTCTCTACCCTAAAACTGAAGGCTTTGTTACAGCAATACAAGACAGAGTAATTAGGACAAAAAAATTATGAGAAACATAACCTAAGACTCAATATTGTTGACTAATGCCGAAAATGTGGGTGAGTCAATTGAACACATAATGGCAGGATGTTCAGCCCTATCGGAATATGCCTACCTAGGTCGCCATAACCAAGTTGCAAAGCTAATACACTAGCACTTGGCTTTGACACATAATTTGATCGGTAAGGATACTCCTCATTAAAAATAAGAGGTTCTCGAGTCTACTGAACATCTGCTGTACTGGGATATGCCTATTTTGACCGACAAAAGGGTAGATTTTAATCGCCCTGATCTGCTGCACATCGATAAAAAAAGAAAAAGTTGCTACCATCATTGACATCGCCGTACCACTATCCCATAAGTTAAGAAAAACCGAGTTGGAAAAACAGCGAAAATATGGGAACCTAGGCTGGGAGATTAAGCGTTTATGGAGGATATCTAAAACAACAATGTACCCCATTGTTATATTAACCGAAGGGATAATATGACTGACCTCACAGGTACTTTCAAGACCCTTGGCATTTCGTTTGATCGTCTAAGAGCTGAGCCGAAGGCTCTTGAGCTCTAAGTTTGAAAAAAACAAAACAGTTTGAGCGTCAAACAGTAAAAAAAAAAAAAAAAAAGTTCTGTCTGGAAGAGACCCAAGTCAATGCCTATGTAAAGCATTGCTATTTCCGATGCATCTGGCCCCCGCCGCATGGGCTAGACATGGCCGAAGGCCGAGTGCGCCGGGAACCTCCGCCATTTTCCTATGTTGTAACAAGCTAACCGTAGAGGGCTCGCCATTAGGGTAACGGCCCCTTGAGGAACGGCGCATGAATTATCGACAGGACCTTGAGGGCTCTCTTTCAACCCCGTGGGCTCTTGCCAACCCGTGATCACCCCCACGGAGGTTTTGTTTTGCTACTCGTTTAGCCTAAGTCTGTATAGCCTAGATCTAAATATAAGATCAATATTATGTTTTGTTCTGTTGTATATGAGTCACTGGTAAAATAGTAATCCTGTAGCAGTTTCTAATATTTAGGTGATTTTGACCAATATAGAGCGTGAAAGGATGACATTGTGACCCACTTCTATTGAACCACGGATAAAAGAATCGGCAAGGCTATAAGCCATTTAAGAAGAAAGTCAAGCTGTAGTAGCAGGTATGGATCTCTGCCTCGAAGTAGTCCACACAAACCAGCTGGTGGTTCTTCTGTCAAGACGCCCGTACAACACACTGGCCCCAAAGCACTCCAAAAACTATATGGAGAGCTCCCTGATTTGGAAACCACTGCGCAGCTCATCTCATGTATTGGTCTAGACATCTGAATACTCCAACATAAGAACGAGGAAGAACAACAAGTATTGTTGTTAAAAATGCGAACCCCCCCGGACTTTCTCGGATATCTTGGGGCCACACTTTCATGTAGGACCATGTTGGAAAAGACACCGAATGCTCCAAATCGAGCCCTGCACCTCAGGGGCCCCGCAATTTGTATATCGCTATCATTCATAGCTCTTGCCAAAGGCTTTTTAAAGATGTAGGACTATTTAGTTTATCATACGATTGATGTAATTCACCCACTGCCGCCTATTGCATTGTGAGTTGCTTCCTATGCATGGTGTATCAGAAATGTTGATATTATAATCTAATTAATAGTAATAGTTGTTATTGTAAACACAATTTAGAAGAGGGGACTCGCAAGCATCCATTAAATTGAGCCCCGCAATTTGTAAGGCCGGCTCTGGAAAGAGGCTTCAGACATTCTCAGTGACGGCTCTTTATGGAGACAGATTGCTAAACGGCGCGGGAAGATCTAAGTAGCCTAAGTCTAAGTAACCAATGTGTACTGTCGTGTGCAGATGTGCTACTAACATCCGATAAGCTCTGACGGAAGACTATTAGACTAGCATATGCCTACTAAAGTTTTTTTTTGTTTTTTTTTTTTGGTAAAAGGTTTACGACGTTTTTAAGTTTTGGATGTTTCCTCAAAAATGAAGATAATTTCGTCTTAGCCCAAACGTCCTGCAGGGTTCAAACTCGTGCCTATCGGACAAATGTCCGAATCGCAAATCACTCGACAAGGCACGGGTGCATATTATGGTTACAGACCTATAGGCCAAGTAATTTGGAAACTCGTTTCCTGGAGCCCAAATTGAGTAGCTTGAAGGGAAAACACACTATTATTCATGTTTTCATGATTACGGTATCATTTAGTAAGTCATCACATATATTAACCATTAATAAAGTCATGAAGATTATTGGTACTTCTGGCTAGCCCTGGTTGTTCCTACATTGTACTGCCATTACCGAGGGGGAGCCGTGAATGGAAAAAACGTCCCAAGTGGAAAATTTGATCTAGGCTAGGGATTGACGCGCCCTTCTAACATCCCCACCATTGCAATAGATTAAAGTGATTAATGCTCACAGCGAGTTATGATTGGTTCCTTCATGTAGGCCTAATCTTATATGACGTTTACTCCGGGGCCACCACGAGAAGGACGGAAAAAATACACTGGCATTAAATGACCAACATGTACCGTGGCAATAGACATTCATATTATAATGCTCGTCAGCAAACGTCGAAACAAATAGCGTTCTAAGAGCTTTAGCGACTCTCCAGATATGACCTTATCCGCATTCATCTTATCTCGCATCTACTGTAAGCCCTCTCAAATTCAACTTTCTATTATGTTGTTACTGTTGCATCGTAAAAAAAAAAAGGTCAACAGCCAATCGAAATAGGCGCCCTTAGTGCTGGATCTTAGTAAGTGGAGGGCATGGGCAGATTTTGTGTGTGTGGAGGCCTCTACCCTTTTCAAGCTTTTCCCTTTAAATGAAAATTTGTTGTAAATTTGCATTGACATGATATTTTTTTTATGTCGTTGATTTGTTAAGGCAAAAAACAAAACAAAAACAAACTATAAATAAGTTTCACTCAATGCTCGTACAGAGCCTGTACCCTTTGGACTCACGGAAGAACACTAGTGTCTAGTATCCACATTGGTCTACTCAGTTATCTTGAAACGCGACACGAAGCTCTTCAAAATCGACACTAGCAGCTGGGAAAAAGTGGCACTGGATAGATCTACAATGAGAGAGAGCATAAAGGAAGCGTCCCGGATTGCAGATGACATACACAACAGTAGTAGAAAGAAGGGTGATTATGCAACGGCGCCTGGTGATCACATATGCCCAACCTGCGATCGCAGCTGTGTATCAAGGATTGGCCTCTTTAGTCACACAAGAAGTTGCAAAGGGAAAAGATCGTCTCTCGAGACGTAAAAATGCCACAGAATATCTTTGAGTGGATCATGCTGTGATAGGTCTTTTTTTTTCTCTCATTAGCTCTTCAACGGTCTATTGTGATGGACATCCTTTTATTAAAAAAAACAAACTGGTCCTTTTTCTATAGGAACAACCCTCCCCCACCTGTTTCGGTAGCTAATAGCTTCTTTTTCTTTTAAAATTCTTTTGAACGGAATTTACTGATTTGCTGGAGCATCTTTTAACAAAGCTTATATTAAGTAGCTCTGTCTATCTGGTAAGAAGTTTAAAACAAGTAATTTCTTCTACACCCATTCTTGGATTAAGTAGGAATTTCGCACAATTATTTCTTGTACCTGATAAAACAAGAATTAAAAAAAAAACGTTAACCAGTTAGTTAATTAATAATTGGTAAGTAATTATTTTTTTTTGGTATCGAACAAGGGAAAGAAATTGTACTGACTGATGTGGCGATATAAGTTGAATTAGTCCCCTTTATATTTTGTCCCTTAAAAGCTTGAACCTAACAATAGATAACTATAAAACCTTCGATTTTCATAAGCACTTCACTGGCAAGGTGGTTAGAGTATTTGCTTGGGGTGGCTTAAGCCCTCAAATTCAAGTCGTAATTTTTATAAAAATATAAAATGCATTTAAAAAGCTATCTATATAACTGTGAAGAAACAAGTCCTTTTAAGTATAAACTGCCTTTTATTGTGAAGCATTCAAACATAACGTATTTACAAGGCTAACATTATCTACAGATAACCAACTCCACTAGATGATGACTTCCTTTCTTCTTGTTTACTACACACTCCACTTCCGCAAGTCCCCCCTAACTCCCCGGTACCCAACACTTGACCGTGTGTCACGGTTGACCACACATAGTAGCCGTGTCACCACAATAACTTTGACACAGATACCTTCTTCTTTCTCCAACTTATTGATACAATCGGATGGTATTGGAGCTTTGTTTTTTTTTTTGAAGGTATTCTTATTATTTTTTTGTTCAATTCATTTTCAGGTGGACACTTGTAGTTGTAGATTTTTTTTTTTACAGAACTGTTATCAAACTATTTATAATTTTGTATATTTGCGCAATTATACATTGTTCCATCGTTCCTAACAAAGCATGCATCAATAAAAAAAAATTAACCCATTAGTTAATTTAATAGTGGTACTTAATTAATTTAGTTTAGTATCCAAAAAGTGAAAATACGTCTTACATTATTCAGAGATATGGTTGTAAATGTACAGTTCTTCCCATTAGATAAGCTTTGAAGTTTCAACTTGATCAAAGAATGGATGTGGGAGGAATAACGTGTAGGCCCTACAATTATCTCAGAGGACAATAACCACACATATTTGTTCACATTTAAATTATTTTTTTTAAAGGCTTTGAACAATAATAACGGTCAAACCAGAGATTTCCCCGTGTGGCCGACGAGTTTAGTGATTCTTTTCCCAACGATATGCATCAGCTGTCAAATCTCGGAAAATCTTGAAGGCCGTTTTCGAGAATCACGTCCTCCCACCCACCTTTGGGCCAGATTACATGAAAATGTGGCTTGAATAGAGGTATTGTAAAAATTGGTGGATAAAATGCAATTGAATTAAAGAATACCTGCTGGAGAACACGACAGTTCTTCAACTTCTACCTAGCTTTTGGCTGCTAAGCTCAATTGCAGTCTGTGCCAAGGAAAAATAGTGCTGTTTTTTTTAGTTGTTCAGCACTGCCATACAAAGTGTGAGGACAATACACACACAAATAGGGCCATGTCCTCCTTTGGCCTGACACCTGGAAACCCTAATTGTCATGGGTTTGGGTTCATTGAACCCTTTGGTTGCTACGCCACGTCATCTCACACTGTCATAGCAATTTACAAATTGTAAGAAAAAACAAAACAAACAACAACCCTTTACGAGTTGATTACCGTACGGTAATATATGTTGTACTCATAACAACTGCTTGCAGACACTGCACAGACGTGTACTACATTAGTTTACTAAGAGCCAGCGGACATTAATTAGCTAATGACATAAAGCTAGAGTATGTGTAATTGGGTGTGCATTTTTTTCCCCGAGTAAGTGTGTGTGTGTGCGTGAGTATGTAAGTGTGGCTGCATGTTTGTGTATGAATGTTTTGATGATAAAATCTCCGAGTTTTCCGTTTATTTCCTAGGAAACAGCGGTGAAGACAAGTCTCTAGAAAATAAACGTAAATTATGAATGTACCTTTGGGCTATCCACAAATTCACTTCCGCAACTTGGTGAGCAGGGGACTTGCAATTGACAATAGATCTCATTTTTAAATTCTTTAATTTTTATGAATTAATTATCTTATTGTTGGAATGTTCTCGAAAGAGGTCGTGTGTTCTAAAACAAGACACATTTTTTTTAGCAAGGTTTTATTATCTACGCTTTTTTCACGTGTTTGCTATTCGATCATGGAATGGATTCTCTAACACATGAAAACTCACCCTTTGTGCAGTTTAAATTTAGCGTTTGGTTGCATATCAACTATTTGTTAGCTACAGTAATAGAAAATATATATTTATGGAGGAATCTCTTTATGCTGTAAACATACTAATATATAGGTCCTATCATAGTATTGTGATCACGTTAGCTTGGTACTTATTGTAGCTATTCACACAAGCGTTTTTAGAGATTGGAGATTTTCAGACATTGGGGTAAAACTATAAATAGATAACATTTTGGAGTATCCGGTGTAACGGAAGTGTTGATAAGCTAGGCTTTTTTTACAAGGCAAAATGAACATTTTGTGTGCACTATTTTTTTAGCACGACAGAAGCATATTTTATAATCTAGTAGCGCAGACTTATTTCAATTTAAATGAAGTATTAGACTTTAACTCTATGACTTGAAACCGAATTGGCAACTAACTAGCAGTAACAAAGGGAATGTAATACGAAGATAAACTGTCGCGCATTGAGATGTCGCGCGTTGAGATGTCACGCGTTGAGATGTCACGCGTTGAAAGTAGAGCTCAATTCGTTTTTTATTTAGTTGGCAACAGTGAAGTTCAATTTAGGGTCCTTGACATTGGTTATCTAGCTTAAAGTGAAACTCTCCAATGGATCTAGAATATCTGTCTTATGGGAGATGTTCACTACCAACTAAACAATATAAATGACGCTAATGTAAACCTCAATGCTGCCAACTAATATACATACACACAGTAAGCTACGAATAATGTGAAAATTATTTATTGAATGCACAGTTGTTGTTTTTTTTAAATTTAGCGTGAAGTTGCCCCACTGTCATAGAGTGAAAGTCTAACGCTTCCTCATGTGGAAATGATTTTGTGTTACAAACAGATGAGGTTAGAAAAATTGGATTCCCCTTGCTAAAAAAGTGCAACAACATTTTTATATAACTTTTAAACAACAAAGCTTCTCAACACTTGTAGTTTGGATTTCACCATTAACAAAAATTTAACAAGAGGAAGTGCCAAATGAGACACTAAATTCTTACTATGCAGTCTAGAACTGCCTCAGAAAGTTTACGGATTTTTCTTTTGTTTGGGCGTCTTAGACTTTGCGTACTAGACTCTTGATATTGCTTAATATCCTAATAACTCATAAGTGGCGGGCCGCCAGTATGAAAAATTAAAGCCATTATTTTGAATACATGAAATACGGCAGGGTAATTTAGACACAGAAACTCAGCACTGGAAGGAAGGAATTCGATGCGAAATATGTTTGAGACTATCTTGAATTGGTGTTCCCCACTAAGTTGTATTGTTTATATTTTAGGTGCAGGCCTGATTCTTGAGATCTGGATCCCATGGGAAACAGAAACAGCACCAGTACCAGTGTGTTGTATAGACCATCTTTGTCGTTATTGGAGTTGTAAGTTTGCCATCTCTAATGTTTAGTTTTGTTACCATCTCTAATGTTTAGCTTTATTGCCCTCTCTAATGTTTAGCTTTATTACCATCTCTAATGTTTAGCTTTATTGCCCTCTCTAATGTTTAGCTTTATTGCCCTCTCTAATGTTTAGCTTTATTGCCCTCACTAATGTTTAGTTTTGTTACCATCTCTAATGCTTAGCTTTATCGCACTCTCTAATGTTTAGCTTTATTGCCCTCTCTAATGTTTATTGCCCTATCAGATCAAATGCTTTGGTTTATTAACCTCTCTAATGTTTATCTTTATCTAGTAGAACTAGAAGGGATTTGTATATAAAGAACATTAACGTCACTCTTTTCGCAGGCGTAGGTCTCCAGAGGAGGATGAAGTCAATTACGTAAGAGAAAGAGAGGTAGACAAATACATGACCAAGAAACTGGGTAAACTGCTGCTGACCTGTGACATTTGCTTCAATTTGTTTGATTTCGCGGAGCACGCACCCAAGTCTTTAAGCTGCCAGCATACCATCTGTTTATACTGTTTGAAGAATATCCACGAGAGAGATCGTAGAAACAGAGAGCTGCCTTGCCCCAAGTGTCGACGTGTCTTCCGATGGGAAGGCAGCCTCAAAGATGTCCCGAACGATCACAAAATTGTGAAGCTCATTGATTTTCTAGCAGAGAATGCTAAGGGCAATGTCAATGTTTGCTTGTCTCATGGAGTGAAACGTTTGAAGTTATTTTGCACAACTTGCGAGGCCCCTCTTTGTAAAGAGTGCAGCACCACGAATCACACAGCAGGTCACAGATTTGTTGCCATTGAAGAAGGGATGGCGCCTAAGCTAGAAACAGCAACGGAGATTTTGACGGAGGCCAGACTAGTTTTGTCAAAGCTCCAGCAGCGACAGTCAAGTCTTCTTGATATGATAGGAAATATCAATATAATGAAGGATATTAGTGAAGAGGAGATCGATGAAATATTTGAAGGACTTAGACTGGACCTGGACATTCGAAAAAACCAGCTGAAAGATATACTCCACGAGAAGTGTGCCTCAAACAAAGCCAAAATTACCGAAAGACGCAAACAGCTGAGTCACATTGAAGGCGTCTACAAGAAGCAGGCGATGAACCTCGCAACTGCTGTGGAGAAGAAAGATTTCGTTCGGCTATGCACGCTAATGAAGACCTCTCAGCAGGTTCATGAATCCGTGTGGCCCATGGCCGACTATGATGATGAGGATTTGGAGCCGCACATCGCCTTCAATATTCCCCAAAATATGCATCTAGTCTCGCAGCTTAAGAACATTGGTGAGATTGAAGACAAAACGTTATCGGAAGAAGACATTGAAACGAGCGTCCTGGAAGGGTAAGCCAAATTTTTAGCTGCAACTGCCAATATTTGTTAGAAAAAAATTTGACTCAAACAATCAAACAATATACTTTCTTTTTTAAATCATGAAATCTTTCAGACTGTACTCAGGCCTATATTGCAGATTGCCACTAATAGGGGATAACTATAAATAGAAAGCCATTTAATGTATCTGATGTACAGAATAAAGGAAGATTTAAAAGAGTTTTAAAAGAAGTTTATAATGATTTTTTGTTAGCACCTTTTTAGCACCTTTTAGCACTTCAAAATCAAATTCTTAAACACTTCCATTTGTAGCCCAAAACAGTATCAATATTATAATATAATATTAAAGCAGTGGTTCACAAACTTTTTTTTGTCTCGTAGACCCCTTGTCGTGTTTTCCAGTTTTTGGTTACACATCTCTCTATTCCTAGGTCTAAAACTCTAAATTTAAACTGCACAAAGGGTGAGTTTTCATGTTTTAGAGAATCCATTCCATGATCGAATAGCAGACACGTGAAGAATGAACTCTATCCAAGATTAGTCTAGATCTAGATCTATGTCTATCTCAAGATCTACTTTATATTTTAACACATGTTCATACAAAATTAAGTCTATTCATTTAAAATTTTAACAAAATATATGTAGGTCTACAAGCAAATGTTTTTATTGTCGATTAGCTATTTTGATAGCTCCATTCATACTATTTTAACATTGACGCATTCCGCATTCGCTTTACTTATAAAATTATTATTTCGTTTAATTGTTTACAAAGCACTCTCAGTGACTATATCGAAAGTGATACGCTAATTAAGACCCGCGGGCCGCGGGTAACATATGGCTAGTATATATATATATATATATAATAGGTGCCGGTACTCATTGATTAAATGCCTGTACTCAGTAGTTGATTTTGACTTTTAACTACTAAAAATTAATAATATACGTTAAAATATAAGAAAAGTAATAATTTGTTCAAAGAGGTGCGTACCGTCACCAAAAAAAAAAAAAAAAGCTTGTTTTCTGGCCCAACTTCCGGGCAAAACTAGTTTTTGTATTATCTCAAAGTGTTGATTTCTTTTTCCAGTCCCTTTCTACGTCACATAAATTTCTTCTTCTAAGAGCACACAAAGATGTAAGTGTACATATGTCAATAAAAGTAAATTTTCTTTCCCAGGTCAAAGCTGGATCACGCCTTTGGGGTGTGCTTGCCCTTATTTACACCGGAGTGATGCGCTCAAGGGTTGAAGTGTGTCATGGAAGGTCGGTCTACACATGGACGTGTGTCAACATAGTACCCACGACAAAATTCAATGTGCATAAAGTTCAATATAATGTTTTCAAATGCTGATTATATCCCTTGATAAGTTGATATAGATACAAAGATAAGAGAGAGGGACAATGATAAAAGAGAGGGAGAGTGATAAGAGAGAGAAAGATAAGATGGAGAATGATAAGAGGAAGAATGATGAGAGAGAATGATAAGAGAGGGAGAATGATAAGAGAGAGGGAGAATAATAGAGAGGGAAAGATAAAAAAAAGAGGAATGATAAGAGTGAATGATTAGATACTAAATGATAAGAGAGGGAGAATAATAAAAGAGAGAGAATAATAAGAGAGAATGATTATATATAGAATGATAAGGGGGAGTGTGATAAGAGAGAATAAGAGATGGTACACGAGTGAGAGAGACACATAACAAAAAAGAGCGTATTCGCACCTTGAGACAATGATGAGCAAATGTCAAATGATGTCTACTTAGCAAAACAAAAAGACAGAATTTAGAAAGTGAATGAAAGAAAAAAAAAAGGCAATAAAGGAGTAAATATTGATCAACTTCTGTAATTTATCAATACATGCTTTGACCCAGATAATCAATGTAGATCACATCTTCTCAACACTCCCACTAGTGCGCACCTTGACCAACTGACTGTTGTTATTTAGTGTTGCTTCTTTATGCTTCCAGAATGAATGGAGTGAGTCAATGGAGTGACTCAATGGAGTGTCTCAAGCGTGTTTGGCTGACACATTACTGCATTCCTTTTTTCCTTGACTTGGAAGAATAATCTTTGTTTGTAAAAAAAGTAAAATTAAGTTCCTCTTTCAGACCTTTCCATCTATAGGGCAGATGTAAAGGTCATTTGATACTATGGTGTAACGAGGATGTCATGTGGCCAGCACAACAGCCAACACAATAGAGTTGGGCGGATTCCTAAAAATCCCGAAATTCAAAACCCCAGTCTTCACCAAGATTCGAACGCAAGTCCTTTCGGTTCGGGAAACAAGCGCTCTATCACTCGGCCACCACTCCCCTAACCTCTTTGTTTATAATTGACATTAATTAGACATTTTTTTTTGTAAACAGTGAATTAATAGTTAGGGGCAGGGTGTTCAAGTGGTCAATCACGAGTTCGGGTCGTGAATACTGGGGGTTTAAGGTTTAGGATTTTTATGATGTCCCTGAGTCCGTCAATGTCTAATTTGAGTATGACAATTAGTTGATGAAAATAGACGCGGTCACAAACTCAGCTAAATGAATGGCAAGCTATGAAAACAATTTATAAGAGTCCATCAGTGCTTTTGTTTTCTGTACACCGGATACACAATAAAGATTGCCTCCATTTTCATGGAACTCTTCAGGTTACTTATAAAATGTCAATTGTTAAATATTTTCATGTATATGGCGTATTTTATTCTTGTATTAATTAAGCGCTCAGAATGACACCTGTACTGGCATAATTACATCATGTTTAGTAAAAACTAATTGTTTTATTAATGTGTGTGATTTGTGTGTTTAAGTTTCTATACTCTATTCTATTCTAGTATCTATATTTTAATCAATCAATCAATCTATCTATCACTTTTCAAATTGCCTTCCTGTTTGCATACGGGCTCACAATTGCAGTATACTAGTAATAATATTTACGTATGTACAGTTATCTTATATAATACACAGTCAACACTAAATGGGATGTGAAAAAAGATTATTTGTATTTTTTTTTTAAATTGCTGTCAAATTTCAAATAAAAAAAGCATTGACAAAGTATGTGTAAAAATAGTATGATTATTTATAAACATTATATACATGTAAAAAAATTATAACACACAAAGAGGACAAGAAATAACGTTTCATAAAATAAAATGAATGAGTTCTCCCTCATAAATTGATTAGAGTAGGATCCCCTTAACTACAAAACTATTACTAACCTGATGAAAACGATTCCAGGATTTCTTTGTCAACTTGATATTTGATGACTTCCGGAGTTTATTCAGCTTAAAACTTGGAAAAGTGTGTGTGTGTGGGGAGGTAATGACTACAAGACACCCTCATAAAACAATGGTTGCAGAAATAATTCAGTAAGTTAAGGGTACTATATTTTGTCTTTTGTGGAGCCGAGATGAGTGAAGCTTTAAATCTTAAAAGTTGAAGAGCTGCTTAGATCTCAAAGGGTTAAATAATAGTTGCTTAGATCTCAAAGGGTTAAATAATAGTTGCTTGATCGTAAGCAAGTATCTAATTGTATGAACATTCGTGTACAAGACGAAACTCCAACAACTATGAAAGACATAATTATGAAAGACATGAACAGATTTTGAAAAACATTAACAAATTATGGAAGACATGAACAAAATTATGGAAGACATGAACAAATTATGGAAGACATGAACAAATTACGAAAATCTCGAACAATCTACGAACAAGTATGAAAAACAAAAAGCTGAATCTATTTCATTTTTTTTTTTCAAATTAAAAAAATAAGAAATTAATAATAACATAAAGCTAAAGATGTAGTTTTTGTTGAATTATAATTTAACGTGAGTATAATATACAAAGTGCATATAATAATGAAATTTAAAAAAGAAGATTAAATGTCAAAACAAATACATAATTTTTTTGTTTTCATTTGCAAATAATTGCAGTTTGGTTGGGGCCTTATTTTGGTGCAGGAAACCAACAAAATAAATATTTTGTAAAGTCGATAAGTAAAGTTCTTCTTTCCGACCTTGCGATCAACGACAGGGCAGATGATGTTAAGGTCTTCTGATTCTTTGGCCAACGGTTAACGAGGGTGTCATGTGGCCAGCACCTTTACTTTCCCTAACTAAAGTAAAGTACCCATTATAGTTGGTTGGGCTCAAGGGCGCCTTAAAAATCCCGAAATTCAAAATTCCAGTCTTTTACACAGATTTGAACCCTGGACCGCAGGTTCAAGCGCTTAACCATTCAGCCACCGCGACCCACTATAAAGATCGATATCAAGAAATAAGATGATGAATGGTGTTCTTTTATAAGTCTCATGGGTAAAGACTACAAATATTGGGATTGACTGCAGGAAAGATGCTATTATAAAAGACATCACGCTTTGATTTAACATTACACATTGAAACTGAACTACTTGCATTGGCGTACCTAGGTTACATAATGCCGAGTGCGACAGCTCCTTTTGATTCCTCCGAATTAAATCACCCAACATATTTGTAATGTGATGCCCACATAGCGCCACATTTTTCAGTTATGGGGTCTGTCTATCCTGTCGGTCTGTCTATGGTGTCGGGCTGACGGGACATGATCTGTTTAGATGCAGACCAATAAATCGGAATCTTGGGTTCTTCTTCTTGCCAGCTTTTTGCTGCTGAGCTGTCAGCTCTTTTGCAGATTCTGCCAAGGAAAAATAGTGTGCTGTTTTCTTCAGTTGTTCAGCACTGCCGTACAGTGTGTTGGTTAGGTTGGGCTGAAGTGGTAGTAGGGTCTGCCTAAGGTGGATTAGGAAGGGGCATTCAAAAAGGATATGATTTACGGTTTCATAAGGATGGGCGCAGTGTCTGCAAAGGGGGAGTTGTGTGGGAATTATTTTATTGATATGGTAATTTAACAGAGGTGTGTGTCCTGTCCTTAGTTGGAAGATTGTAGATTGCTCCTTGCGGGGGAGGAAGTTAATTGCTTTGTTAGGCATGTTCATTTTATTTGTACATGGCTCTGCCTGTGTTTCCTGGTGCCCATTGTTTGAGCCACTCCTCTTTGTGATTGTTGATTAACATTGACCTTAGGGTGAGGTAGATAACAGGTCTATCTGGTTGTTCCATAGACGATCCTGCCTTTGAAAGCTAATCTGCCCTTTCATTTCATATGACGCCAATGTGTCCAGGGATCCACTGTAATGTGATGTTGATGTTTAATTTTGTCATCATCTGGTGTATTATCACTATTAGTGTTGTGAACTCTTTTGGGCTTTTTGAGGTGCCGCTGTTAATCTTGGGTTAAATAGGATAATAAATAATGGGGGAAATTTGATGCCCATCACCACCAGATGCCCAGTGCGGCCCGCACAGACCACACATTGCTAGTTACGCCTCTGCTTTCTGCAGATAGAAGCTGAAGGATAATGTCAGGAGTACTATGACTATGTGTCAAATTTGAATAGAAAGCAACTTTTTAATGGAACAGCTGCAACCACTTTAAAGTTATTGCAATATTGTCATAATGCAATTGAAAAAAATTGTTTGTTATGTGACTCTTAATATGAGATAGAAATGATGTACCTTTATAGTAGAGCTCAAGACATGACTAGAACAATCAATTTGCACTAAAAATGGAATTCTTATCTAAACAAACTCTCCAGGACAAAGGTCATTGCAAATACGGAACTATCCCTAGACGTTCCAAAGCTCTAGATTTAGGTCTAGTTAGAATTAGCAAGCTCTCGGACAGTGACGTCGTAGACCTAGCAAGGCTTGTTAACAGCTTTCTTCGTTATATGCGCTTTGGGTTCCGACTTTGGACGATAGAAACGGAAATTACCGAATAAGTTTGCAATGCTTGCTGTCACATGTATGATGCGCGTGTGTCGATGTTAAGTGCACTTCTCCTAAAGTATTAATAAAACACAAAAGACACACATATTGACAAGGTACTAAAGGGAAAGAAACCTTTAAAATTATTTGTTTACAAAGAAGGTTGGAATCAAATTTTTCACTATTGTCTTTGCAAGGTAAATATCGCCCCAGTCAAGTATACTGGCTTCATAATTGTTTTGTTGTTCTTGTGTTTAATACCATTGTTAGTGTGTCTAGTTTAATTGTTTGAATGTGTTTAATGAAAAGGTTAGTTAGATTTTAATGTAATTGTTCTATTGTGTTTAAGGTATGTGTTTAATGTAATAGTTATATTGTGTTTAATGTAATTGTTTAAATATGTTTAATGTAAGTGTGTTTAATGTAAGTGTGTTTAATGTAAGTGTGTTTAATGTAAGTGTGTTTAATGTAAGTGTGTTTAATGTAAGTGTGTTTAATGTAAGTGTGTTTAATGTAAGTGTGTTTAATGTAAGTGTGTTTAATGGTCACGTGTGTTTAATGGTCACGTGTGTTTAATGGTCACGTGTGTTTAATGGTCATGTGTGTTTAATGGTCACGTGTGTTTAATGGCCAGGTGTGTTTAATGGTCACGTGTGTTTAATGGTCACGTGTGTTTAATGGTCACGTGTGTTTAATGGCCAGGTGTGTTTAATGGTCACGTGTGTTTAATGGCCAGGTGTGTTTAATGGTCACGTGTGTTTAATGGCCAGGTGTGTTTAATGGCCAGGTGTGTTCAATGCAGATTTGGTCATGTCTTTAACTCAAGTGTTCGTACACTTGTTCTTCAGCGAAATTTTTGACACAACAATCATAGTGGCCGTCATCTATTCTCTCATAAATGTTCTCTTGACCACCAGACATATCAACATACAGTTTGTGGCAGCTTTCAAACGATTGGCCGCCTAGTGGCAGCTGTCCCTCAGACCAGCATGCTGTTCCCGATGATCCTTGACTTTTCCCTTTGCATATCCCCTCTCCTGATCCTAACAGTAAACTTTTGCTTGATTCCTCCGCTGGCCATGAACTGCAGACAGGCTTTACCATGGTTAGATCATAGAAGGTATTATCAAAGTTAAATCCTGTCAATAAGGAAAAGTTACTTAAATAGTAGCAAGAACAAAAAAAAAACATTTTAAAAATACATTTTTAAATAGGACAATACATCCATTATTACACTTACAATATAATAAATTAAAATATAATTAAAATAATTTTGTTTCCAACCGGGTACTGGATCCGTGACACCGTCAGCTGCTAGAACGTACGATGTTTCTGATTTGGCCAGCGGACAATGCACACTTGTGTGAATATTTATTGGTATGTTCATGATATGGACATCTAGATCCAGCACTAGATCTAGACTTCTAATTTTGAACCCTTAAGATCTAGTTTAAATCTAGAATCTAGATGTAATCTACATTAGATGGCTGCCTGGTCGTGAGATTTGCTCGCCAATGTCTAAGGCCGGCCCTGACCAAAAGTCTCAAGAGCTGTCTTGACTCTAATGTCAATCTATAATCTTCTTAAATATTAAAACTCACCATCAAAATGATCAGAATGTTCTCCTGAACCTGTCCAGTCAATAGCTTGTATATAAGCGTTCTGCTCAGACGGAGTCCTTTGATACGTCACGTGACCAGTCCATTGTTTCTTGCACCTGCTTCTGTATTTGACGACGACAATCGCTGCCACGACCGTGAAGGCCAGAGAGATGACCAGAGCTATTATCACTAATGTCCAGTTGATGGAATCCGCCTCCGCGTTCAGGACAGTGGACGTTAGTGCTGTATAAGAAGAACGACCCAAAGTATCTAGAATTGAATCTTGTAGTATTTTTGTTTTCAAGCAAAAAACAACGGTAGCAATTTCGAAAAGTCAATTTATTAATAAATGGTTGCTAAATAAATAAAAAAAATGTCAGTGTACTGTTTGGGGGGGGGGCGCGGTGGCTGAAAGTTAAGCGCTTGGCTTCCGAACTTGGGTGTCCTGGTTTCGAATCTCAGTGAAGATTTTGAATTTCGGGATTTTTTTAGGGCGCTCCTGGGTCTACCCGACTCTAATGGGTATTGACTTTAGTTGGTGAAAGTCAAAGCGGCTGGTCGTTGTGCTGGCCGCATGACACCACGCTCGTTAACCGTTGGCCAAAGAAACAGATGGCCTTTAACATCAACGGCCCTGTATATAGCAGGGTCAGAATGGGGAAATTCACAGTGCATCTTTAAGTACTATAACATATAGCCATTCAGCTGTTAAAACAAGTATAGTTCTAATAGTGAGAACTACGACATTAAAACCCAGGGAGACAGAAGTCCAAGAACCAAGGCTATCTCCTAAATTATTTTATGGGAGCGATTCAATAATGAGTGTGTTGTGGGCCAGAAAAAACTCTGAAACAGCACCATCACCTTGAAATCTAGTTCTAAAAATGGTTTATATGTAATATATGTTAATATGTATACGCGATTTTGAATATACTTGTCACGAGTCGAGTCTGTGACCTATTTCGACCAGTTTCTAGAAGCTCGAGTTCAAACCAGTGCAAGTGTCCAGCGTAAACAAGTGAATTTTAGATATCCTATCGAAGAAAGAGGTTAAGGGAAAAAAATAGCACACGTCAGCTTCTAGAAGGTCAAAGTTACTAAAATAATTATCTGAGAAGGTTCCATGATTCTGGAACATACGATTAAGAGAGGTATAAATTAAGGGAAAGTCAGTTAGACGGGGTCCTCGCATAGTAGTAGTTCTTGTAGAGCGGTGGTCCTCGCTCAGTCCTCGATTAGTAATAAGTTTTGTGATATTAGCGGGTCCATTAAGTAAAGTTTTAGTAGTTATACTAAGTGAAGTTTCATGTATCATTTAAGTTTTATTTATGAAGTATCAAGTCAAGTTGTTATTGAAATTGAGAAGTTAATTTGATGTGAAAGTTGGAGAAGTATTATTAAAGAAGTTTTAAGAAAATACAGAGATATGTTTCTTTCTTCATTTCATATGAATTTATCAACTTATTAATACAATCCTCGGTATGAACAGTTTGCGCTGTTTTAATTATATTTAACTACATGTTTTAAACTGGAACCGCCTTTCTCATGGTTTTAAAAATGGTGAAAATGTGTTTGCATAAAATATATTTAGTCCATTTAAGAGGAAGACTATAGTATTTGCAACTATTTGAGTAATATGGAAAACTGAAGTAGTAAAAAACGCATATTTTCCATATCTGTCAGAACACTGTCAGGTTACTATCACAACGATGTAAAGGTACTGTCTCTGCAGTGTACAGGTAATGTCAAAGCACTATCAGGGTACTAAAATAGCACAGTACGGGTACTGTCTCTGAACTGTAGAAGTACTGTCACAGCACTATCAGGGTACTATCACAGCGCTGTAAGGGTACTGTCTCTGCAGTATAGAGGTACTGTCACAGCAATATCAGGGTACTACCTTAGCACTGTAGGTCATTGTCTCTGTACTGTAGGGGTACTGAAACAGCACTATTAGGTTACTGTCGCAGCACTGTCAGGGTACTACCATAGCAGTGTAAAGGTACTGTTTCTGCACTGTAGAGTTACTGTCACAGCACTTTCAGGGAATGAGCTAGAGCAAAGTATTTACCATGTTGACACAAAATTTCACTGTTTGGATCTACGCAGTCGGCTGGGCACGCTCCTGTCACGTGATGGCAGGTTGGTACATTGCAGACGTCACTACAGTTCATGCTACAGTCCCGACCATAGCTTCCGGAAACACAAACTGTTAATACAAAATATGGAGCATTTTTAACGAAACTAACAACCAATTAAATCTTTCAAAACTTTCAGTCTTTGTAAATATCCATAGACTCAGATACTGAAAATATTAAATCCTCCCAAGATTCATCCATAGAAAACGTTTCGATCTTCATATGCAAAAAGTCAATCACTTTAATAATGTCTAATGCTTTATACTTTTAAGACGTTCCTTCAGTAACCTCAAATATCACATCCTGCAATGTAAATCTAGGCTAGATATCGATACGATTGAGATGACAGAAGCGCAAACCACATTACGTTAAGCATCAATGTTGTGAAGGGGTTCAATGAGCCCAGGCCCACGACCATTAGGGGCCCACAGCCTGTGGTGTAGCAACCATGGCTCGAAAGACCTCAATGCGCGTGACCCCATGACTCATGACCAGGGGTCCCACATGAGCCCTTGGGAATGACACTAAAGTTAAGAAAATAATTGCACTTTTGTAAAAACTGATTGAGAAAAAAATAGAATCTAATAAGCTCCCTCAAAAGTACCACTAACTACTGTGAACAAATAAAATTTGTTATAAATCCGTATTTGAGTTTTAATTAGGTAACACCGACCTTAGTAAAAACCAAATATTGAATTAAGCTTATGCACTTTCATTTTCTTAGCAGGGCCTTTCAAACTGCTTTAGATCGAGACGTCTGCAAAAAGATCGATTCAAAGCGAACTTTTGAGGAAGACTTTGAAGCACAGCTTCGTTAATACGATTCTAGAGTCAACCCGTCATTTTTTTTCCGTTGCTTGACGTCTTGCTGAGCACGAGGATGATTACATGACGTTAAAGCTCTTTATAGCAGGCATGTCAAACTCATTAAGGTGTATGGGTCACGTAAAAAACGTACTATGACCCGAAGGGCCGCAGCCAAAAATCAGTTGCAAACAGTCTACTAGTTTTATGTAAATTAGAAATAATACAATAGAATACAATAATTAGTGGCATACCTGTCCCTTAGCTAAATTTGTAGTACTATTTGCTAATTACAAAATACTTTGATTACGCATTATTTTCTTTGTCCTGATGCTTGACATCTTTTCTGGGATACAAGTTTATTATTGTCAGGTTGAAGTTTGCCACTAACACTTTCGTCACTGATGACAAATTTTGATCAGATAATCTCGAACGGTGAGGTGTTTTTTATACCTTTCATTATGGAAAAGAACTGCTCACATAGCTAAAATTCTGGTTGCAAATTTCCGCAATTCCTCTGGCTGCAAATTTCGGCTATTCAACGTACCGTTCAGGGTAAATAACTGTAAATTTTTGGCACAGCCACTTCTTTATACTTCGATTTCAACAATAAATCTGACTGCTATTCTATCAGCTATAGTTACGCATTACCAGCTGCATTTTCAGAATCAAATGAGAATGGAGGTACAAACAACAAAACTTCTTGCTCGTATGAAACGTAGTCACGAAAACGGTCATTGAAAGCATCTACTAACGATTCCAGGTGTAAGACATATTTACCAAATAATGTAGCCGTATTTAATCTGTGAACAAGATTTCCTCTTCATATTTGGTAATTTTGCTTTAAAGCACTTCACATGATTACACGCAGCTGTGACAATTTTGTCTTTACTTTGAAGTTTCAAATTCTAGTCTTGCAGGTGACCAGTGAGATCAACTGCAGATGCCGAATCCCGAACCCATTCGTCAGTTTGGAAATGTTCAACAGGTTCACCTTTCATGTTCAGAAACAATACAATTTCCTCACGCAGTGCAAAAAATTTCTTCAATACTTAATAATGATATGAGAGCCAGGGGACTTCTGTGTAGGGAACACAATCAAATTCGTGTCCAATGTCATCCAGAAACATTGAAAATTTGAGAGGATTTAAACCACAGGCACGAATAAATTTGAGAGCTCCTGACACCGGTCTTATGACATTTTGGAACTGTAATTGCTGTGCGCAGAATGTTTCTTGGTGAATGATGCACTAAAAATGAGCAAATTTAAAATGAGCATTAGTCTCTCTTATCTTAGCAAGTAGCTTTGCATCAAAACCATTTCATTTCATGGGTGGTGCGTTGTCAAACAAGCTAGCTTTACCAAAGATAAATTGTACTGCAAGCTCGAATGAAAATAATTCAAAATCAACTATTTTGTTCTTTAATTGTTCACATAAGCTGACTGACATGTCATTTATTTTATCTGCCACAGTATTTCTAGTGAACGCTATTTCGGCTTTAACGACACACTCCTTCATAAAATCTCATTCACTAAATGATTTGCTATGGCTTGCAATTAGGTTTGACAAAATGCAGCTTGTTTTCACTGCAGACTCACTCTCGTTGTTCAGTTTAACAAATACTGTTTTTCAATTCAAGTAGCTCGTCATCTCTTATTTTCCAGAGTAATAGTTTAACATTATTTTTATAATTTTTAAGGTGGCCAAGCGGGCCGCATGCAAAGTGGTCGCGGGTCGCATGCGGCTCTCAAACGCCGTGTTTGACATGCCTACTTTATAGACTCTAAACCAGCGGTTCTCAACCTTTTAAGTTCAGCGACTCATTTTTACAATCCCCCACTCTGCCGCGACCCCCCCCCCCCCCGCGACACACACATACAGCAATAGAAGAGTAGACTATAACAATCCATATTTTCGATGGTCTTAGGCGACCCCTGGCAAATGGTCAATCGACCCCCAAGGGTGTCGCGACACACAGGTTGAGAACCCTGCACTCTAAACGTACGTGCTTTACTGCCTGAAATGTTTCTCACACTTCAATGTATTTAGCTTTCTTGTCCTTCGCTCTTCTTTTTATGAGATATTTTTCATTGCAGACGCGAGGAGAATTTCTGAAGCTCTAACTGAAGAGCTCGGGGCTAAGTGGTTAAAAGGGGGAATGTACGAAAATATAATTTGGGGTGTGGGGGGGCGTCATTAGTAACAGTTTAAGAAACACTTAGATAAACTGGGCCTACACTAGAAATAGAAATACAGATGTAAACAGTAGTTTTTAAGACTCAAATCGAAAAATGATTCTAAATGGTCTTTTGTGGAAATTCATATTTAGTGGTTCACGTGGCTGCTGATACCTTGATCACACGCGTCTCCATAGTATCCATCTTGACATCCCAGACACAGTCCAGTGGTGACGTTACAGTGGCTGTTGTTGCACTGTTTGGGGCATGTCTGACTGCACAGGGCGCCGTGATAGCCGATGTCACATGCTGTGAGGGGGGAAGACAAACAGTTAGTTCACGTCCAGAATGGAGGAGGACTTCAAACCAGTAGCTAACATAATATGTGCGTGTGTGCATTCGTGTGCTGGTTTCTGTCTGTGTGTTTCCTCTCTGAGATTGTAATGTGCTAGCTTGATTTTTTGCCTGTGCATTCCTGAGTGTGTTACTGTGTCTTCCTTTCTGTGTAGCTATCTGTGTGTTACTGAGTGCCTCTTAGTGTGGTTAGGTTAAATACTATTACAAGTCTTGGTATTTTTAGAACTATGCCCGATGACCTTCACCGTGTTGTCGGAAATAAATTTAATTTGCGAAAAAAAAATGTTTTTATCTTCAAGATAAAAAAAAAAACAACAAAAAATAAATTAATTAATTAAACACATACTAGATCTAGTTCTACATTTAAAAAACACAAATATAGCTTCATTTAAATAGTAGATTCACAAAAGTAGACATAATATGGAGAATACAATTATTTAGACTGACCGACTGAATCTCGCTTATTATTTTCTGCTTGTATAAAGACCCATTCTTTAATTAGCCTTCCCAACACTTTGAGACGAAACCAGTAATCTATTGTAGTATTATATGCTGACGAATCTCTTTCATTTTTAGTAACAAGATAACTGTATCGTGTCTTCTTGAAACTAATGTATGGTTAACATCTTATTTATACATAAGACGAGACCTTGACGTGTACATAATTTATAGGCATGTGATTTTGTCCATCTCTTTTCTCGTTCTCATTGTTCTGTTGGAGTGTTCCGATGACTAGACCAATACATGAGATGAACTGCACAGTGGTTTCCAAATCAGGGGGCTCTCCATATAGTTTTCTTTCTATTGGGGTGTTTTGGGGCCAGTGTCTTGTTTGGGCCTCTTGGAAAAGAGAACAGTTTTGAAGGACATGATCAGCATTCTCTGGTGACACTCCACATGGACAGATTTCACTGGTTTCAATTTTGAGCGTCCGGAACATATGTAGTCTCATTCTGTTGTGTCCGGTCCAGAGTCGAAAGATTAGAAATTGATCTAATCGGGATAGCTTATAATAGGCATCATCCTTCTTGTGATTTGAATGAGACCTTGTCCATTTCTTATTTATTTTATTTACTATTAGTTTCTTCATTTCTTCTGGATAGAGTGCAATGTTTAGTTGTCCCTCTCGTTGAGTATGTCCTTGAATTTTGTCTCACCTCCATCTAATATATAGGTGAAAGAGAAAGAGGAGAGTGTGTCTTTTTGACTCAGTGTTTGTCTTTACATGTGCAGATGTCACCGTGTGTGGGGGAAAGCGAGAGATGAGTGTGTCATTGTGTGTCTTTACCTTCTTGGCATTTATCCCCTCGGTAGCCAGGGACACACTGAAAACACTGACCAGTACTAGCATGACATGTTTTATTTTTGCAGTTCTCGGGACAGCTGTAATTGCACTGGACGCCATAATGACCTTTGTTACATTCTTTGAAACAGAAAGTTAATTAGGTCATTCTTTGAAACAGAAAGTTAATTAGGTCATTCTTTGAAACAGAAAGTTAATTAGGTCATTACCATGTGCTAATAGACATGCAATAGTGTCTAAATAGATGTCTAAATGGGTCTTAATTTTTTTCTGAAATGAACGTCAGTAAATTAGATCTATGAAAATCTGTGCAAATATGTATTTAAGTATTTTACAAATGGTGTGTGAAAGGAACAGTCTGATCATAAAGAAATATTATTTTTCTCTGTCATCTCTAGCTTGGGCCGAATCAAGACAGCGCAATGCCCTGATTCCCAATGACTTTAAATTGAAGCATGAGGTGCATGTTCTACAACACCCCATTTTAAATTATCCTTACGATGTCGAATCCATTTCTTGCAAGTGAATTTAATAATATAATTGTTACCGAAATCAACGGTTAAAATCATAAAGGGAAACAATCCAATAATTTTTTAAAATTGTTATTCTCAACGCAGTATCGCCCCTTTACTCGAAACGTTTTTAAGTAAATGAATTAATTCAGTGCCATAAGCCATGATGATCAAAAGACGGTACGGCCAATATTTTATACTTGTCATATCTTCTGTTGAAAATCTATGTAATTCTTTAACTAAGACACAACAACCTAATATGCAAAAGACTATTATCAGTTGTATGTTGCATTCCGTGATTTATACATGAGAAAGGACAACAAGCTATCTTACCTCGCTCACAACGGACACCCTGATAGCCACTGACACACGTGAGACAGTGTCCGTCAATAGCATTGCATTGCATATCTTGACAGTTTTGGGGACACGAATGGACACAGTTCGTACCATAGTAGCCTTGGGTACACACTGCAGAATACAATAAAACATCGTTGAGCTTTACACACACCACACTCATTGAGATGGAAACTGAAATCGATCGCATATCTCTTCATTTCAGAGCGATAAGTTTAATATTTTTTAGATAAAGACCCTAAAAACAGTTTCCACTACATCTATATGCCAGGATCTAGATCTAGACTGTATTTTATTGTTAAAAATGTCTAACCTAAAAAAAGTTACCCCTCGATCTTTGTAGCAATTAATTCGTGCAACGCGACAAACAACGCATAGTAGCACATCGTGATGAATCTTAATGATAAGATTTTCACTAAAGTATCCAGCGTTGTTGAGATGTCAGAATTATTATTTCGCAATTTCCAAGGAAGTTGAAAAATGGTTGTAAAGAACTTATAGCTACTTCTTAAGGGTTTATCGGGAGAGTCTCAAACTTTGTCATTGATTACATACCTTGATTACACTTGTCTCCAGTGAAACCATGGACACAAGAAAGACACTGACCGGTGGTGCCATTACATTTCTTGTCATGACAGTTTGGTGGGCATTGTTCATTACAGTCGACTCCATGTTGACCTGGGCCACAGGCTGTTCAAAGAGTAATTAAATTCGCTCAACATTCTAGGAAGCGTATACTTGTGGTAGTCATAGTTAAATACATATATTAATTAAACATAAATACACAGCAGCACCAGGGACCAAGTTATTTTTAAGAGAGAAAGTAGTGAATTAAAATTCTACGAAAATAAGGGACTGCGCCGAACCACTCTGGAAACGACACCACCGCCTAGCGATAACGCACTAAGCGAACTTGACCTCTAGACCATCTGAATGTCCAAAAAAAAACATTCTTCTAGTCCAGAGTCATTTCGCCTGTATGCAAATTACCACCCCAGTGATCAAAGGTCATAGATAGACGAAAAAAAACTGGTACGTGGTAAAACTCAAAATATAATCATCTTAAAATTTGGTCTAGCATTTTAATTATCTATAGAACACACGTCAGTGAACATTCCGGCAAAGAGTTCGATACGAACTCAGACGTTTAGGGACATTTTGCGAACCGTGTTATGTAGAACTCAGTCTAGACCACTGTCTTTCAATGTTTCCAAGTCTTGATCTATATCACCAAACTAGAATTGTCCATACTCTGAGTAGATTTATCCTTGGGCGTAAGCAGAATTTAGAGGTGTGGAGAATAGGGGAGTGTTCATTTTTTAAAAATCTATTATTTATTACTTATTAAGAGCAACTGGGTGGACATAGCCCTAGATTGCAATAGTTGGAGAGAGATGGTGACAAAGAAAGCTACGGAAAGCGAGAAAACACGGGCCTCAGCTCTGGGGGAGAAAAGCGTTCCACATTGAAAATGGCCAGTTCCTCTACCACCAAAGCGAAAGCTACCTTGACCTTCAATATTTGTGGACGGGAGTGTCTCTCCAAAAAAAGGGCTCAACAGCCACATGAAAAAGTGTTCGAGATGAGCCATAGTCGCTCTACACTGAAGGAGGCCAATGAAGAGCAAAGTAATCGCTCGTATAAAATTATTAATGGTTTAAAAAGGAGGAACGGTCTTTAATAAACAAATATGTTACTTGTTTTCTGTTATCTCTAGCCGGGGCGCGATGCCATGTGCCCTGAGTACTTTAAATTAAAGCATAAAGTGCATATTTGTATCATAGCAATGTCATGCTTCATAGAAAAGAATAATGTAATACAGTTTATGCCAAAGTCATCGTTTTATAAATGTAAAGGGGCACAATCCAATAATATCGTGTTTTATTATTATATGAGGATAGTGTCCCTTCTACTTAACACACTAGTGTATCTGTTAATTGTCCTATCCCTTGTAGACAATTTATATCTTTCTTTAGTGAAGGCATGGAACTACGGAATGAAATTGAAATGAGTTATTTCCCTTACCTCGTTCACAACGGAGTCCCTGGTAGCCACTGACACACGTGAGGCAGTGGCCGTCAATAGCATTGCATTGCATATCTTGACAGTTTTGGGGACACGTATGGACACAGTTCGGACCATAGTAGCCTTTGGCACACACTGCAGAATACAATAATATTGTCACAGCTTTCCTATTATATATTTATAACTCGATAGAATCTACCTTAGGTCTCTATACGTCTAGGTGTCCCTGGTTCAGTTCTAGTTAACGAAATAAAACAATTAAACCACTAGATCAAACACATAAACTTTAATCAGCTTTACTGCATATCACACAAGCTGGTCTCCCTCTAACAACAAAACACACTTCCGGTCATTCGCGCAGAGTGTAAAAATAGATTATACATGCATACACACATTCATCCGTGACAAATATGTTGTTCAGTATGGCGCTTGCCACAAACATATACAGTGAGACTGTAATCAATCGCATGTTTTTTGTATTTCAAAACGAAAAGTTTTATTTTAAAAATATTTTTAATGTAGTAAATCTGAATGTCTAGATTTAAATTTGGACTGTTTACTATTGTTAAACATAATAAATTATAATAATAATAATAAGGCTTGTCTAACCTAAAAAGTAACTTTTTAATTTTTGCAGCAATTAATTCTTACCACGCCACAAATTACGCTCGAGAGCACATCGCGATAATAAAATTTCCACTAAAATCTAAATTTAACTTCTACAATCGTTGCTGAGATGTCAGCCATATTATTTAGTGATTGACCAAGAATTAAAAAATAAATAAATAAAAGGACTGTAAAGAGCTTCTACACCTTCTGGTGTAGGGCGATGGAATCTTGGGATAGTGCTTTTAAATTAGCTCAACGAACAGGAAATTCGCAGAATCAGTAACAGCCAATGTATTTAGCTCTCAATTAACAAAGTATATTAATGCTGGTGAATATAAATAGTTTCATTGGATAGTCCATATTTCTAAGTCTGAGGCACAGGCGTAATGGTCCTCATTCAGCAAATCGAGCGATTAAGTGATAGCCATTGATAAAACAACGGAAAAAAAAAACTATCACGTGATAACCATTGTTGATTCGAATTAGGTCGCAAGTTGTATAGAAAAGACAGGGAAGCTTCAAGACTCAATTAAATTTTATTTTTTTTACTATTGGTGATTGAGATCAATTTTACGACTAATGTGATGTAGTTTACAAATAGTCTCAAACTTTTGTGATTGATTTCATACCTTGATTACACGTATCTCCAGTGAAACCATCGACACAAGATAAACACTGACCGGTGGTGCCATTACATTTGTTGTCGACACAGTTTTGTGAACATTGTTCTTTACAGTCGACTCCATGTTGCCCTGGGCCACAGGCTGTTCAAAGAGTGATTAAATTCGCTCAGCATTTCATAAAAGGTAAACTTGTGGTAGTCATAGATAGACCCAAACAAGGGATACGTGGAAAAAGCTCAAAACATAGTTTTTACAAAGCTTATTATCAACTCACCCTGTCTGTCTGTCTGTCTGGTAAAAAGTTTGTACACGTTATTTCTTCCACAACCAATCTCGGATCAGTTGACATGACGGCAAAGAGTTGAAAATTTAGACGTTCAGGAACATTTTGCGCACCGTTTTATTTAAAAATCTTGACAACTGTCTTTCTTTGTTTTTAGATCGGATTCTGAAGCTATATCCCAGAACTAGAATCTTCTATACCATATCTCTAACTCGATCGAATATACTGATCTAGGCTACTGTTTTTATATGTTTCCAAGTCTGGATCTATTTCACCACACTAGAATTTTCTATATTATGAGAAGATTTATACTTGGGCGAAAGAAAGTTTCTTGGCCCTGGATGGGGGGGATTGGGAAGCATTGTTTTTTTTTAAATGTATTATTTATTATTAGCTTCAGAAAGGAGGAATTGTCTTTTAAAATAATAAATTGTTACCTGTTTTCTCTAGCAGGGACACGCGGTGCCCTGTACCCTGGGAACTTTTAATTAAAGCATAAAGTTCTTTTTTTTTTTCACGCCCCGTTTTATTTCATCCTAGCAACGTCTTATTGACGTCATAGCAGGGAATGAAGTTCTATAATCCATATTCGATTTTGTCTCTTCAACTCGAAACCACAAGTTTAAGTATTAATAAGTTAATCAGAACAGAAGCCGTGATTATACTTGGCCTATCTTTTGTAGACAATTTATGCCATTCTTTAGTTAAGATACAGTGATCTAAGTTGCAGGCCTTCTAGCTACTACTTACTACATGACTTTTGAGATTCTTCCAAAAGTTACACGTTGAATTGCATAACTTAATCATCTGTAAGTTGAAAAGTAAGAATGCAAAATAAGTTATTTCCCTTACCTCGTTCACAACGGACACCCTGGTAGCCACTGACACACGTGAGACAGTGTCCGTCTACAGCATTGCATTGCATATCTTGACAGTTTTGGGGACACGTATGGACACAGTTCGGACCATAGTAGCCTTTGGCACACGCTGCAGAGTACAATGACAAGTTGTTGAGTATTGGGTGGACCATCGACTGATAGAGAGACTGAACAAGACTTATACGCCATCCATTGCGTAGTTTCTTTATTTCAGACCTATATATGTTTTTTTTTTCAGATATAGTCTTGAACAAAAAATCCACAGTATATGCTATGATATAGAATAAAAAAACCTACTAAAATACTGAGAAAGATACAATGATAAAGGCACATTTCTTGTTCCATATGCTTGGACAAATGTGTACGAATACTCCTTCTTCTGGAATGGGTTGCCTGAGCTAGCCAGGAAAACCAGTGACTTGGAAGAATTTAGGTCATTGGTTAACATGCATGACTAGATGCATGACGCGTAGGACGTAATCATCTTCATTCTTTAAGTAACGTCTGTATTTTATAAGATAAGAAGATAAGAATCTAAAAATAAACTGTACACTATTTTTTAAAATAATTAACCTAATAAAATATCCCTTGATTTTTGTAGAGATTGATTCACGCCACACGACAAATTACGCGCAAGAACATATTGTGATAATGGTCCTGTAAAATTTCGACTAAAATCTAGAGCTAACAAATGCAAGCGTTGTTGAGATGTCAGGCATATTATTTTACGATTTCCCAAAAGTTAAACTTGTAAAGAACCTATAGCTGCTTCTTACTGATATACTGACCAGGAATATCAAGATAGTGTTGGATTTAAATTCATTACACCGACGATCACAAGATTGCTCACCGTAAAGGGAATTCGCAGAATTCTTCACATCCATTGTGTTTTTACTATCGACCTACATAGCATATTAATGATGGTGAATATCGTCTGATTGAAAAATTAATATTACTATGTCTACTGCACTGGCCACAGACAATAATATATAAAGGTATTTGGCACGGGCATACTTTCATAGCTAATGAGATATAGTTTAAAATAATCTCAAATTATATGCTGTAGTTTAAAATAATCTGAAAGTATATGCTGTAGTTTAAAATAATCTGAAATAATTTGCTGTAGTTTAAAATAATCTCAAACTATATACTGTAGTTTAAAATAATCTCAAACTATATGCTGTAGTTTAATATAATCTCAAATTATATGCTGTAGTTTAATATAATCTCAAATTATATGCTGTAGTTTAAAATAATCTCAAACTATATGCTGTAGTTTAAAATAATCTCTATAATTGATTACCTACCTTGATTACACGTGTCTCCAGTAAAACCATGGACACAAGAAAGACACTGACCAGTGGTGCCATTACATATTTTGTGGACACAGTTTTGTGAGCATTGTTCTTTACAGTCGACTCCATGTTGACCTGGGCCACAGGCTGTTAAAAAGTAATTAAATACTTTCAATCAATTACAGTATAGGCAAGACAAGCATGTTAATGGGTCCACTGGTAGTTTAAACAATGAAATGCAATTCGAGAGAAAAAGAACTGTTATCAATATGGAGAAACACCTTTGCGATATAATGAAGCCTAAAAAAAAATTCAAAACCCTCGAAGTTATTGTCTCAGATGAGGGAACGAAACCTGAACTACTGGCCCGAATCGCACATTCCACAGCAGCCATTTCAAAACTTGAAATAATATGATGCGCTCCCTGATCATGGCCACATTTTTATATGCTTGTGAGTCTTGGACGCTGACTGCAGAGCTAGAGAGGAGGATCCTAGCAATGGAATTGAAATGCTACAGAAGGATCCTAGGTATCACATTAAAAGACTGCATCACAAACCAAGAAATTAGAGACAGGGTTACTGCAGCGATTGGACCCATCGATGACATGCTAACTATCGTAATAAAACGCAAGCTTAAAATCTGTGGCTATATTACAAGATCTTCGGGGCTGGCAAAGACCTTCCTTCAGGGAAAAGTACCAGGAAAAAGAAGAAGAGGCAGAAAGAGAAAGCAATGGAAGGTCAACATAAATGAATGGACGGGCCTACCATTGAAAGAGGTTCTTACTAAGGCAAAAGACAGGAATGGAGAAAGACGGTCGACGAATCTTGCATGGTGCCCCAACGGTCCAACAGACTAAGGGATAGGTAAAGGTAAAAAAAAATAAAAGCGTGTGGTTGGGATAGATTTTGAAAGAAGTAAAAAATGAAAACAATAATAATAATAAAAATAATAATAAAGGTCACTATTTTGCAAGTTGGCTGTTGCCAACTATATCATAAAAATGAAAATTAATATTCCCTTATGTTACAAGTAGAATAGCTTAGAAACACGATCGCAAAGCCCCTAAAGTACAAAGAAATTATACGTTCACGAAAACCTAAAAAGCTTGTCAGTACTCACCTTGCGTGCAACCTTCACCTTGTGTTCCACGAGCGCAACCAGAACGACATTGACCTGTGCTGACGAAACATGTCTCTGTGGCATTGGCACAGTGACATGGCATGTCACAGTCCAGCCCGTATGTACCAGTGGGGCAAATGACATCTACAGAAATAGAACTAAGCGTTTATGTATCAAATATATATTTACTAATAAGAAGAAGATTGGATTATTATCATGTCACAAATAAATAACAAAATAAAGATCCGTTCAAGATTTCCTGGTAGATTCTAAACTCAGAGTCTACTTGTTGTTACTTAGGCTCTCCCATTTCATAAACATACAAATGTTAAAGGTCATGGGACCAATCCAACAGAGAAAAAGCAAGGGCACGGATTTTTCTATACATTGTGCCCACGGTTCGTCGGGCAGGACGGAACAACGATCCTGCCCGCGAGCCGTATTTTGGGCATCATTGATGCAATCAATCCTTCTTTCCTTTCCCCTTTCACAACTGGTCCAGACAAGCGATAGGATCATGGCGCATTGAGAAAGCTAAAAACTATACAAAAACAATTGGTAAAAATATTTCTAATCTCACCGATTTATTATGTTAATTACCTTATGGGGAAACTTAATATAAGCTTTTTTTTTTTTTTTTTTAAATATTTTTTTTTTGTATATGCTTTTAAAAACCATTTACGGTAACATCCAACCAGATATCCATTTTTTCTCTCCCCCCCCCCCCCCCCCATTTCCCATTTCCCAACTAACATTACATGTCTGATCCAAACTAATTGATACAATTACACTTAGTATAAACTTTCTGTTTTTAAAAGTATATTTTATGTTTTCTTGTTAATCTAGAAAAATTTAGTCGATTGCCAAATCTTGCCAAACCAAGCAACATCTATTTAAACAGAAAAGGGTTTTAACAAAAATGAACGAGTCAAAGAGCTTTACAGTTTACAGTTATATATCGCAATACAAATGATTTATCATTTATTTCCCGTTTTCTGTATCAAACAAAATCAATTTATTACAATTAATTCATTCATTGGTTAAGTTTTGAACTTGGCAGAATTGAAGTCATTGGTTAACATGCATGACTAAATGCATGACGCGTAGGACGTAATCATCTTCTTTTTTTAAGTAACGTCTGTATTATATAAGATAAGATAATGAATGAATGTGAAAAGTTTAAACTTGACTCGAGAAAGGAAAGTGGTAAAAACTGACGCGTACACAATCTTATAAAATACAGACGTTACTTCAAGAAGATGATTACGTCCTACGCGTCATGCAATTTGAACCAGACAGAGAGACGGAGTGAGTTGGGAGAAGCTTTGCATAATTCCACTTGCCTCCGTAAATTTCAACTTCACAAAGCCACAGAGTGCCATTTAAAGAAGTGATCTCCAGTCGATTGACGCTGTCACGTTGTCTTGGGGTGATCACTGTCATTTTTGAGGGAGGTTTTTGATTCGCTGAGATATGGTTTTCTATAATCACGTTTTTCAAGGTAAAAGCCTCCACTTGAAGAGAGTTTGAACGCATTTGTGTCGGCGCTGGAAATATAAAGATAGGTTTAGTAGCTAGTAATGAAAGGAACAACCAAAAAATATAAATGATTGTCTGGCAATATGATGTGCTCTTAAGAGTGTCGTCTCCGATGGCTCCGAGTTTGAACCTAGGGCACTGCCGTCCTGTTCTAACGTGGAACCAAATAATTATATTTAGGTTAGTCTAATGTGTGACGGAGCTGGATAGGACACACCCTGCGAAAACCAGATACCAATGTTGCAAGGCAGGCACTTGACTGGAACCCACAAGGAAAAAGGAAAGTGGGCAGACCCAAGCAAACCTGGAAGAGGTCAGTCATCAGTGAAGCTGAGGGTACTGGAATGACATGGGAGCAGATGAAGAAAGATGCTCAGAACCGAGTTCGGTGGAGAGGTGTGGTTGCGGCCCTATGCTCCCTTGAGAGTACACAGGATTAAGTAAGTCAGTAATGTCTGCTTGAAAAACATCGAGATGGTATTGTAATGCTATTATCTGGTCTGTCTGTAGATTAGTGGTGAAACTTAGTAATGCTCATTTCTCTTTGTAAACAGCCTACCCTCATAGCAAGTGTCAGAAATTTAAACAACTTGGAGCTATCTTTTCAGACAAAGGAACCAACCCCCGAGCTACTGGCCAGAATTGCACGCTCCATTGCATCAATACATGCAACGCTTTAACAAACGAAAGGGGTTATTTTAGATAAAAGAATTTAAAGAGTTTTTTTTTTTTACCTGGGTTAACAAGAATGTACCGACTGAAGTACACAGGCCTGGCCATCGTTACAATTAACCTGGGAGTTCTGTCTTCCTGGGATGTCGACACGCATGTTGTAGCAGCAGAACTGTTGTGTCCGACTCCGTCCACCACGCTGGCAGCCGTTTTAGAATACAGGGAGGACACGCTGGACATCCAGGTGTTTTGACGCAGGGCAACATTACGTCCTGCGAGAAATTTGAAACCAGATGTAAACATTTGACCAACATGACGCAAGGTTAACGTGATAACCACAAAAACACAGCCACAAACACGCAACCACACAAAGTCACACAGACACACAACCACAAGCACATAGCCACGCCCGTTCTATGTTTAGAAAACAAAACATATATAGGTGTCCGTGCGTAGGTTATGGAATTCTAGCATTAATGTTTATTAAGTGCACAATTTTTGAACGCACTTTCTTCGTTGCCTTGCGTGTTTATGGAGTGGTTTTGTTATTAAGTTGGTGTAATGTGTGTATGAGATTCTTCTGTGTTCCCCTGTTTAGGGTGAGTATTTAAGGCATTACTGCATATCGCAGTTGTTTCGCTGCCTTAGTGTGATTATTTTTGATATGCAAATATAGCTAAAAATATATTTTTGAAATGTGGAGGTGGAGGCTATCAGGGCAAGTACGGCAAGAATGAACATATTGTTTCTTTATTGTTATTTAGGTACATATACATAAATAAATATAGACTGGCCGATTTAAAAGTTTTATGAAACGAAAATTTGTGACTTGCAATTATGTGTACTTTATTATACAGCATTTATGAGCAGTATAAAAGTTAAGTATTCTTATCTATTTCAGCCATACACCTATATATATATATATATATTGTAAATAAGGAGGCAGTGTAGTTTTGTTTAAACTCCAAGAATGAAGATCATGCAAATTTTCATAATTCGGAAATCCGAATACAATAGATATACATGTTTTCAAGTTACATGAAGTTACTTCCTTCGGCCAGTCTATATTTATTTATGTCTATGTTTAGGTATCAAAGAGTTACATCCCTACATCCCCTAGTGGAGTGATACAAATCAATATTTTTTCTTTTGAAAGTGGACTAACTATTGCTGAAACGGAAAAATTTGGAAAGAGAGATCCCACCGCCCATACACTTATTTTGGCAAAGCCCCTTAAAAGTGTCAAACTTTTATCTGTGTCTTTCTTATAGACAACATCAACACACAGTGACACGCAATGACACACTACACGCTGCAGTTTGAGCTTTACCCCCACTTATGTAAACAGAGCACAGTGATTCAATCCCTGCTTCTTGTAACCGGACAGAGTAGACAGTCGGGGCGGATTCACAGAAAATGTCCAAAGTCCTGGAGTTAGAGAGTACTATGGTCTCTTTGCTGCAAGTTGTGTATATGTTCCTCGGTGATTGATTGACCTTTGCACTCTGAAGAGCTTCAAAACTCAGAGTAAAGTTGGAAACGGCTGAAACAAAATTTTAAATATGTTTTTGATAGAGACTTACGCCTTATAATGTTAAGCAGAAAATAGATCTTGACTTAAATAGGAGCCATTCTCTTAAAAATCAATGACATCATATAGATATTTAAAGCAGAGCCGGCCTTAGGTAATTGGAGGGTTTAGGCGGAGCGAAAAGGGAGGTCCTAGGCGAAGTGGCCCCAAATGAAATAGAAAAACAAAAAAGTAAGTCCGAAAAATATGTAATGAATTCTAAACCCATTCTGTATCTAAATCTAAATCAACAAATAAGTTTAAACTGATATAGCGCGATAGTGGCGCACATGGTACTCACAATCTTCGCACTTGAAATATCGTTTCGAAATTTCACCAAAAGCAAGAAACAAATGGTCTTCTTACATCTGTAGTCTAACAAGTAGATCTAAACATTCGCGAATAAATCTTAAATCTTAGTAGAGACTTTTAGCTAGGCTAGTAGACATGATAGAGCCATAGAGTTCTTCTGTTATGTTTGACATTTGGTCAATGTTACGCAATTTATTTCTTTAAAAAAATTTCTTAGGGTTCTGTGCAAAGCCCCGACCAATCGGAGGCCCCATGCTTCTGCCTAGATTGCCTATGCATAGGGCAGACCCTCTTATGGTTCTTCGGAGGACACTATGTATTTAACAAGCAAAACTACGAAATCAGGCCATTATTTCCTTTGTTCAAAGTTCAAAACGAAACTGCATTTTTTTTATAAAGTCTCTACTTAAAAGTCAATGTTAGAGGAAAAATTTCACTTTACCATTTTTACTAGAAGGATTTTGATGGATCGGGGGATTTATGGTATTGGGTTGGAAGGGGCTTGTGAAGTGCGTACCATTAGCTATTGTTTATTTGCTAGCGCCTCGTCGGACGGATCCATGTTTTAAACCGTAGTTTGGTTTTGCTAATTGTTGTTTTACTTTTGGTAGTGAGAACTTTGAATAAGAATTACTTCCTCTGCTAACGTACCATGATTTTGTCTTCGTTTACTTACTATAGTATTCGACGAGTCAATATTGGAGTAAAGAGAAATGTCCTGAATACGTACCGCGATCTTTGAAGGTCAACCTGATCCAAGTTACCGGGTAGAACGCTGACCCCTTCCAGTCAAGGACTGCCCCCTGCAGGTGTCCGTCACATGTGTCGTCATTCTGATCCACTAAAACCTTATTCACTGAGGGTTCCATGTTCTCAGGGATAGCGAGGTTCTCTAAGCAACATAGGCATTGAAAAGGAAATACATTTGAGTTGGACAACCAAGGAGAACATGCTGCCAATATAGCTCATTTTATTTTTAAAAAATACAGATTAGAGACTGCTTGTAAATTTTAGCTTAAAAATGTAATAAATTGAATAGCAAACATTTTAAAAATAATTGCCTTGAAAAATGGATTAATTGTTAACTTAAAAAAAAAACCTTAACAAACAAAAGAATATATGAGGATGAAAGACCGAGAGCATAAGTGTGTAACTAGCTAACCGTCGGCATGCAGCAATTAATTTTTATTAGATCATCAGCATAATAAACATCCTCTTTCATCATAAACACATCAGAAAATTATAAAATCACACATCAGCGTATGGTCGCAATAATCAGTTTACATTACACGAGTCATATCCTCATCACATTGGTTACTAAACTGAAACTGAACATCATCGCATTTGTTACCTAACTTAACTTTATCATCGCAACATCATCAAATTTGTTAGTAAACTTAACATCATCACCAACCGAATTCAACTTTATATCATTGATTTATATTATTTCATGACCTTATAATTATGATTACATCACCAGACAATCACTATCCCAACATCGTCAATAACTGACATCAGATCATCCCATTAAATCATAACATGCAGCACATAGATGTTTATTGACATGTGCTTTATTATCCGAGAAAAGGTTATGTTCAAAATTGAAATTTTGTATCTCACGAAACAATTATATCTACTTACGATACTGGCAAGAAGGTCCGAACCATCCATTCAGACACTTTGAAGATCCCGTGCAGTGTCCTACTGGATCGCAACTGTCGCAGCGACATTTGTACTGGCAGCTAGACCCAAACCATCCTTTATCACATGCAGAAACTGACGAGGGATAAACACATGTTTTACATAATAATGTATTAAAAACAAAAGCAAAGTTACCCTTTGAGACCTTGTAATCTATGGGGCAGATGATGTAAAGGTCATCTATTTCTGCAGCCCACTGTTAATGAGGGTGTCATGTGGCCAGCACAACGACCAACCGCCTTCACTTTTCCCCAACTAATGTCAGGTACCCATTAGAGCTGAGTGGACTCAGAAGCGCACTAAAGATCCCAAAAGTTAAAAAACAAAATTCCATTCTTCACCAGGATTAGAACCCGGGAACCCCTGGTTCGGAAGTCAAGCGCTTTACCTCTCAGCCACATCCCCCCCCCCCCCCCCCATCTTAAAAGTAATTAAAGTTTATTTGTCATCAGCGAAGAAAACTAATGGCTTAGTAGAGTTTAAGCCTCTACTTAACGTGCACGACTAGATTGACGCAAGGATTCGTGCAGCCTAATTTCTATCTCTAGAGAAGGGACGTCTATAATTTATAAGAAAAGATCTATTAGAAAATCATGAAACAGCGCGCTATTAAGTAGTGCGGATGTTGGAGGTTCCCATCATTGATAGATAAGTTTAAATAGCTCGCTGATTTGGCGTATCCGGTGTTAGTAATACACAAGTGTTAACAAGCTATTTTGTTTTTAAAGGTATAAGATAGTGTTGTGTGCATATTTAACGAGATCCTTCGCTATAGAAGGCCTGAACACTGACTTACAACGTCACAACCTGTGGGCAGTTTTGCCCAATAGCTCGTTGCCACGTCTTAGACACCTGTGACGTGGCAACAAGCTATTGGTTCAAAACTACCCACATATTGTGACGTTTCAGGTCAGTGTTCAGACCTTCTATAGCGGTTGGTCTCGATTTTTAAGCTTTGTCCAATCAAATTTATAAACTGTTTAGCTTAATGCACACACAAGTATTTTTTTACTTGGCGACATTGATATCTTCAAGAGATTCTTTTCGAGGCAAAAGACAAGGAGGAATGAAGAAATACGGTCAACAGATCTTGTGTGGTGCCCCAACGGTTCAACAGATTAAGTAATAGGTGAAGGTGATTTTTCTATATGTGGTATCCTTGACTTTGCTTAGTTTTTCAATCTATTTCCAAATCTCCTCCAATCTTCCTCTTTATACAAAGGTTATATCAACTCGCTCTGTCTGTCTGTTTGTCTGTGTGACCGAAGGTTTGTACACAGAATTTCTCCCACACCCAATCTCGGATCATTCACTGAAATTTTGCACCATTATTTCTTTTACCTGAAAACACAAGAATCAAGAAAAAAAAATCATTAGTTAATTAACTATTGGTAAAAAATATCGTGTTGGTATCTCAAACAAGGAAAAGAATTAGTACTCGACTGAAGCGGTGGTATAAGCTGAATGAGAGCCCCCTTTATATTAGGCTGTCTCTGAAGCTAAGTGAACGCAAACATGAACTCGAAATAAATAGATAACTATAAACTCTTGCATGTACATAGACACTTTCCCTAAACTAATGTCCGATATCCCATTAGAGTTGGCTTGGACTAAGGGCAGGACCATTCATTATCGAAAGCCTGACCACTGACCTGCGACGTCACAACTTGTGGGCAGTGGAACCACTTGCACATTGCCACGTCGAACAGACCTGTGACCTGTTATCCTATTGTCATTTTTATTTGAAATCTCACTTCTTTATAACTTATAGATAGATGATTATCAAGAAATAGTTACATCGACAAATTAATCGGATTTTAATTAAATTTGGAGAGTCTTATTATGGCAGAGGTAAAGCTCTAGAATAATCTTCATGATTAATTTGTACATAACTGAGTTCGTATTGGATCGATTTAGATAATAATTAAGACCTCCATATTTTTACAAAGCTTATTTAAACTCACTCTGTCTGTCTGGCAAAAAGTGTACAAATGTTATTTCTTCAACACCCAATCTCGGATCAAGCTGAAATTTTGCACAATTTTTTCTTTGAACTAAAAAAAAAATCATGAAAAAAAAAATTAACCGATTAGTTAATTAACAATTGGTGATAAAATATTGTGTTTTGATATCTATAACAAGGGAAAGAAATAGTACTCGACTGATGTGATTGTATAAGCTGAACTAGCCCCCCTTTATATTAGGCTGTCTCTGAAGCTTAGTGAACGCAAACATGACATAGAAACGATAGATAACTATACAATCTTCCATCTTCACAGACTGTTCGCTAGCAGAGTGGTTTAAGAAGCCTCAGAAGGCTTTAGCCCACAAGTTCGAATTGAGGCAGTGACCGTCGTTCCCCCTTTTTTAAAAAATACATTTAAAAAGCGATCAACCAGAACCCCGTTCTTTCCCCCCCCCCCCCCCCCCCTCTTTTCCAACTGGTCCAGACAAGCGATAGGATCATAGCGTATTGAGAAAGCTAAAAGCATGAAATAGCGCTACACAAACACTATTGGTAAAAAGATATTTCTAATCGCACAGATTTATTATCGTTAGTCTAGATCTATTACATATTTAATTACATGACTGATCCAAACTAATGGATACACCTTAATAGTATCTTTTGTTTTTTAAAAAAAGTTTTTCTTTTAAATTTTGCTTGTTGTTTGGTACAATTCCTAAACGTATTTTCCATTTTTCAGTGCAAATATATAATTATTTCGCATTTTTTACAATTAATTTTTACAATTCTTGCACGCTCATCATTTCTGGGTGGAAGAAACAAACTTGTGGGGGGGGGGGGGGGGGGGGGGGGGGGGGAGAATGAAAATGGACGGGTATTTCCAAAACGGCTCTAATGATTTTTCCTAGACATTTGACAGTTGATGTAAATGTTTGGAAAAAATTACAAGCTGATTGGCCACACAGTGTCGCCCTTTCATCCACCAAAGTATAATGGGTACCAGAAATATGTAGGAGAAGTTAAGAAGGTTAGTCGTTGAACTGGCCACATGACACTCTCATTGACCTTCAGCCATAGAAATAGATATATTTAATATCACGTGCCCACATATATAGCAAGGTCCTGAAAATGTTCCGTTTCAGAAGGGTACGTTAATATTTATAAACATAAACACCATTATTACGTCTATGTAAAAAAAAAAATTAGATCTTTCTTCACTAAATAAAAGCTAGATAGCTTACCGCTAAAACGTACCAGTTTCACCAGTGCCATTTGTCCCCCTTTAATACCTCGCGATTTGCACCGTCCATGAAACACATTAAATTCCCCATGTGTAGTAAAGGTCAAAGCGACACTGTGAAGATCCACTCATACGTACAGTGACCCTAAGGTAACGGGTCTCCGTTCGTGTCGTCCTTTGGGCTGTGGAATTTTTTTTTTTACAAATCCCCCGAAGGGCCCTCTCTCAACTGTAATGCTCTCATGGGTCAGGGGCGAACAGAGAGTAACGAAGAAAAATAATGGCTACTCTTTGTTTTATTGTTTTATTAATGCCTCAATATTTATTATGAGAAAAAAGATCAAATCAGAAAATTCGGTGAAAAGGGGGGGGGGGGGGTGGTAGGACTACGTAAAGTACTCCCCTTCCCTTTTCAGACCTTGCGATTTATGGGGTAGATGATGTAAAGGTCATCTGTTGCGTAGAACAAGGTTAAAAAGGGGCGGTATTGGGTTTCCAAAAAAAGAGAATGCATATTTCATACGCGCTGTCTTCTTACAAAGCTTGCATCAACTCACTCTGTCTGTCTGTCTGTTTGTCTGGTAAAATGTTTGAACATGTTGTTTTTTTCCTCCCATTTCTCGTTCTCGGATCAAGCTAAAACTTTGCACTATTATTCATTAAACATGAACCAATAAAAAAAAAACAATTAGCTGATATTTTGTGTAATTAATTAATCATGCTAGTCAATGGGAGATATGAATGTATTTATGGATTTAATCCCCTAATTACGTTATTTTTTTCTCCCACTTTCTATTCTCGGATCAAGTTGACATCTTGCAAAATTATTCATAGTGAATAATATTCATAGAACATGAATCAATCCAAAAATTAATTAGTTTATAAATCATTTAGTACTAATTAATTATATGATTATTTTTGTTTTTATATAGAAGAAAGGGAGCTAAACCCTATAATTTTAAGATAAATGGCAGTAATTAACGGTTCTTTCCCTTAGACAAGCTTTTCTTTTTCCTTTTTTCTTTTATAGCTTGTTTTTTCTAATCCCAAATATCACCCCCCTCACCTGCCATTCATTGCTAATGTAAGAGGGGCACTCAACAACATATAGATCATATATGTCAGGTGTAAAAAACAATTAAGATAAAAAATAAAGTTTAGAGAAAACAATGTTAAAAAGACAGTTTGTGTGGAAACACAAACTCAAAATCGGCCCCCGAAGTGGTCCACCTAGGCAGGAAAAAGGCAGGTTTTCAAAATTTTCAGAAAGAACATCAGAATGAAATTCTATCAAAGACAAATGACAGAGAAGAATGCAGAAAGAAGGTTGACAGATCCTGTGTGGTGCCCCAAAGGTCCAGCTGACCAAGTGATAGGTGACAGTGAATGTAAAGTTAGATGTCAGCCTGGCCTAACTGATGTTTTATAAAGAGTATATAATTGATATAATTGTTTTGTAAAGGGTCGTTCTCTTACTCAAAGCCTCGAGAAAAATAAATTTCTGTAAAGAAAATAAATCTTTTGTTTTGTGTTCCATTCCTCTGTATGTTTATTGCAGTTCATGCGATAATATGAAAAACTACTTTAAAATTGTTGTTTTAAATTATGTCCAACTTATTTGCATAGCTAATAGATTTATTTTCTTTAAAAAAAAAGTTAACATTTTTTTTGTAAATGTAGTATTTATTATGACAGAACTTACATGTGAAAGAAAAAATATTTTTTTGACCAAAAATTCTATAACCATTTGCATAAATGTGTTAAAAAATGGCAAATAGACATCTCCCTTACTAAAAAGCCTCCGGTATTTGTTACTATTAATAGTGAATAGTTGTAAAAACTGTGTATTTTATGAAAAAAATGCTTGCATAATTGATTTAAAAAATTTGATTTTTCGCTTTCAGAAAAGAAAAAAGGTAGCCGTTTGCATCATAACTTTGAATGATCCAAAATATCATGATGTTCGATTTTCATTTTCTCTTCTAGTTTCTGAGATCTAAGCTTGACGGACAGACGGACAGACATGCCACACAAAACTAAAAGCGTCTTTTCCCCTTTCGGGGGCCGTTAAAAAACAACAACAGATCCTCCTTTGTTAAGCTGATGACTTCTGTTAGAGTGATTACTTCACTCTCAACAAGTAATAAATGATCACAGACCTATATATATATATATATATATATATATATATATAATACCTAGACTGGAAAACGGAAACACATTCTTCTCCGATAATGATCAGTTATTGTTATGTATGTAACTCTTTTTCAAGCTGTAAGGAAAGTCGCCCGAATCTAGGAAAATCGCTCTTTTCTGTCTTAGAAAAGTAATGGTCTTTTGTTTTTAAAGTTTAGAAATAATGCTAATCCCGAAAATCTATGAAATTAAAACATTTCCTGTTAGTTTCCATTGAGATAATGTTTCGAAAATCCTAGATTAAAATAATTCAAGTCTGTTGATTTTAATAATCCAATGTCAGTGGCGTAGTTAGGGTATTTGATGCCCCTGTGCGGCAGTTCCTCGTGATCCCCACCAAAATAAAAAAAAAAACGTTTTAAAACAGCGAAAAGTTTCTAATTTCGAAATAAAGGGTAGTCATTATTTTAATACGATGTTGCAATGTCTCAGTAACATAAATGAATTTACTATTTTAAATTTTCATGCATGGATGGATTTACCTTTATTCAAATTTTCTATCAACAAATACAACAAAAAAAAAAGACACTCAATGTTGAAACAAGCAAAATATAAAATACCTTAAAACAATAATAACAAAGCTTATCTAAAGGGAGGAACTTCACATTTACAACTTTATCTCTTAGTAATGTACAATTTATTTCCTTTTTTCGATACTAAACAAAAAATTAATTACCGATAATTAATTGACTATTGTATTTTTAATTAAAAAAAATTGATTCATGTTTAGTTAGATACAATAAATAATTGTGGAAAGTTTCAACGTGATCCGGGAATGGGTGTGGGAGCAATAACGTGTTCAACATTTTTACCAGACAGACAGACAAACAAACAGACTTGATATAAGCTTTGTAATAAAAACACACGCACACTTTTTTAACACTATTTCCCTGGCCACTTTTTATCACAGGCTTACCATCTGGCAATGACCAACATCGACACTTTGAGCTGTGTAGCTATCTAAATGTCAAATGATGTCAACTATATAAACCATCGTTCTATTTGTCTATTTTTTTAGTATTAGTGCCAGCCATGTTTTAAAAACAACTCATCAACAAAATCGCCTTCCATGTACCTGCTATTGCTGGTTAACCTTTAAAGTGCTGAGCTGTTTTACAGTGAGTGCATACCAAATGGAAATACAATTCTGATGTTTAAAGGCTAAACCTAAACTACCACCCGCGTTTTAAGGGTTAAAAAAACATAAACCAAAAAAAAAAAAAAATACAAACTTTTTGTTTACACCTAATCTATTCTTGTAAAAAGAAAAAAAATTGTCACAGTCATAGTGTAAACAAAAAAAGTCAAGTTCCCCGTTCAGACCTTGTGGTCTATAGGGCAGATGATGTAAAGGTCATCTGGTTCTGTGGCCTATGGTTAATGAGGGTGTCATGTGGCCAGCACACAACGACCAACCGCCTTTACTTTTCCCCAACTAATGTCAGGTACCCATTAGAGCTGGGTGGACTCAGAGGCGACCAAAGATCTCGAAATTAAAATCCCATTATTCACCAGGATTCGAACGCCAAGCGCATTACATCCCAGCCACCGCGCCTCCGTCATATTGTAAGTAGCATACTTTCACTTTCGTTTATAGCCGAACTTTTATTTTCATTTCAAACGGTTTTCCCTCCCGTGGCTGCAGGTCCTGCAGGCCTACAAAGGAAACTTGACAACTAGATAGTCCTGAGACACTTGACGTTTAATTGCTTTATATTCAACTATATCATCACCTAGAATCTGACTCATTCATACATACACGAGTGTTATAAATTAAGATCAATCACGGTCTTCCTAAATGAAAGCAAATCTATAAATAGCTGTAATTTTTGTTTGAACACAGTATACAGAATACGGAAGTATTGATTAACTAACAATGTATGCGACTGACTCATTCAATGCGTAGGACGTTATTATCTTCTTTTTTTTGAAGTAACGTCTGTAATATATAAGATAAGATAAAATAAAAAACAACAACAACATAAAATTGTTATTTTTTACATTTTAGCCATTAATTATGAAGCTGTCATTTTTTTTTTACTTTGAAAAATTATAACGGTCAAACGAGAGTTTTCCCAGTAACGAGCTAGTAATTCTCTCCCAACGATCTACAGCAACTGTCAAACTTCTAGGAAAACCGTTAGAGTCGGTTTCGAGATCCGTGTCCACCCATGTTCCACAACCCACCATCCACCCTAGAAGTTTCTACGAAGTTACTAGTTGAATAGAGGTATTGTAAAAAAAGACATTGTAGTGTGAAAAGTATTCCAGTGGCTAGAAAGATACGCATATCTGATGTAATGCAATATCTTATCTCATCTTATCTTCTGTCATTGAAAACTATGAAATGAAACTAATTTTCGTATGCTGCTTGATAGTTTGGTATGCGCTTCAGACAGTCGTCATGAATATCCCAAGTTCGAACCACAGCCATCCTCACCTGTTTTGCAACAGGTTTGGGCTAGGACGCAATTATCGCCCCTTCCGAAGGAACGTCTTCTGTAAATCACATATAAATCCAAATAAATCACCAAGTTAATTAAAACTGAGTGGAAGATATTTCTTTACTCCGGAAAGGAAAATCCTCAGACAAATTTATGGTGCCATACATGAGGAAACCTGAGGGAGAATTCGCACCAACCAAGAAATATATCAGCTCTATGAAGACTGGCCTCCTTAGCGACGGAAATGAAAGGAAACACAATACATTGGGGGGCGGGTCACCTCGAAAGAATGCCTTAGAGAAAAGAGGAAGAAAGATTGTTCACTAGCAAAACCCAAAAAGGCAGACGCCCCAAAGGCAGACGCCCAAAACGGCAGACGCCCCAAAGGCAGACCACAAGTACGGTGGCTGGATGACGTGTAGGGACGTAAAGCACGGGATAGATCAGAATGGAGAGATGTGCTAAAGCTGAACTTGTGCTGTAGCGCCATTGGTATAGATGAGCTAATTGCCAAGTGGTGGCTGAATGGTAAAAAGCTTTTTTTTTTACAAATCAAAAACGTACTCTGTCTGGTATAAAGCTTGTACACGTTATTTGTCCCACACCTATTCTCAGTTGAAGTTGAAACTTTGCACAATTATTAATTGGTATAGACAAGACATGAATCAATAAAACAAATTAACCAATTAGTCATTTAATAAATGGTGATTATTTTGTTTGATACAAGCAATGAAAATGAATCCGTCAGTATTCACATTTACGGCTAAATATGAAGGTTTCTTGCCTACACCCATTCTCGGATCAAGTTGAAACTATTATTATTATTTAAAGTGAATCAATAATAATAAAAAAAAACAATTAGTCAATTAATTATTGTTAATTAATTATTTTGTTTGATGTCAAAAATAGGAATAACTTCTACATTATTGAGATATATAGTTGTATGTGCGGAGTTCTTCCCTTAGATATGTTTTCCTTATTTTTTTTTTATAGTTTGCTTGTTTATTTTAAAATTCGCAAAAACCTTCCTTCAGGGAACAGTACCAGGAAAACGAAAAGGAGGCAGACAGAGAAAGCGATGTGAAGACAAAATCAAAGAATGGACGGGCCTGCCATGGAAAGAAATTCTATCAAAGGCAAACGACAGGGAGGAGTGGAGAAAGACGGTCAACAGATCTTGTGTGGAGCCCCAACGGTACAACAGACTAAAGGATAGATGAAGAAACTGAAGAAGAAGATTTTTAGTGCTCTCCCGTATCCACTCAACTCTAATGGGCACCGGACATTAGTTCGGGAAAGTAAAGGTTTGTTTGTCGTTGTGCTGGCCACATAACACTCTCGTCAACCGTTGCCATAAAACACATGCCATTTACATCATCCGTCCCAGAGTATCAAGTCTGAGATTTGTTTTTGTTGTCACTTGGAGCTAAGCCTCAAAACACCTCCCCTCTCCCCTGCTGTGTTTTGGGGATCGTGCACTTTCTTATCAATATCCCCTGTCCTTGAACCCTATATAGTGACCCTCTTTCCACAACTACTGATAACGACTAGGAACAGAAGTACATAAGTATTGTAACAGATTGGACCATAATGTATTGGTCTATACGAGTCTAAACAAGAAAAACATTACAAATATATTTTTTTTAAAGACAATGCCGCCTTTCAACAGATTATAAACTGATTGCTTTCCTTTTCAATAATTAGATCTAATGAATGTTAGATTTAGAAACAATCTTTTACCCCGCCTATTATCCAGATAAAGCATCCTGGTTAAGCGAATGCATAGATCTACCAAATTTTATAATATTCCTATCATTGGCTTTAGATCTAGACTTATAAGGCGATGCGCACAATTTTCCTAAACATTAATTTATTAAACTCATGAATCAATATTGCCTTGCATTTGGAAATTACCGAACGTGATAATCCTTTCAAAACCGATGTTGGATCTAGATCTAGACCACGTTCTCTTGCTAAAGTTAATTTTTTTTTTTTTTAACTTTAAAGATTATAGCAGTCAAACTAGAGTTTTCCACGTGTGGCCAAAAGCTAGTAATTATTTTTTTATTGTTAAATTCTAGGAAAATTGTCAGGGCCGTTTTTTAAAATCAGCGTCCATCCAGGTTCCAGGTTCCACGAAGTTCTGACTTGAATAAAGGTATTGTAAAAAAACAAAACAAAACAAAAAACCACTTAATTTTAGACTGGATAACTATCCAAAAGGAACATTACTCGCATTTAATTTTTTTTTTGGGCTAATAGAAGCAGACAATAAAAAGCCCTATTTAGATAATCGAATCACTGTTATCAAAATGTATCATTGAATTTTCTAAAGCTGTGTTAATTTCCTAAATGTCAGACCAAAGGAAGAAATTTCGCATAAAGGTGTTTATGTTTAAATCTACAAGAGCATTTTGTACCCTATTATACCTATATGACGCAACCTAAGCAAAGTTTTTAAAATTGTCCTTTCTACTTTCATATTTCTATTTGGACAGCCCTTACAAATATTTGGAATACCAAGCATTCATACAGGTATAACTTGTCCGCCTACACACGCTAAACAGCTACAGTAGAAGGCACACAATTCAACAACACACTTACCTGTGTGTAACAAATAGATCGATAGGAAACAGGTCGCAGAAAACAATTGGGCTGTCCCTCTTGTGCTAGCCATTTTCACCTTAGGACATGTCACTGTCTGTTTTCAGAAATAGGGCGACTCTCACATACTCCTGGGTGATAGGCCTACAAGCAGAGAATTTTTTATTTTTCCTTACTTACTAATCTTAACAAAAATTTGACTTAACCGACTATCTTCTATAGTGTTTGCGTTATTAGTAATTGTTATATCACCATATACATCCGTCTATACTGCCCTAACCGAAGTTCACAATGGACTTCTTAGGGTCGACAGTTACGCTGGGCAGGGCACGTATCCCGTATGGGGGACGAACGTATGCCAAAAGCAGTCTTTTTTTTTTTTTTGGTGAGCTGAAAGGTGGTCGACGTAACAGAGGTGCCCTTCGGAAACGTTTTAAAAACCAGCTTAGGCGTCAACTTGCCTTAGCTGACATAGAAGATAGCACATGGTTGCATGCGGCTTCAGAACAAGGCAGGTGGAGATCACTCACAAAGGCCGCGAGAAACAAATTTGTGACCAAAAAGAAAATCCACTGCCAAGGACAGACGCAGACGGCGAAAAGATCTTAATCGACCACCGGCTGACAATGGTTATTATTGCCTTTGAAGTAGCAAAATATGTAGGTCAAGCTGCGGCTGCGTATCCACGGGAAGTACTGCATTCCTCATTAATTTTCGGACTCGAAGACAAGCTTTATTATTATTATTATATACATTAATCATATTACCTTTTTTTGGCTATTGATGATACCAATACCATTTATTTCTTTGCTCCCTCTGTCATCTAGATGAGATGGATGAGTAGGATATGCAAAGAAGATTTACCAACAATAAGTAATATTCCATAGGAATAAAATGGGCACCTTCTTACAGCATTAATGGTTGCAAAGTAGTAATAAATGGAATAGCTGCTCGACAATAGCGTAGCAGCCCTGCGATAATATCCATACATAGAAGCTTACCGTAATATTGATGCAAGATAAAGTGTTTCTGACGTGATCATATAGTGGGTTAAAAATAGCTATGAAAACATACAATTTTACTATGCCCTCCTAAAGCTCATACAAAAGTTGACATGCTTTAAGATTACATTCTTAATATAAAGTTTTCCCGACTCCCATTATTAACTATGCAAAGTCCATTCATTTATATGCCCTAATATACATGCATGCAAGTAAAGTGTAACTTAACAATGGAAACTTACCGAGTTACCTTCTCTTAATGTCTGCTTCACAGAATAAACAGAAAGACAAGCAGACGACAACTCTACCAAATGTAAACTCCACATTTGACATTACAAACAAAACGAGACCACTGTTTTTTTTTTCCAGTTCAGTTTTCCGAATACCATATTAATAGACCATACTCAATGCAGCGATTTGATTGGCCTACTGTGTTACACCATACATACGCAGTGAAGTATGATCTAGTCAATGAATATATTTATATATATATATTTACAAAGCTTTTTAAAAATAGATTAATACAGAGTTTACATTCTATGACAGATTGGCGCTTTTGCCACTTCGCTTTTCAACATTGTAATTTGAAGAGGCTGTACTTAAAAGTGTTTCTCGCTAAAATCTGGCCAGCACTTTCGATTGTGCAGTCTTCTTATCAATGGTTGTCTTAGGCGTGACTAATGGGGAAGAGGGTGGAGGGGCCTCTGAAGGCAGTGCCGGTCACATTTAGATTTATGACTTGGTGGCCCCAAACTAAGATCGTTTGTTTTTTTTAGAAGGCAGATATAGGAAAGTTATCGCATTTTTCAGTTTTGGTCTTTCGTGTAATAACTTGATATTGTATCAGAGTCTGACCGTGTTCTTATATGTTTTAAACTGAGAGTTAAAGAATAATCACTTACTCTCTAACCGTATTGAACAATTTTTATTTGTTTTGCCACAAAGCACAATTGATACAAATGCAGCCAAAGTTACAAATAATAACAATATACACATAAAATTATCGCGCACTTAAATACACCCTATCCCTCGCATTGAAAAATGTAAGAATAATAATCACAGTAATGTGACAATCAAAGTTACGCCATTCAACATCGCCATTATTCTGTCTGTGGCATTTTACGTCTCGAGAGATGATCTTTTCCCTTAGCAACGTCTTGTGTGACTAAAGAGGCCAATCCTTGATACACAACTGCGGTCGCAGGTTGGGCATATGTGATCGCAAGGCGCCGTTGCATTTTCACCCTTCTTTCTGCTTCTGTTGTGTATGACATCTGCAATCCGTGACCCTTACTTTATGCTCTCTCTCCATGTGGATCTATCCAGTGCCACCTCTTCCCAGCTGCTAGTGTCAATTTTGAAGAGCTTCAAGTCGCGTTTGCATACATCCGTATAAAGTAAAAGTGGGCGACCGGCGGCTCTCCTGCCTTCTATTAGATCGCCATACAGAATGTCCTGTGGAAGTCGACCTACTGGCATTATACGAACGTGGCCAAGCCAGCCAAGGCGTCTGCTGCTGATAACAGAGCGGATGTCCTGGCACCCTGCTCTTCGTAGCACTTCCTCATTGGCTATCTTATCTTGCCACCTTATTTTAAAGATCCGCCTTAGGCATCGGAGGTGGAAGACATTCAGCTTTTTTTTCCTGCCATGAGTAGGTTGACCATGTTTCACTTCCGTACAGCAAGGTGCTCAACACACAGGTCCGGTAGACTAGGGCTTTAGTACTGCTAGTCAGCAATGTGTTGTCCCAGACTCTTTTCTGGTGGCCATTGCCTTGTCTATCCTGTTGTTAGTGTCTTTATCCAGTAGAGTGTTGTTGGAGCCAAGGTAACAAAAGTGATCAACAATTTCTAGTGGTTGGCCATTAATGCTTACTTGAGGTGCAGTGTTTGTGTTTCGGACAACTATCTTAGTCTTGCTTTGACTGATGTTTAAGACGAACTTCTGGCAAGCAGCAGATAAATTTGTCAACCTGGGACTGTAGCTGAATATCAGAATCAGCCACAATAGCTGCATCATCAGCATACAGGAGTTCCCTGACGAGCAACATTATTACCAAGCTTTTATCAACTCACTGGGTGGAGGCTTGGACACGTTATTTCTTCCCAGCCTCGGATCAAGTTCAAACTTTGCACAATTATTCATAGTCGATGACAACACTTGAATCAATGAACAAAAAAATAATTGATTAAATGATTCTGTTTTGTATAAAGAGACTTTAAAGTTAAGGGGGTGATATGCCTTGTGTAGAAGGATTAAGTTGTTCGGTAGAATTTTTCAACTTTCTACATTTATACTTAGTACTTGGATAGCTAAGTGGTTAACAAGTTGGCATTCCATCGTGGAGGCTCGAGTAGCGCTTTATAACTCAGCCACCGCGCCCCCTTCTTTTAGCTTATCCAGGTCAAGTTTTATCCTGGTATGTCCTTGTTTTGTTACCTTTGTTTAGGTGTAGTTTAAAGGTCAGCATATCAAGGTCATGGTCGATTCCAATGTCAGGAAAACTTCTTGTTTTGGCCGTATGGATGCGTGCCTTAAAACGCTTCAATGAGCAGAACCAGGAAAAAGAAGGAGAGGAAGACAGAGAAAACGATATGAAGACTACAAAAAGAGATTCTATCCAAGGCAAAAGACAGAGAGGAATGAAGAAAGACTGTTAAAAGATCTCGTGTGGTGCCCCTACGGTCCAACAGACTATGGGATAGGTGAGGCTAAGTGGCCAGTACAACGGTCAACCCCATTAACTTGTAATAAAGTCAGATACCCTTCACAGTTTTAATTGCACTCAAAAACCAAAGTTCCAAGCCAACTCAGAAACCAATGTTCCAAGCCAACTCAGAAACCAAAGTTCCAAGCCAACTCAGAAACTAAAGTTCCAAGCCAACTCAGAAACCAAAGTTCCAAGCCAACTCAGAAACCAAAGTTCCAAGTCAAGCGCTTTACCAAGCGACATTGCTGTTTTTACTGGATATTTTATGAAATTGACTGTGAAATCTAGCCAAAAACAAAACAAAACTTTTCCTCTTGTCAATAATTAGTTGTCGTTAATTCATAATTCGATGAATTTAATTTATTATAAGATGTCTTTAATTAATAATTCGATGTTGATAACTATAAGAAGTACATTTTTTTCCTCTTGCTGTTAGAGGGCGGTGTCATTTGTGTATGGTAGTGGCACAGACGTTCGTTTAGCTATTTTCTTAATCACAAACGGACTCACGCCTTAAAGTTATCAAAATAGAAAGCTCAGCTTAAGGGCTTTAATCAACGTTTGAGTTGTACAAGCCAATTAGGACATTCCTGTTTCATCTCATCTCATATCTGCCTGTGGTCCCTTCTGGAGCATAGGCCACCAACCAGCCTTCTCCAGGCATCTCTCGGTTCTGGGCGAGTTTCTCCAACTGTCCCCACGTCTTGCCCATCTGCTTGGCATCTGCCTCCTACTCACGTCGACATTCCTGTTGCCTTTCCAATTAATTCTTTGCAACCAATAAAATACAGAATTTTTATATTTAAAACAAATAATTGAAGTTAAACTGTTGTCTCCCGTGTTGCTTTAGCCGCTTTACAGCAGCACCAGAGTTTTCTCTCCGGGGCGGATTCCTGGGCCTTAGATAAAGGGGACATGGGTGGCCCATGCGTCATGATCCCTCTCTCGACCTTGCGGATGTGATCGAAAGGAACGCATTGCGTTACATTTGGCACCAACTTTGTTGCAGAAGCTGCCGAAGGGAATTTCAAAGTTGATACTCCCAACGTCTAAGGGGCTTCACCCCTGATTTTTCCTCGAGATTGTCTCCTGAAGCCTTATTATCGCAAGCGGGTTTGAAGTCAGAGTACCCCTTCTCCCCTAGATGAATTGCCTTACTAGACTCACCCTGGCCATGACGGTTCAACTATAATGTGTAAAAAAATATATTTCGTGCCAGTGATCAGACATTATAGAGAGTGGAACGGTTTGCCTGAATCATTCAGGAGAACCAACGACGTAGCAGAGTCTCAAATCAACATGCCAGGCTAGATTAACATTTGGATAAGTGTTGAGGATAATCAATTTCTCGTTTTCTGTAGTTTATAGGATAATATAAGGAAGGACGAAAAATTTATAAGGAGGAGACACTGACCTATTTGTCTGATAGGACCCCCCCCCCCCCCCAAAAAAAAAAAAGATAACGTCAAATAGAGTCGCAGACTGCAAAAAGATAACTTATATAGACCCCTAAGGACAACATATGTGTTAAATAACAGACGTGTATTGTTCCAAACAAATACCAAAAAAAAAAAAAAAAAAGAGACAATATACACAAGTTGCAATCGGGTCTGCATATTTATGTGAAATACATACTTTCATTACCTTTGTAGTCCAAGTCAGTACCTAATTATAATTCAATTAGACGTTTAGTACCTTGACCTTCGTAGTCCAAGTCAGTACCTAATTATAATTCAATTAGACGTTTAGTACCTTGACCTTCGTAGTCCAAGTCAGTACCTAATTATAATTCAATTAGACGTTTAGTACCTTGACCTTCGTAGTCCAAGTCACTAATTATAATTCAATTAGACGTTTAGTACCTTGAGCGCATTTTCTGAAGCGTGACACGTACTTTGACTACTCCACCCCCCCCCTTTTTTTTACTTTAAATGTTATAGTTGTTTTGTTTTTTGTAATCCTATTTATATAAATGTTCTATATACTAACCATATACTAACCATATACTAACCATATACTAACCATATATTAACCATATACTAACCATATACTAACCCTATACTAACCCTATACTAACCATATACTAACCATATACTAACCCTATACTAACCCTATACTAACCTTATACTAACCCTATACTAACCCTATACTAACCATCTACTAACCATCTACTAACCATCTACTAACCCTATACTAACCCTATACTAACCCTATACTAACCCTATACTAACCATCTGCTAACCATCTGCTAACCATCTACTAACCATCTACTAACCATCTACTAACCATATACTAACCATATACTAACCATCTACTAACCATCTACTAACCATATACTAACCCAATACTAACCCTATACTAACCATATACTAACTATATACTAACCATATACTAACCATCTACTAACCATCTACTAACCCTATACTAACCCTATACTAACCCTATACTAACCCTATACTAACCCTATACTAACCATATACTAACCATATACTAACCATATACTAACCCTATACTAACCCTATACTAACCCTATACTAACCCTATACTAACCATCTGCTAACCATCTGCTAACCATCTACTAACCATCTACTAACCATATACTAACCATCTACTAACCATCTACTAACCATCTACTAACCATCTACTAACCCAATACTAACCCTATACTAACCATATACTAACCATCTACTAACCCAATACTAACCCTATACTAACCATATACTAACCATATACTAACCATATACTAACTATATACTAACTATATTCTAGCTCTTTTGTTTTGATAGAGTTGCAACGTAACACTGGTGTGTGTGTGCGTGTGTGTTTGGAGTGGTCAGTTTTAAAGAGGTCAGTTTTAAAAAAGTTTGTCAAAAAAAATCCTCAAAAAAACAACAACATGATCCTTTTATTTTTATATTCGTCTTAAACTGGATGGTCCTTGATGGTGTATACGCCATACTAAAAATAGAATATCTTCCTTTATTGATAGCGGATACGGTAGTTTGCGTTCTCTGTAATTTCAATACTTAAACAACAATAACTGACGTGCTCAAAAAATATCACGTCAACAAATAACTATAAATAGCCTGCCACACGTGACCACACATTCGCGCGAGTGCTACATCTGCTGCTGAGGTCAAGTTATCTGACACTTATTTGTAACGCTCCAAGTTTCCTGTCTGTCCTTTCAATCCACGAGCTCTTTCACAATCAGATTAATGCAATCACTTGGAGGACCATCCTTGTAAGGTGAAAGTGCATTTTTAGGCTGACCATTGAGACTACGACGCTGAACATTTTTACATCTATTTGTAAGAACTTTGATCCGGCTTGGTCTATATTTTGATTGCTTCTGCGTTTTGGCTATTTGCATACATGAACAATTGACGCATTTGATCTTTGAAACAATCTTAACTAGTTCTAAGGATCTCATCTCATGATATAATCAAAGGAACACTTGTGAGGTTGCTTTTTTAGAAAGGAGAATTCTTCCCGGGTAGGTCCTCTACTTTGTCAGGGGAAATCTGTGTATACAGGATAGTTGGTCTTTAAGCTATAAATATACATATTGAAAGAATCCAGGGATTGTCACAAACAGTAAAACTCTTAAATTGTCTTGCTTTGTCGAAAATTGGAGACTTTTAACTCGGATAGCTAGAAATAGCTAACTAAACTTCTATGGCCATTTCACAGGGCCTCAAGGCTCACAAAGACCTTCCTTCAGGGAACAGTATCAGGAAAAAGAAAAAGAGGCAGACAGAGAAAGCGATGGGAAGACAAACTAAAAGAATGGACGAGCCTGCCATTGAAAGAAATTCTGTCCGAAGCAAAAGACAGAAAGGAATGGAAAAATACGATCAACAGATCTTGTGTGTTGCCACAACTGTCCGACAGACTAAGGGAGAGGTGAGGTGAACTTTTTGGTGTATACGTGTATAGAATGCAGGGGGTGTTGACTAACATGATCAGTGGTTCCCAAACCTTTATGACCCCATGAGCACCTTTTTATAGTGAAAACTAGCCCACGGACCCTTAAAAAAAAGTTCCCCCCTTTCAGACGAGCGATCTATGGGGCAGAAAATGTAAAGATAATCTGTTTCTGCCGCCCACAGCTAATGAGGGTGTCATGGTAATCTGTTTCTGCCGCCCACAGCTAACGAGGGTGTCATGGGACAAGCACAACGACCAACCGCCTTTACTTTTTCCCCAACAAATATCAGCTACCCATATACAGCTGAGTGGACTCAGAGGCGCCATAAACATCCCAAATGTGTGGTATCCCTGTTGAAACATTGGCTTAAGTTTTCCATTTGCGGATATGTATTGATTCATTAGTGTTTGGGATCAGAGTTGAAGAAAGATTCAAATCAATGGTTCACGTCTGCTAACAGAGTCGTAAAAAGTCAACAGTGTACGCGAGCAAATCTACGACTCTATTTTACGACTTCGAAAGATTTGCAAACAGAGAACGTTTCATTTCTTCAAAAAAAAAATTACGACTTTAGTTTTTATTAAATTTAATTGGCCACTGGCAACACCATTGTAAACTCTTTGGCCCACCAGGGAGGGCAAAGTCCACCCACTGAACAGGCTGTAAGCTTTCATCAAGCCCTGGATATAATTCAAAAGACAGAAATGGAAAAGTGGTTTGAGTGCTGAGACAAGTCCCAAAAAGCCCGTGGAGTCTGGGAGCGCATGAGGCACCCTGACCGCACTTCACCGTGGTGGAGGCTGTCCAGGCCTGAGCAAGCTATTATAGCACAGTGCAGGACAGGTCATTGTCCTATTGGCTCATATTTCTCGCGGCTATGGCTAAATTTTGATTCACGGTGCCCCCGCTGCGGGGAAGAAGAGGAAACCGTGCCTCATATTCTGTTTGACTGCCCCAGACTTGCTGATCTCCGTCTCGACAGGTCTGGAAAACCCAAAATTCTCGACCTGTATGGCGACATTTATGCACAACGCAAGACAGCAGGGTTTCTGTCCAGGTCTTTTGCAAGAGAGGATTTGAGCCTCTCAAGCCCTTTCTCATCAAATGGAGTTTGATAATGATGATGATGAGTGTCGTTTCAAATTAGTTTCGTTAAAATTTGGAAATAAATCAGTCCCATATATACTTACTAGCTGGATATTACCCGCGGTCTGTGGGCCTTAGTTTTTGCATTACTGATCTTACTTACTTAGACTTAGGTCCTCCCGCGCCGTTCGGCGCATTGGGCGGCAAGCTGTCTTTACAAAAATCTGTCACTAGCAATGTCTGAAGCCTCCTTTCATCTGGTGTCCACTGCTCTAAGGTCCTCAAAGTTATACGAGGACGTCCCTGTTTGCGCTTTCCTCGTATTGGCCTCCATGTCAACGCAACTCCTGGTATGCGTTCTTCATTTTGTCGAAGAGAATGTCCCGCAAACCTCATGCGACGCTCCGTCACAACCTCACTAAGCGTTCGACTTCCAGTTCGGCATAGGATTTCCTTGTTTGAGACCCGATCTGTGTAACTGACCACCAAAATCCGTCTCAGCCATTTTTGTTGAGCCACATTTAGTCTTTTCTCAATTTTGACAGACGAACTTCCATGTCTCACATGCATATGTAGCAGTTGGGATGACAATTGTGTTGAGAAGGTGTATTTTTGTCTCGAGTCCAATGGCTTGGCTTGTCCAAAGGCTGCAATTACTGATCTACTGGATTGTATTTAGATCTATGTCAGACGTGGAGAATGTTAACACAGTGTGAAAATAGGTTTACCCGTTCATCTGACATATTCATATCAAATATAAAATACAGTGAAAACGGGTTTACCCGAAATGTAGAAAAATTTCGTTCTTTAGTAGAGATACAATTAGGCAATTTTTGTTTATTTTTAGGGCCTTACTGTTGTTAACTACGGTTAACTAGGGTGTCATGTGGCACCTAATAACGACCACCTTTACTTTTTCCAAACTAATGTCAGGGACCCATTAGAGTTGGGTAGACTCTGAGGTGCCTTAAAAATCCCAGTCTTTACCAGAATTCGAACCCGGGACGATTCAGTACGGAGGTTAAGCCCTTTACTACTGAGCCAAAGCGCCTCACTGACGATTACGTGTGCAGGTCTGACAAGGGTTGCGAATCGAGCACAGTTTAGCCATCTAATCAATTCCTTTAACCCTTAAAAAGCGTGTGGTAGTTTAGCCTTTAAATATCAGGATTGTATATTGCATTGTAAAGCAGTTCAGCACTTTAAGGTTTAATTAACTGATTCTTGTTTAAAAAATCATAACGCCATGCTCCGTAAAGAAGGAGAGGCCAATTGTATGCCTATTTTTATGAGGCAAATGATCAAACTTATGTGAAGCTATGAGGGAGGATGACTAAACGGATATAAAGATATAAGGATAAGTAACCAGTATGACCATACGCATGCGACGATAGGACAGAATGTGATGAAACATAAAGATATGAGGGTAAGTGACCAAACGTATGTGAGAATATGTGGGTGGCTGACTAAGCATATGCAAGAATATTAAAACTGTGAGCAACACCATGGCCAGCCTTAACAAGTGCGGGACCCTATGCAAAACGGATTGCGCATGGTCCAGTCTGGGTAGGGATAAAGATAAAAAGTGAAATGTATTAGAGAATAAATTCGTCTTTATTCACTCATTACTAAGTACATAATAATGATCAAATTTTACGAGCCTTGCATGTAGCGAAGTCATACAGTATATCATCAAAGTTCTGTTTGCTACATAGATCACGCTCAATAGCAAGAATTGCCAAATGTTTCAATCTATCATCTTGAATTGCTAACATCAAGTAATTCTTAATTAATTTGAGTCGTGAGAAGCTTCTTTCACCAGATGCAACAGTTATGGGTATTGTTACAAATCAAATATTCTGAGTGCAAAATAGTAGTTGAGAATGCAGTGTATCTTTCATTAAATCTTTCTCTCCGTAATTATTTACCACATTCTGGTGGAATCAACGCTGGTATCGTCAGTTAGGAGAGAAAGAGTTCATGAACAGATACGCTAAAATTTCTACCAGGGTTTTGACGGTATCTGGTAGAATATGCCTTAAAGGGAAACTCCGATAGTTTTTCAAATTTTAGTTATTGACTTATTTAAATTCTGCGTAAAAAGTTGTAATAGTAAACATTATATCATTTTTTATTTAAATGCTCAGAAAATTTTATATTTAATAAATTAGACAGAAAATTCTTCACGTCCCAAAAAAAACGGGGTTCTGCGAGATGTTTTTAGTTTTTAAAAACGTGACGTCACAAGGGTGCTGGCTAAATTTAGATCTAGACCTATATAACCGATAAACTCTCAAGATCTAGACCTATCGGATCGCATTTATTGTTACGCTTCACAGCTAGATGTAGTCTCCACGTTGATTTATAATCGGTCATTGTTTATAAATAATAAAAATAAAAGAAATTTCTATAAATCAAATAAGAACATAAAACTAAAATGTTATTTAACCTTGGCTAGGCCAATAATAGAATATGCATCCACCGTTTGGGACCCCTCAACTCAAGAAAACATTAAGAAACTGGAACAAACACAAAATAGAGCAGTGAGATTCATAACAAATGAATATTCACATTTGACTAGGGTAACACCATTAGTAAAATCACTAAATTTAGAAAGCCTTCAGGACAGAAGACTCAAAAGTAAAGTAGCAATTATACATAAAACACTGAACCATAATCTTCAAATACAAAAACAAAACTTAATAAAATACTCTGAAAGACACAAAAATAAAGGCACATTCCTCGTCCCCTATGCTAGGACAAATTTGTACAAATACTCCTTCTTCCCTAGTGCTATTAGAGCATGGAATGGGTTGCCTGAGCTAGCCAGAAAAACCAGTGACTTAGCAGAATTTAAGTCATTGGTTAATATGCATGACTAAATGCATGACGCGTAGGACGTAATCATCTTCTTTTTTGAAGTAACGTCTGTATTATATAAGATAAGATAAGAATATTCTAGATCTAAACCTCTATTTCTTCTTGAAGAAAATGAGATACTGTTCTTCAGCTTGTTGCAGTAGTTCCAATCACAAAGATAAAATCAGCCAGTATGCAAGTATGCTGACACAGAACTTAGTGTCTCTCTTCATGTGTTTCCAAGCGATGAAGTTTTAAAGGGAAAATGGGAAAAATGTATTCGTCTGAAGAGCAAATATTTTACAAAGGCATTATCTCATTCCTGTTTATACTCAAACCATTTTGAGAGAAGCTGTTTCAGCAACTTCATTGCTGTGGAAATGGGATTTGAAAAAAAAAATTAATCTAATACCAGGTGCAGTACCAACAATACATTGGATTTCCAGGCCAAAGAATTCAATTATAGGATTTGAGTGCACCCTCGTGACGTCACACAGAAATTCGGTGAAAATCTGACCGTTTTGGATGCGCAGAAAAAGTATGTCACAAAAACATCAATTACTAAGTTATTCTTGAAAAAAAAAAGAATAATATATTCATTATCTATAAATTAAAACACATATTATATCAAAAATTGTCAAAACCATCGGAGTTTCCCTTTAAAGACGCCAATTTTGTGTATTTTTTCAGGAGACTTTCATGGGTTTTCATGAGATTTTAATTATTTCATGAGATTTCCTGAAGCTCCTGCAAAATCAGGAGGCCTCGGGAACCCCGTTTTAAGGTATAATGGTTTAATTTAATAATTTACACTTACAATTAGCGCGGGGCCTATGAAAGTGCGGGGCCACCTGCGCCGCATAGGTTGCAGTAGCATAAGGCCGGCCCTCAGCAATACGAAGGCTAGATGGGGTTGGGGTGATATTGTTGACTCTTTTGCAATCCTTTTCCACCAATGTTGGCTTATAAATAACACGCTTGGGAACTCATGCATCCGTGTCTATAAATAATTTATTTCAAAGAATCACTTCAACATTAAGTATTTATTATAACGCCATGTGTAAGCCATTACATTAGAAGTGGGTTGAGAGGATGAGAAACTGTGTGACACTTACCACTCAGAGTCCATGTTGGATATTTGAATACCCCAAAATAATTAGACTTTTATTGCTATGTATATTTGTATGTAATCCGCTGCCGAGGACAGACGCAGACGGCGAAAGAAAATTTTAATCAACCACCGGCGGCCAATGGGTACGTTTACCTTAACCTATCCCTTAGTCTGTGCCTTTGGGGCACCAAGCAAAACTCGTTGACCGTCTTTCTCCATTCCTCCCTGTCTTTTGCCTTGTCTAGAACTTGTTTCAATGGCAGATCCGTCCATTCTTTTATGTTGTACTCCCATCGCTTTCTCTGTCTGCCTCTTCTTCTTTTTCCTGGTACTGTTCCCCGAAGGAAGGTCTTTGAGAGCCCCAAAGATCTTGTAATATGGCCATAGATTTTGAGCTTGCGTTTTTGCACTATAGTTAGCAGGTCATCATGTGGTCCGATCGCTGCAGTAACCCTGTCTCTAATCTCTTGGTTTGTGATGCCAAGGATCCTTCTGTAGCATCTCAATTCCATTGCTAGGATCATCCTCTATAGCTCTGCAGTCAGCGTCCAAGACTCACAAGCATTCAAAATTGTAATGTGGCCATGACCATGGAGCGCATCAGTCTGATCTATCTATCTATCTATCTATCTATCTATCTATCTATCTATCTATCTATCTATCTATCTATCTATCTATCTATCTATCTATCTATCTATCTATCTATCTATCTATCTATCTTGCCTAATACATTAATTGCGCATTAAAATAATATACTTCTATCTATCTGTTGTGTCTGTCTATCTATCTATTAGAACCATTAAGATGGAGGTGATTATCCAAACGAAATGGGTACTGTACTCACTTCACAAAGCACCCGCACACAAAGGTTTGGTTTAAGTACATGTGTATGTGTGTGTGTGTGTGTGTTTGTGTGTGTTTAAGTGTGTGCTTTTGAATTCAATAGTGTTTGGGTAAGTGAAGTATAAAGTGTTATTTCTCACATTATTTTTCCCACAACCATTCTCGGATCAAGTTCAAATGTGTAACAATTATTTATTGTACCTAACAAAACATGAATCAATTAAAAATTAATCAATTAGTCAACAAAGATAGGAGGTCTATCGAGCTGTCATCCTTCCTGCATTACTCTATGCTTCAGAAACGTGGACAGTATACAAAAAACAGGCAAGAAAAACTGAACCACTTCCACATGACATGTCTAAGAAAAAATACTGAATGTCAAATGGCAAGGAAGAAATACCAGATACTGAAGTCCAATCCTGATGCAGTCCCAGCTGCGATGGGCAGGACACGTCTGCAGAATGGAAGACCGCTGCATCCCTTAACAACTCCTGTATGGCCAACTAAGGGAAGGAAAGCGCTAATGGACACTCTCAAACCTTTTCTGAAAGCGTTCAGCATTGACCCAGGCACCTGGGAGACAGAAGCACATGACAGAGCATCAAGGCGTCGCGCTGTGAAAACTGGCGCACAAATTGCAGAGGACAGTGCTGGCAGAAGAAAAACGCCATAGAAGAACAAGAAAAGGCCAATGACACTAGCTCCAGCTGGATTAACCTGCCCAGCGTGCAGCCTAACAGCTCTTATTTATTATGTCTGATTAAATTTGGTATAAATAATAAATGGTTGTGTTTGTAGAAATAGCCTACTGATTATGTCTGATTATGTTTTTAAAAATGTTTTACAAATTATGTTTGGACGATGTATAAAAGCTTATGTTTGTAGGAAAGTTCTACTGAACGAGTTTGTATAAAGTATAAAGGCTTCTGTTTGTATGAAAGTCCCGTTATACAAACATGCCATTAAACTGCTAGCAATGCAGGTTACATTCACGTCCATACTTATACTACGATGAAAAAACTAGCTAACCTCATGGGCCACTTCGACCACTTCGACCATGATTCTACAGATGTCATAGCCTTGCAGAAGCGTTTAGGGTCTGTTGGAGCGTGGCATGATCATGTATCAAGGGACATAATTTAGAAAGGGTAAGCAATGGGAATAGATGCTAATCCTATTGTTTATCTTCCCCTTGACTTCTTATCTATAAACATTGTGTCCAGCTGATGCTTATAATATTTAACGAAACAAGTTACAATTGTTCCTGTTCTTCTCTATCTTTCTGTTACACCCTTGACAATTAAATGATTCATTCCTCTTTAAAAAACTGTCATGTTCTACTGAAGCGCAACTGACGTATAACTGGATGTTTTTGATAGAACTGTCTCAATTTAAGAAAAAGACAGTGACATGGCCAGAAATCAGCCATCATTTTGGGGCCTAGGGGCTTGACCTCTTTAGGACCCCCTGCATTTTGACATTCGATATCATGAAACGAGATACAGGGATAATATTTAATATTTAATGTAAAAAAAATTTTTGGAACACTCATTTGGGGGCCGGTATGATTTTCAAAATTTCCCCCCTTCATCCCCGACGCCACTGAATAAAAAGGCTTTTCATTCGTATGCATTAGTTTTGTAAAAAGTAACTATCTTCCTACTTTTTTTTTATGTACCATTATATTTCTGACTTTCTCTCTTAACTTTTCAGTCTAAAGTAAATTAGAGTCAGCTCTTTGTGGGTAATATATTTTCAGTATCACGCTCAGGTTTTAACAAGCCAATAAAGCTAAGTTAGAAAACAGAGAATAGAAACAAAAGAATACTTTTTTAAAACCAAAGCTTATTTAAGGGGAAAGAATCGCAAATTACTTCCATTTACTAAAAATTAAATTTATCATTTAAATTTTATTTACTCTGAGTAGATTTATTCTTACATGCACTTAATCATGAATTTAGACATCAGGGCCGGGTTTTGTCATTAAAAAAAAACTATCATTCATTCACTCTAACAATAAGGTATCTGCTTTAGAAAGAAGGTAGTGTCTTTTTTAAAAAAACAAAAACTTCTTTTTATGTTACTTGGTAAAAATAGATTTACCTTAGGAAAAAATCGTAAAGTGGATATTATCCGTTCAGAGGCTACATCTTAAAGTTGAAACATCGAGAAGCTCTTCGCAGTCATAAATCATACAGAGGTCTCAGACTTAGCGCATACAGCGGTGACTGGCGGTCTTAAACATAAAGCATACAGCGGTCTCAAGCACAAAGCATACAAAGGGCAACAACATGAAGCATACAGCAGCCATACATACATAAAATACAGTGGCAACATAAAAATACAGCGGCCATACATACATAAAATACAGTGGCCACATAAAAACTACAGCGGCCACAAAAAATACAGCGGTACAGTATATAAGATAAATAGTCTGTTACAAACAAGGATGTAAAAATAAACAAAAAAGATTTCATGAGTACCCAACTACGCCTGAAGTGCTCACCAGCCTCTTTCCCTCCATTATAGAGTCCCCACTCTTAAAACAACCTAACCACTAACGACTAACCCTAACCTTAACAACTAGGCACATCACTAACATGTTTCAGATGTTGTTTTTCTGAATCGTTATGTCAAGTTATGCCTCATAGGCTCAAATACTCTTATAAATAAGAACACACATTTGTATGTCTTAGTTGACAGGTTTTTAAAATATAGCATTAAGTAGTGGTGCTATGTACGGTAGCTTGTCTCCCTTACCAAGAGAATGAAATACTGTATGCTATGTTCTAGTGCTTGATGCTGCTCCCGGATTTGACAAGCATCTTTTTAAAAAAATGTGTTTGTTGATTGACACGACTGGGAAAGGGAAATGCGACACTTCAACATTTTTTTAAAAAAAAAGATAAAATCTTGTGTTAGCCCACTGATGCTATTAGTTTTAGATGTTGCAGCCTCTTACCTCCCTTGTGTTGTTCTATATTAAGACTATGAGGCTAAGTGTTACTAATAGTTACGATAATTTCAATGTGTTCTTTTATGGAAATGGTTCGTTAGTCAAGGATTGCAACTAAAAAAAGTAGGATTGGATAAGAAAGATGGATTTGTGAATTCAAATACCCGGAGTACCGAAAACAACAGTACTAGGCTGAAGAGAACCATTTGAATACTCAAGTTAATCAAGCCAGAGATATTTTAACAATAATTTTAATTTAGAATGTAATAGTTCTATGAATTCGACTTCCGTGAAATAAGAACTAAGAGCAAGACTTCTATTAAGGCTATACTTAACTATCAAATTGTTCAAAGTTGGACACTACAAATACAGCCATGAGTGTGTTCAGTATGTCGTGTTGCATTTTGTTGTCAGGAATCACGTTCTTGAGCCTCACTGCCAAGACATCAGGTTTGATATGAGTGTTTAGATGTAGTGAGTTACTCGCAGGGACAGAGGCGGCGTGTATCTGGAGGTGTCAAGGGGCAGGCAGGAACGTAAAGTGAAAGTTCCCCTTTCAGACTTTGTGGTCTAAAGGGCAGATGGTTTTAAGGTCATTTGTTTCCTAAAAAAAAGTACAGTTTCCATTTCAGACTTTGTGGTCTAAAGGGCAGATGATTTTAAGGTCATTTGTTTCTTAAAAAAAGTACAGTTTCCATTTCAGACTTTGTGGTCTAAAGGGTAGATGATGTTAAGGTCATTTGTTTCTTAAAAAAAGTAAAGTTTCCATTTCAGACTTTGTGGTCTAAAGGGTAGATGATGTTAAGGTCATTTGTTTCTTTGGCCAACGGTTAACGAGCAGGGTGTCATGTGACCAGCACAACGACCAACAGCCTTTTCTTTTCTCCAACTTAAGTCAGGTACCCATTAGATTTTGGGTGAGCTCAGGGGCGCTATAACAGTCCCGAAACTCAAAATCCCACCGAGATTCGAACCTATTACCCAAGACCCCAGGTTTGAAACAACTCGGCCAACGCACTCCGCGGCAGGACTTGAGTAACCGATATGTTATAATTGTACAATCAGAATACATAAGTAATGGCTCGGAAAATATAGTTTAGTTCTGCAGACATTAGTACACTCTGCCAATGTATATTACAGCTTAATTTTTTTTAAAAGCAAAAAAAAAAATGATATAAGGGAAAGGACTGTACATTTACAGCTATATCTCAACACTGTAAGATTTATTTCCCATTTTCTATGTCAAACAAAATTATTTATTTACAGCTAATTAATTAATCAATTGTTCATTTTAATTCATGTTTTTTAAGGGACTATGAATAATTGTTCAAAGTTTCAACTTGATCCGAGAATAGGAAGTGGGTAAAAGAAAATCCACTGCCGAAGACAGACGTAGCACCGAAATTCAAACTTAAATCGACCACCTGCGGACAACTGTTATGTCTGCGCTGAATGTGGCAACTTGTGAAGCACCTCTTTAATCTTCGGACTTAAAGACAAGACTTATAATTACAATTTACAATATATATATATATCATATCTATCTATCTATCTATCTATATCTATCTATCTATATATATATATATATATATGACGTACTTAACTTAATGTCTTAATTACTACAAAAGTAATTCCATTGCATAATGCATAATGTCAGCCATTACTTTCCTACGCAGGTTGTGACCCTGGAAAATATGGTGTACACTGTAACATGACATGTAGTACTATTTGTGTCCAAAGTTTATGTGATTCAAAGACTGGAGACTGTCTTGCTTGTAATCCTGGTTATAAGGGTTCCACCTGTTTACAAGGTAAATAAAATTAAAAATTTTTTTTATATGTAATGGGTTTTATCAAGGGACAAGAACTCTTTTGTATTCACAGTTAAATATTTGAAATTTACAAACATACATTATTATGAATGATCAGCACTTTTTGATCATTTCAGTGGAAATGTTTATACTTGGCGGAAAATAAAAACTATAAATAGTAAGTTTTGGTGTATCTGGTGTACAAAATACAAGAAGTTTTGATAGGCTTTGTTTTTTAAAATGTCACGTGATGATGGGTGTGCATTTAAGTAGTGCTGTGTCTGTTTTTAAGCTCTTCCGATGGAGGCTTCGATTTAGTTGTCAACTTTCAAGTTCAGTTTAGCGTCCTTAGCAACTCCAATAATCAGTCGTCGTAAAGTTCCTCTTTCAGGCCATGTGGTCTCTAGGGCAGATTAAGATCATCTGTTTCTTTGGCCAACGGTTAACGAGCAGGGTGTCATGTAGCCAGCACAATAACCAACCGACTTTCTTTCTCCGAACTAAAGTCAGGTACCCATTAGCGTTAAGTGGACTAAGGTGTGCCCTAAAAATCCAGAATTTCAAAACCCCAGTCATGACCAAGATTTGAACTAAGACTGCTTTATTGATCCTTATGGAAATTTGTTGTGATTACAAGGACTCTATTCTCATATACAGACAACATACACATTAATAGAACAGACACAACATAAAGAGTTCATTCAGCGACTACACACAGGCATCTCGGTCCTTTTCGTGTTTCCTGATCGAAGGGTGGCGTTGATATAGTCTGACCGAGTGAGGCACGAACACGTTGTTGTATTGCTCTGTTCTTCTTTTGATTGACAGCAGTCACTCACTTCGCGACGACCTGACGTTGTTCTGATAGAGCGGGTGGCCGTTGTCTTTCAAGATTTTACCAATTTTTCTAAGACATTTTTGTTCAAAAAGTTCATTAAAATATGGACATTTTGTGTGTGTGATTTTTGATGCCCTTTATATAATGTTTTCTATGTGGCGCAACAGTTTAGATAATGCGTTGCCTTGCCAACAATTATTCCGTATGTTAACAGATTTTGCATAGTCGCGCAGTAAAAATTATCTAGGATCTCCTTGTTTAGTTTAATGTTTTTGAGTTTGTATAGGAAAAAATAGTCGATGTGATGTTTTCTCTGTCAGAGTTTTAAGGTGGTCTTCCCATGACAGCTTGTTATCAATGAAGACGCCTAGATGCCTTCACTTGTTCTAAAGATGTAGTGTTTATCTGCAGTTATTGTATCATCAGTTTTTTCTTTCTGAAATCTATTATAAGTTCTTTAGTTTTTGTGATATTCAGTTCTAGGAAGTTGTCAGCGCACCAGTTTTCAAAAAGTTTTCTATCGAGTTTAGATACTGAGTTTCGTCTTCTGAAATAAGACCGACTATGAAAGTATCATCAGCAAATTTAATGAGTTTAACTGAGTTATAGGTGCTTCTTATGTCATTAGTGTACAGATTGTACAGTACAGGAGAAAGTACACAACCTTGTGGAGCACCCGTACATAGTACTCAAGTTGACGATTTGGTGTTGTTGACTTTAACATACTGGGCCGTTGGGTTAAAAAGTTTAGAACCCATGCTTGTAAGTAAGGGCTCACATTTAAGTTACTCAGTTGGCTTATCATTAGATGTGGCTGTATGGTATTGAAAGCCAAGAGAAATCGATGAAGAGCACTCGTCCATATATTTTGTGTATCGAGATCCTAGGTTCGGAAACCAAGCGCTTAACCACTCAGCCACCGAGCCCCCTATCTCCTAAGTAGGTACTCCAATAATGAAAATATTTATTTCCATCCGTGTTTCTGTCCTGGCTTGTTGTCTTCTTGTTATTATTGCACGCGAGTTCGAACACATCCAAGGGACACAACAATTCAATATCAAATATATAAAGCAGAATGTAAGGAGTATGTATGTATGTATATATGTATGTATGTATGTATGTATGTATGTATGTATGTATGTATGTATGTATGTATGTATGCATGTATGTATGTATGTGTGTATGTATGTAAGTATGTATGTATGTATGTATGTATGTATGTATGTATGTATTATGTATGTATGTATGTATGTATGTATGTATGTATGTATGTATGTATGTATGTATGTATGTATGTATGTATGTATGTATGCATGTATGTCCCTCATAGAAATCAAAACCGTTTGACCAATCTTGATAAAACTTGGTATTAATGTTCCTTAGATCATGGCAGAGACCGTAGTGTATAGATTAATCTCCCTCCTACAAATGGGACTCTCAAAAAAAATAAAAAATAGCTACATTCATCTCTTTTAAAGAAATATTTTATAACAAATCTGGTACATCCGTTTTCACGTTTTTTTTATATATATATTTGATATGATTGTATCCGCTTAGCGGTTAAACCCATTTTTGCAGCCTACTTTTATTTTTGTGGCGAAAGAAAAAATTTTGAAAAGAACATTAGCTAAGTTAGACATCCAATCCACTAGAATAGTAATACCCAAACTAAGGCCCACAGGCAGCGGGTAATATCCGGCTATTAATCTATAAAACCACCATATAGGCTACGATTCTGTTAGAGCACAGACCTATACAACAAATAAAAATTGGTCACTGACCTATACTTATTTTGTGCTTAACAGCTTGCAGTAAGTCGTACGGCGTCAATTGTTCTCAAACATGTTCAGATAAATGTTTCAATAATGCTTGTTTCCATGTCAACGGAGACTGCAATTATTGCATAGCAGGTTATCAAGGCAAACACTGTGATACAGGTGAGATTATTTACCTGTTCTACTATATTTTTTTTTTAAATTGTGTATCACATAGTATATCAATTTCCAAAGAAAGCATCCATTCTTCTTGTTATGGAAGATATTAATGATGGTGTTCGGCTCATAATCAACCAAATAAATAATAATAAAAAAAAAAAGAAATGCGTTCCAATAGCTTGTGGAAGTTGAAATAATATTTTGATTCAATTTTTTTTCTAATAATTATTTAAATGTAGGCTTACTGGAAATACATTCACGCGTAGTGCGGGATCTGTTAAATAAATACAGATCTATCTATTGATCTTATAATTTAAGTATTGAATATTTTAATATCACAAGCTTGAATGGTCGAAATAATTAGGCACACAGAATTCTTTAGATATATCGGCACAAATACATACATGAGAAGAAATAATTCTAAAGGAACAGTACTGAGTATACGACGACTCGTCAACTCTTAAGACTTGTCTTTATAATTTCTACCTAAGTTCACATCTAGCTCAATTTAAATTCTGTTGGGTGAAAATTCTATCGATTTTTCAGCGCCCTTGTACTTTTATTTCAGCGGTTCTCAACCTTTTAAGCTCGGCAACCCCTTTTTGCAATATCCCACTCTGCCGTGACTCCCCCCCCCAACATACACACACATACAGCAATAGAAGAATAGACAATAACAATCCTTATTTTTGATGGTCTTAGGCGACCCCTCGCAAATCGTCAATCAAACCCCAAGGGGGCCGCGACCCACAGGTTGAGAAATCCTGTTTTATTTGCAATGTTTAGCTCTACGACACTATTTGTGTGGGTTCCTTCGATAACATTCAGTAGGCGCCATTATACAGTTAATCGTTGGAAAGGCTTTTGACCAACCAACAGGCCTGGACGGGGAACACTTCACCCCTAGTCCTGTTTTAGGGCCTGAAGCAGTGACGGCCATGGGCCGAGTGAGGGGGCCAAACCGCGTACACATCGCACCGGCCTCGTCTCTGGGTCCCACTCGCTATAAGTGGCCGAGGGCGGCGCTAACCATGGGGAGTTATATTCAAATATCTCTACTGTAACCGTGCAAGGACCTCCACTCCAACTAACGGGACACTGATGTTGGTCCCCTTTGGTGAATGGTGTGGCGGACTTTTTTTTGTTTTGGACTGGGTTACAGGGCTTACTTGTTCAATTTCCACACAAGTGAGATAAAAAAAAAATCACCCAGGGTATCCTGGCAGGACCTTGTTCGCTTCCCGCGCTTAGCCTATCTAGTTCCAGTACTAGACGTTTGACGGAGGTGCCACGCGGAGGCGATAGGGGTTGAATCCGCAGTCTGTGGGTTCCAGAATATATATATATATATATATATATATATATATATATATATATATATATATATATATATATAAATATAAATATAAATATATATATATATATATATATATATATATATATATATATATATATATATATATATATATATATATATATATATATATATATATAACGGCAATGTCTTTTATTCCGAAAATTAAGAATGAGTGCAGTGTTTCACATGACCCAGTTGCGACCTACATATTTTCCCGCAAATTTCGTGCAAATCCGTTGTCTGCTGTTACTTTCTGCTTTCTGGGCAGGTCTTCAATAATGGCTTTTCTTTGAGTCCCCCCCCCCCCCCCCCCCAAAAAAAAAAATAATTAAAAAAGATTTAAAAAACACATCCTGAATGTGCCCATTACATAACGTAGGCGCTGGTGTCAAAATAAGATATAAAACACACCATATAGTGTTTAACTTCTGTAGTTATACCCTATATTTACATGCTATGTTATAAGTCATGAAATTTTTCTGACAATAATAATTAATATATAATAATAATTACTCTCTCCAAAAATGTTGTTTAACTTTGAAAGCTTGTACTAAAGTAAAGCCAACTGGGAATCTAGGAAGTAAAGATATTTCTCCTAACGGTGTTTCTCTCCCTTGTTTCAATTTCAGTCTGTAACAAAGGAACCTATGGTCAGAATTGTACAAAGTTGTGTCCATCCACGTGTCCAGACAAAAACTGTCAACCAACAAATGGACAATGTCTCTTTTGTCCCCCGGGCTACAATGGAACCAAATGCGAAGGTATTTTTATACAACAACTTACACTTGTTGGATGCGGCTAAACGCAGATAGGTTTAGATAAGTTCAAATTACATACATCAGTAACAGCCTTCCTGCTATTTTTGATTTATCAATCAATCAATCAATCAATCTATCTATCTATCTATAAGCAAAAGCTCACTGACTAACGCATTGAAATTAAAGAAAATACGATATTTTTAACCTGTTATTACTTACCATGTGCACAGAAGAACTAGGCAGCTTTCACGATAGAAACGGAAGCGGTTAAACAATATTTCTTTGCAGATTCGCCCCATACATTTTTATAAAGCCGATACACAAATGTGTTGTATAGCAGGAAGTTATAATTCCTTACTTTTTAAGCATTCACTAATAATGCGCTTTCTTCCGCTAGTTCTTCAGTTTTGTGTGGTTTGTCTGTCCGTCCGTCCCGTTTACATCTCGTAGACTAGAAAAGAAAAGCTAATTTTTAAAATCAAGTATGCAAGGAGTTTTTCATACAAATTCACAATTTTTACAACTATTCACTATTAATAGTATAAATGAGGACGTTATTTAGTAATAGGAGATAACTATCTGTATTATATAGTAGAAAGTAAGGCGTATGTATGTATGTATGTATGTGCCGAATAGAAATCAAAACCGTTTGACCAATCTTGATAAAACTTGGCAGAAATGTTCCTTGGGTACTAACTTAGACCGTAGTTTATGTATTGTAGCCCTAAAACAAACTTAAGATCCTCAAAAAAAAAGTTGACCAACTCTATGAAACTATAGTATCTTATAAATCTAGGCCATGTTTATCATGGATACATGGGAGAAGATCGAAAGGATCTAGATCTAAATCTAATTTTTAAAACTACACTTTGCACAGATAGTTTTTTACTTTGACACACAAAAATTACAAAATATAGTCTATTGATTTCATTATTTAATAAAATTAAGCTTCAAATTTGTCTTTCAAAAGCATTTTTACATAAATTTGTTCCTTATATTTGCGAAGTTGGAAGTCCTGAAGTACATTCTTTCATTAGACAAGACCGAACTGTTACACATCTCTCTATTCCTAGGTCTAAAACTCTAATTCAACTCTATGATGATAGAACCTCTCTTCGCAAAGATAGTTTTATACTATCTTAACATTTAATTTTTTTTTTCTAAAGCATTTTACAAACATTCGTTCAACATTAGTGCAAATCTATTCTTGATATCGCGTGCTTCTAAATATAGATACACAAGCCAATGTTTTCATTAAAAAATTGGATTCAGGTCAATTAGCTATTTTTAGGTCCATTCATAATATTTTTTTATTCATGAATTCATGCATCCACTTTACTTATAACATTATTATTTTCTTTAATTGTTTCAAATGCACCAAATCAGTGACCATATTGGCAATACATAATTGAAGACCCGCGGGCAGCGGGTAATATCTCTCTAGTTTACCATATTTTTAACATTCATACAAACGGTTTTTGAGTAGAGGTTTGAATTAAGAGTTTTCCTTCGCCTAGGTGGCTAGCCAGTCAAGGCTAATAAAACACCTCCTCTCCGAAGCTTTCTGGTTTAAGGGCTAGTAACTCGCCTTTGTCTTTTTTCCGCTCAGTGAAAACAGTTCCGCCGGACCAAATATCTGCGCCACACGTGAAGGCCAGGAGTTTGCTATTTGAGACGCACGCCATTGGAAACATTTTATACTTATTATATCTATGTAAGTTAAAATTAAAGGGGAAAAAATAGTTGAGCGTTTATTAGGTTGTGTAATGGTTGTATCTAAAGTCTAGATCTATAACTGACAATATGAAGAAAAATAAAGTGTATAGTACTCTGGCGGATCACTAAATTCTGAAACGTTGCGCGCCCTTTAAACAAATTAAGGGGCTAAGCTTAGATTTAAATAATTTGTAAAAAAGTAAACAAGGTTACAAAGACAGTTTCACACAAACTCAAAATCGGTCCCCCGAAGTATTCCACCAAGACAGTTTTCAATATTTTCAGAAAGAACATCAAAATAAAATTCTATTATAGACAGAAAAATGTGTGGTGCCCCAAGGGATAGGTGAAAGTGAATGTGAAGTTAGATGTGAACCTGGCCTAACTTCTGATGTCTTATAATGAATATCTAATTGATGTAATGACGTTGAAAAGGGTCAATCTCTTATTCAAATCTTCAAGAAAAACATTTTTCCGGAAAAAAAATAATTTCTTTTTGTTGAGTGTTCTTTAGATATAGTTCACGCTATAATATGAAAAACTACTTACTAATTGTTGTTTTAAATTCTGTCCAATATATTTGTGTAAAGTAGATGTAAAAAAAAGTTTTTGACAAAAAATGTTAAACCGTTTGCATAAATGTGTTACAAATATGGTAAATGGTCTTCTTCCTATAATAATCTCCATTAGTTGTTACTATTAATAGTGAATAGTTGTAAAAGTGGTGTATTTTTATGAAAAAACAACAACTGCTTGCTTAATGATTTTAAAAACTAGATTTTTCGCTTTCAGAAAAGAAAAAAGTAGCCGTTACATCAGAAATTTGAATGATCTAAAATATTATGATATCCGATTTTCATTTTCTCTTCTAGTTTCTGAGATTTACATGGGACGGACGGACGGACAGACAGGCCTCACAAAACTAATAGCGTCTTTTCCCCTTTCGGGGCCGCTAAAATACACTTGTAACTCCGCTTTCGCGACACACTGATGGTGCACATGAGAGCACCATTCACGACAAGTAGTATAAGACATGTTGATACTAGGAAGAAGGGCTGTTGTAGATCCGGCTGAAATACTGGGAGTCAAAACAATCTGGGGCTAAGTGATGTCCTGTGTGATACTAGTGAACTGTTTGGGAGACCTGAAGCGACACTGGAAAGTGTGTCTGTGGTCTGTTCTAGTATTAAGTAGTACTCTTAGAACTTAAGACATTACTCCCTGTGACTTGATAGCGGAAGTCTAACTATTTGTTGATAGCTTATAATAAATACATCGTTTATTATAACCTCCTACCTTTTGTTGAGTTGTCTGCCTTAGATTGACAACAAAACAATACAATGCAAAAAAATGCATCAATTATTTTGAAGCAATCAATTTTTAATACATCTACACTAGCAATAATAAATTTGTGTGTTTTGAAACATTTTCAGTAATTGTTTTTTCTATTTTAAAAAATATTGTTAATTACTACAAAATTGATTTTAAAAAATTGGTTAATTTTTTATTGATACATATATAGTCATCGACAAGTAATAATTGTGCAAAGTTTCAATTTGATCCGAAATGGGAAGTAGGAGAAATAACTGTGAAAAAGATTTCACCCAGACAGACAGACAGACAGACGGAATGAGTTAATATAAGCTTTGAACAAAATTATTTTCGCCAACAAACTTTTAATTATCTATGAAATTAAAGAATGTACACTTCCAACAAACAACCCCCCACCCCACCAAAAAAAATTTACACGTATAAAAAATAGTTTATATGTTCAGGCATATCGTATGATAAATTTAGTTATGACCTGTAATGTGATAAGAAATCTTCATTTTTTTCGGTTTTGTTTCAGAATTTTGCCCTGTGAATACTTTTGGAGAGAACTGCACTGGCCTGTGCAGCTCTCAGTGTCGTCCCTTTGAGAACAATCAGACAACATGTCATCACGTGACAGGGGCATGCTTCCTGGGATGTGAAGAGGGTTACACGGGATACCAATGTAACGATGGTAAAATCTGATTATTTTTTCTATCTTTTTGTAACCTATTACTAACAATTAATTGAAATTATGGAACTTTTTTCTTTTTAAATTTATACCATCGTATACAAACTAATTACGTTCCTATATACTCTTAAAGGTCTATTAGCTTTATCTCATGTCATCCTATCTTATATAATACAGACGTAATCATCTTCTTTTTTGAAGTAACGTCTGTATTATATAAGATAAGATAAGATTACATCCTACGCGTCATGCATTTAGTCATGCATGTTAACCAATGACTTAAATTCTCACAAGTTACTGGTTTTCCTGGCTGGCTCAGGCAACCCATTCCATGCTCTAATAGCACTAGGGAAGAAGGAGCATGTCTACTTGTACAATTAAACAAAAAGGTTTAAACTGCTTCTTGAGATCTAGGTCGAAAACCAACACCCAAACATGTTGGCGTGTATATTAAAGTCAATTTAAGGCTGATTTTTAACAATTTTAACAATTTAAGAATTTTTCATTTGAGCACAAGTGCTACGCCAGCAGTCATTATAAATAACAAGAAAATACAAATAACATACTGACAGCAACACAATCTGTTACATGTTTGAGTCTTTTTACGATCAACGAACCAATGTAAAGAACGTTACATTCAAGTTCAATGTTGACAACTAAATTTTAAAAAAAAACAACATTCCCGTCCTCTGTCCCCTTCTCCCAGACAAGGAATCCTGGTGAAGCGAATGTGTAGACCTGGTAGCCTACACTTTATAATATTCCAATAATAAGCATTTAGATCTAGACTTAGAAGACAAGGCGCACAATTTTCCTGAACATTCATTTATTAACTCGTGAATCAATAACGCCTTACATTTGAAAATTCCTAAAAGCGGTAGTCCTTTCAAAACCAATGTTGGACCTAGGCCTCTATCTAAACCTCTAGCCAAATTTAAATTTATTAATTTTTTTACTTGAGAAATTATAACGTTTAGACCAGAATTTTCCCCGTGTGGCCAACGAGCTACTAATTCTTTTCAAAGCGATATACATCAACCGTTAAATTTCTAGGAAAATCGATAGAGAAAATTTTGTAGATCAGCTGTCCACGCAGGTTCCTGGCTGGTTCCAGGTTCATTAAAGTTCTGACTTGAATAGAGGTGTTAAAAAATACATTTTAAAAGGACAATACCTTCTTTATACAACGTATAGAGCGATTTCTTTTCTCAAATCTGAATTTGAACTCGAGGTATTGAGCTCTACTGATTTGTATCCTCATTTGCAATGGAGCTATTCAAAGTACTTAAATAAAACGTTTTGCTGTTAGAAAAGTGGTTTTGTTTGTTTGTTTGTTCGAAAGACCTAACTATCTACATACGGCTTATCTCCCTTTTAGCTTAGTACATTTTCTAATCAATGTTATATTTAAAATGGAACATAGATGGAACATCTTTTACCTAGCCCCCCAACCCCCGAGAAAGAATCCTCGCTAAGCGAATGTATAGATCAACTGCCTTTTATAATATTCCAATAGGTCTTTAGATCTAGACTTAAAACGATGCGCACAATTATCCCGAACATTAATTTGTTAGACTCTTGAATCAACAAAGCCCGACATTCGGAGATTCCCGAACGCGATAGTCATTCCAAAACCGTGTGTTGGATCTAGATCTATTTCTCTCGCCTACTTTACATTTATTTATTTTTTACTTTGAAAAAATTATAACGGTTAAACTAGAGTTTTTCCCGTGTGGTCAACGAGCGAGTCATTCTTTTATCAGCTGTATTCATCAACTTTCTAGGAAAATCGTTAGAGCCAATTTTAAATCAGCGTCCAGGTTCCACCTTCAACCCTCCGCCCACCCAGACAACCCCATGAAGTTCTGACTTGAATAGATGTATTGTAAAAAGGCGAATACTTTCGAGCTTAAGAGTTCAAGTGCAACTGTATCACGTGGTTACACGACCTGGTCGTGGCATGAACATTACAATGTTGTTTTAGTTATATACCGAATGGCCTTTAGTGACAACATTTTTTGTTTGGCCGATAAACAAATTGACCTTTAACCTTTAAATACAACTGTCATTTAACCTTGTCTCATTTCTGTCTCCACACCAACGCAATTACTGTTGACATTTACATACACACACACACGCACACGCATATACACACAGACTCACACATTGAATGAGGAAAAATAATTTCAAATAGAGAGAGAGAGAGAGAAGAAGAAACAGAAAAAAAGTGAGAAAAAGAGTGAAAGAAATATAGAAGAAAAAAAAGAAAGAAATAGTGAAGTTGAAAGTAAAAGCGACAGAACAGAAGGAAGATGTTAAGAAAAAAAAAGGAGGAACAAATAGAGGATGGAAAAAGAAAAAGAAAGAAAGAAAGGGAAAAAAGAAAGAAAGAGAAAAAGAAAGAGAAAAAGAAAGAAAGAGAAAAAGAAAGAAAGAGAAAAAGAAAGAGAAAAAGAAAGAAAGAGAAAAAGAAAGAGAAAAAGAAAGAAAGAGAAAAAGAAAGAGAAAAAGAAAGAAAGAGAAAAAGAAAGAGAAAAAGAAAGAAAGAGAAAAAGAAAGAGAAAAAGAAAGAGAAAAAGAAAGAGAAAAAGAAAGAAAGAAGGAAAGAGAAAAAGAAAGAAAAAAAAAGAAAGAAAGAAGGAAAGAGAAAAAGAAAGAAAAAAAAAGAAAGAAAGAGAAAAAGAAAGAGAAAAAGAAAGAGAAAAAGAAAGAGAAAAAGAAAGAAAGAGAAAAAGAAAGAAAGAGAAAAAGAAAGAGAAAAAGAAAGAAAGAGAAAAAGAAAGAAAGAGAAAAAGAAAGAGAAAAAGAAAGAAAGAGAAAAAGAAAGAAAGAGAAAAAGAAAGAGAAAAAGAAAGAAAGAGAAAAAGAAAGACAGAGAAAAAGAAAGAGAAAAAGAAAGAAAGAGAAAGAAAGAAAGAAGGAAAGAGAAAAAGAAAGAAAAAAAAAGAAAGAAAGAAAGAAAGAGAAAAAGAAAGAGAAAAAGAAAGAAAAAAAAAGAAAGAAAGAAAGAAAGAGAAAAAGAAAGAAAGAGAAAAAGAAAGAGAAAAAGAAAGAAAGAGAAAAAGAAAGACAGAGAAAAAGAATGAGAAAAAGAAAGAAAGAGAAAGAAAGAAAGAAGGAAAGAGAAAAAGAAAGAAAAAAAAAGAAAGAAAGAAAGAAAGAGAAAAAGAAAGAGAAAAAGAAAGAGAAAAAGAAAGAAAGAGAAAGAGAAAAAGAAAGAAAAAAAAAAAAGAAAGAGAAAAAAAAGAAAGAAAGAGAAAAAGAAAGAAAGAGAAAGAGAAAAAGAAAGAAAGAGAAAGAGAAAAAGAAAGAAAGAGAAAGAGAAAAAGAAAGAAAGAAATTAAAAGAAAGCGAGAAGTGGAGAAGGGAGAGTGTAAAAAAAAAAGAGGGAGTGAGAGGAAATAAAAGAAGAGAGAATCAGAGAGACGTGAAGAATATATAGAAAGACCCAGAGACACACACACACACATACTGAGAGAGAGAGAGAGAGAGAGAGAGAGAGAGAGAGAGAGAGAGAGAATAGGAAATAGACTATGCAGATTTTCAAAGTCAGACTGAAGTAGTTTGAAGTGGACTCCGTGATTCATTCTAACAACTTAGTGGAAAGTTCATTACACACTCACAGCACTCCCTAATGTTAGTAGCCTACACTTGCTCTTGTGCAATAACAAACAAAAAAATACATAAAAATACCCAAACTTCTCTAAAGAAAAGAACCTCAAAATCACTGCAATATATCTTAATACTGCAATGTTTAACTACCTTTTTCTTATATGAAACAAAATTAATTAATCACCATTAATTGATACATTTTTTAAAATTGATTCAACAACAACAAATTTGAACCCCTATAGGATATCTAGGCGTTCAATAGATTAGCAATCTTAACGTTATAAACTTTAGGAGTTTCGAGCAATCATTTGGGCGCTTGCACACTGCACGGTCTTTCGTTGTACTGCTAAGAACTAAAAACGCAAGACTGAAAGTGTGATGAAGGGATTGCTGCCTGATCGCGTGGGTATGCAAACGGCCTAACTTTTGTTTAAGATGGCCGTTATCTCTTGCTGAATCGCCGGGGATTCTGGTTAGGACGTAATTATATTCTTTTTCTAAAGGGTCGTCCCACAAGGTAAAAGTTCCCCTTTCAGACCTTGTGGTCTATAGGGCAGACGATGTAAAGGTCATCTTTTCCTGTGACCTACGGTCAACTAAGTTTGTCATGTGGCTAGCACAATGACCGACCGTCTTTACTATTCCCCAACTAATGTCAAGTACCTATTATCTAGGGTGGACTCAGTGGCGCCCAAGGATGCCGAAATAAAAAATCGCAGGTGCGGTGGCTGAAAGGTAAAGCGCTAGGTTTCAGAACCGAAAGTCCCGAGTTCGAATCTTGTTGAAGCCAACAAGTCAACAAGGTAAAAGTAGAATCAAAATTTTTTTCCTAATAATTTGGTTGCCCTCACGCCATTCTCAGTGCCGCTTCTGCGTCCAGCTTTTTTAAGGTTCATTCTGACAATCTATATAAAGTACAGATTGAAGATTTTCAAACATGGTGGGAAAACTATGAATTGGACGATTTTATTTTTGGTGTATTCGGTGTACAAAATGTAATTTACGACATAAAATTCATAGTCCTGACTACTCATTCATCATCATAATAACCTATTATAATCACTAAATCTCCCACTCGCCGCGGTATATAAGGAATGGATATTTTTACCCCTTTCTACTTCAGCATAGGACAGCTAAGTCTTTTCCAAGATCGAAACCTGAGATGAACTCCTATTGAAAAATCAGAGCAGGAAGGACTAGTCCTCCCGTAGTGCTCTGGCAAGAAACTTAGCCGTCCGGCGTAGTGCCTCATGGCTACCATACAGATTGAGTGACTGCACAGACAGGTCCCCCCTTAGCTCGCGGAGCTGGGGACACTCGTACAAGACATGCGCCACTGTTTCAACGCTCTCTCCACAGTGGCGGCATCGGGAGTCAAAGTTCGTGCGGAACCGGGCAAAATATGCCCCTATAGGACAGTGTTCCGTTCTGCATTGTGCAATAATCGATTGCTCTGACCTCTTCAGTCGCCACCATGGATCGTCGCGATCTGGGTGACGCATGTGCTGCCAGACACCACGTGCTCTGTCGGATTCCTCCCAGGACTTTAACCACTTCTCATAAATGAGTGCTCGGATTTGTGCCGTTGCTTGTAAGTACATGCTTGGTGCTTCGAGGTGTGTGGCTGCCATTGCACCCTCCCTTGCGAGGGCGTCTGCCGTTTCATTGCCCTTCACGCCGCAATGTGAAGGCGCCCACTGCATAAAAACGACAGCTCCAATAGCTCGGCGGATGTTATCTGCGGCGCCGACTGCCTCTTCTATTACGGGTGACCCTCCCCCGCCGCCACCCATAGCTTGGAGACTGGAGCGAGAGTCGGTGACTAGCAACACCTTAGTGGCGATAGTTTCGTGTTGGAGCATACGGGCCCTAATGGCCTCGAACGCTCTAGTTATCCCTGTTAATTCGGCATCCATGGAGCATGCAGCGTAGCCGCATGGACCAGAGAGCCTATCTTGTTCAGTCCGGTCGGGGTATACTATAAGGGCCCCATACCCCGATCTGTCGGGGTCCCTCATTACCGACCCATCAGTGTAGCAGAAAATGGCATCCGATGGGTAGGACTTAATTGTTATAGATGCCAAATTTTGTAGTATGGCTGGTGTTAATCGCCTCTTGGTGGCTCCCTCTTGCCCTAAAAGGGACAAGTTTATGTGTGGGGCCGGCAATCTCCTCCACGGGGGGCATGTACTTATTCTCCTAATAGGTATTCTGTCAGTGGAGAGTCCAGTTGTTTTAGACAAATTGACCGCTATGTGGAGGAACGATCGCATTTTGATGCGGTTCCTCTCTCTCCACTGACGCACTAATATAGATGTGGGTAGCCTAGAGTCGCCCCTTTTATAGCGCTCATAGGCCATGAGTACTGCCCTCTCCCTCCTAAGATATAGGGGAGCCACGTTTGTAAATATTTCAGCAGCGTTTGTTGGGATTGTCCTAGAGGTGCCACTAATGAACCTTAGAGCCTGTGCTTGTACTCGATCGAGTGATTCGAGGGCAGTTTTGCTAGCATATACTTGAACTGTATAGCTGTATTCAATTTGTGATCTGACTGCCCCTAAGTACAATGTGCGTAGCATGTCAGCTTTGGCACCCCACTTTGTGCTGGCCAGCTTTCTTAATAACACTAACTTCTCCGAGGCTTTTCTTTCAACATCCTGGACGTGCTGGAGCATTGACAGTTTTCTATCCAGGGTCACCCCTAGATATTTTGGCGTATTTTCACGCTGGAGTCGCAGCCCACCGAGTTGAAGCTCGAATGGAGCCCTAAGGATGTCGATCCCTAGGCTGAACAGGGACCAGGTCGTTTTGGCAACGTTTATCTGAATCTGCCATTTGTCGCAGTACGAGGAGATGGTTTGGAGGTCTGCTTGAAGTGCCGCCTGAATTTGGTCGGCTTTCTTCCCGGTTGATCAGAGGGCAATATCATCAGCATATAGCAGTTTTTTTGACCGCAGTGAGCTGGGCAAATCGTTCAGAAAGGCCATGAAAAGTGTACAGGACAGGGCGGAGCCCTGAGGCAGGCCATTATGTTGTTGTTTTGGCTTGCTAAGGGAGTGCTGGTATTTTGTACGTGTGCTCCTCCCAGACAGAAAGGATTGTATCCAATTGTATATCTTGCCCCGCACACCCATGGCTCTTAACTTTAGATAGAGGCCTGGCTTCCACACACGGTCGTAAGCCTGTTTTAGGTCTATGAATACTGCGTATGTGCTCTCGGCCCTCTGGAACCCATCGGCCACTTCCTGTGCGAATGTTGTGACCTGGTCGATCGGGCTCAAGCCTGCCCTAAAGTCGGCCTGCTCTGGCGCCAGGATACCGGCACTCTCAAAGGACCAAACTAGCCGCTCGTTAACCATTTGCTCAGCAACTTTGCCAAGCGTTGAGGTTAGTGAAATGGGTCTGTAGGACTCCACGTTAGTCGCGTCTTTTCCCTTCTTAAGGACTGGCACAATGATGGCACTCTTCCAGGCCCCGGGCAGTCTGGACTCTGCCCAGGTTCGATTCATAAACTCCAGGAGTTTACCTCTTGCAATGCCCCCAAGGTGTTTTACCATCTCGGGGGTAACCTTGTCTGGCCCCGGAGCTTTTCTGTTTTTACACTTTGCAATCGCTCTATCCAGCTCAGCACGACAGAAGGGCGCATTGCACGTTGCTTGGCTTTCAGGCTCATCTGGCTCCCTCTCGAGCCTTTTTCGTTCTTTGTTGAGGGCTTTGGACGTGGCTGACTTTTTTTCGGACTTGCTGATTTTAGCAAAATGTCGATTCAGCGAGTCGGCCATTTTGGCTACCGTAGAGACGGGCCCTCTGGGTGACAATAGAGGGACAGCCGTCCGCGCTGTGTCTTTGGCCTCCAGGTTTCGCAGAAGTCGCAAGGCTTTCGAGGAGTCCCGAAGATCCATCCCGGCGCAGGCAGCGTTCCAATGGTCCGACCGGACACGTCGGGCCAGTTCACTCGTGGCTCTGCAGAGCCGATTGTACTCCCGCCGGATTTCAGGGGTACCCTTCCGTTCAGCAAGTCTCCGGGCTCGCTTACGTCTCAGGACCAGCTTATTCAATTCCTGAGACCACACTCGTTTCTGCCTTACGCCGGGGTAAGTCCGAGGGACAAACCTCTTGGCCGCACCCAACATAGCTGCTGTTAATTCGCCGTATATGGTATCGACGTCACTATCCTCCACTGCTATATTCATAAGGGCAGTGTCGACTGCTGCCTCGTACGCTGGCCAGTTCGCCTTGGTGTAACTCCACTTCCGCGGAATTTTTGGGCTTACACCACTGGCCTCTGAGAGGGCTATTGTGACCAATATGGGTCTATGGTCGCTCCCAATGTCGTCCAGGACTTGGAAGTGTGTGTGAGATTCTAAATCGGCTGTAATTAAGGTAAGGTCAGGTCTAGATTGGCTGCCATTTCCAGTGTGATATAAGGTTGGAGGAGTATGTTTATTTTGCAGACAGAACAAATTAGAATTATTGAGGAGTTCATGGATTTTGTGTCCCGACGAGTCGGTTGAATCATAGCCCCACTGTTGAGACTTAGCATTAAAGTCTCCTGCGATGACGTTATGAGTATTGATATTGGTACAGTCATATTCGAGACTTATTTCGTGCTTGGAGGGGTTGTACAGATTAGTTACCGTAAATTTACGCCCGAGTTTATGTACTTCAAGGGTGATGGCGTCGGTACGCTCTTGCACTCGTGGACCGGGGACTTGTGTAGCAATCAGATTGTTGCGTACGTAAGTGATGATCCCCCGGCAGTCTGTGCACTTGCACTTAAAAGCTGTATAACCGGTGATATTGGCATTGCGTTTACCCGTTAGTGTCTCTTGTAATAAAGCCACGTCTATAGCCTTCTCGTGGAGGAGTTTTGAGAGCTCTAACACCTTGGGTATTACCCCACAGATGTTAATTAGTAAGATCAGGAGGGACCTAGTGTTTATGGGCCTAGTCCCTGTGGTGGGTTGGATCCCACTACTGTCAGTTTGGGTTGTTTGGGGGCCGGAGGCTCCCGTCACTATTTCGCTTCCAGTCATATTTGCCTGCCGTGTATCTAGGTCTGCAGGAGGTTGTGGCAGACTTCCATCAACCTTGTTCGGATCGGACCTCCGAAGGAGGTACGAATGCAGTGTTCGTTGTGAAGAGGACTTTGGTGGAGGAATTTTAGCCAATTTTTCACGACCTGACAAATTCCCCCTCATCGAGGTCGCGGGGCGACTAGTAGTGGATTTTTCGTGGCCGGGCCTGACGCCCACTACCCGGCACACGGAGCCTGTTCGGGTCTGCTCGTGCCCGCTTTTTCCAGTGTCTGTGTCTATCATAATTGTATGGTTAAGGCCGTTGGCGGCCTTAGTTACTGCTCTAATGCAGCAGCGTGCATGGCCTATACTTATGTCGCCACTAAGGGCAAGGTAAGAACCTGCCCAAGCAATCACCACCACAGTTTGGCATATAAGTTTCCTGCAGGGCAGGAGTGGGGTGGCACGCGTTTCTCGACATTCCCAGTGTTAGAGTTACCATTGGCTGAATTCCTCCACTAGCGCGCCAGGGAACGGGCTAGATAGAGCCTAGCTCATGGGCGCTGACCGGTCCGCCCGATGCAGCCCGCTAAGGCCGCACCAGTCAGTCCAGTCTTTACCCAAAGTGAGACCCGCGAATCGGCCGAGTCCCAGGAGAACCCGACCAACCCTCGAGTTGGTGTCCAGCGCTGTCCGCTTTTCGGAGAACCCGTGAGTCTCTTACTAACCGTTGCCCCGGGGCCCCACAGGGGGGGGGGCTGGACATAACCCCTTTGATTTCCTTTTACACTTGCCGGCTGCTCATCCATCAGCGGCAAGCAACCAGTACTCTTGGCCACTCCAAAAGAGCGGAGTGTTCACCCGACAACCACGATGAGGTGGTACTGGAATGCCGAGAGGATCGAAACCACAGTGGCTAAATTTACCAAAAAATGATTTTTTATTTGCTATTTCTACCAACAATGTCTTTGAAAGCTGATATTTGAATTTCTGATCTTTAAAACAATAATTCCTTCCTCTTAAGCACTGATTAACACTTTTTTTTGGTGCGTAACTTTCTTTCCATTTTGTTATCTATATTATATTTGCACTGACTGACTGATTGGTCAAGCCTCAGTACATTTTTTCAATGGTTGTTTTTTTTTTTTCAACTGTCGTACGGATACGCAAAAAAATTCGTACATATATTCCTTTTATCCCCAAAGCGCTCACTAAGACACGGTTTTGACAAATACGCAGCCTAACCACCGCTATTCGCGAAAAAAGAAAATTGAGATTTTAGTAAAATAATTGATCAGTTCATTTTTATTTTGTTAGCAACAGTTAATGTTAATTTAGCGTCCTTGACATTATTTAGTTTATGGTGAAAATCTCCAATACATACTCACACACACATTTTCTCTGTGATATTCCTTTCACATGCACACACACACACAACTAGGAATAACAGATAAGATAAGATAATAAGATGTAGGCTTATTAACTCCTTCTCTCCTAACTGACGATACCAGAGTTGATTCCACCAGAATGTGGTAAATAATTACGGAGAGAAAGTGTTAAGTATTATAACCACCGCAACATTTTTCTCTAATGCTTTTATTTGTTTATTCACAGAGGTGGACACCAGCAGGTTCTTACTGAACACAGGTCTGCTGATCAATTTACTGTTTCTGCTATTTCTGTTCATATTCCTACTGGCATTTTGGTTTACGTGGTCCAGAAAACACAAGGGAAGTAACCTTCGCAAACAAAGCACCGTGACGGACAATAACTTTTACAACAAGATGAGCTTCAACAGGAAAGTCTCCGATCCTTCCTATGCAGCTTTTCAAATCCAAGGTGAAGGGAAATAATAATGTCTTGATTCCCAGTTTTATCTTCGCCATAGGTTTTTGCCCCTGGATCCCAAAGCGGTGATCGGAAAAGTAGCTGTGTGAGGGTCAGTGGGTTACGGTGGCTTTTAACAAAAATAATGAAAACATAATTTCTTATGGAGGCTTTCTTATACTTGGCTTTCAAACCGTGGTCCTGGGTTTGAATCCTGGTGAAGACTGGGATTTTTAATTTCGGAATCTTTGCGCGCCTTTGAGTCCACCCAGCTCTAATGGGTACCTGATATTAGGTGGGGAAAAGTAAAGGCGGTTAGTCGTTGTACTGGCCACCTGACACTCTCGTTAACCGTGGGTCACAGGAAAAGATGACCTTTACATCATCTGCCCTATAGATCGCAAGGTTTAAAAGGGGAACTTTATTTAATTTCTTATGAAGATGTATGCATAAGCAGAAATGACCAAGGCTTTACTAGAGTCAGAGTTTTTTTTTTTTGGTTTTTGTTTTATTTACTTCGGCCATCCATAGACTACTAAAGAGGTTATAATTAGTTCACGTGCCCTGGTTGACAATTAACCAAGAAAATAAAATAAATAAAATAATGGGAATCTGACTTTAGTTGGGGAAAGTAAAGGCGGCTGGTCGTTGTGCTGGCCACACGACACCCTGCTCGTTTACCGTTGGACGAAGAAACATATGACCTTAGCATCATCTATTCTATAAATCACAAGGTCTGAAACGGAACTATAAAGGCACATTTCTTATTCCATATGAGAGTTACGAATTCTTATAAGCACTCTTTTTTTTAAATTAGTGCTGTGACAAGAGGGACAATAAGGGTGGCTACCTTTATTTTTTTTTTATTAGAGTTAGCCCCCTTTATTACTTGATTTAAGTCCCTGTCAACTGTTTACAAGGGCCACTCTCTCCTGAGTCTTTCAACTGACCAGTATAGCTTGAACTAAATCTATATAATGTTTGACTAATACTTGTGTTGTACTATTATTGTGTTACTCAGGAGGAGTGTGCCACTGTTGTGGGAAAAGTATTTCGATAATGAGCTAAGTAGACTTTATCGATTTGTTAGTTGATTTATGTAAATGGTATAGGTCTACTTAGTCTCTTATCCTCTTCTGTATGTCTTTTTTTTTTTAAAGACATCTTTTGTTTAGATACGAGACAGTAGTGTGTCTCATGAATGACGTCATTTCATTGTTAATGCATGTATGATATTATTGTAAACCATCTTTTTGGTTTTTCGGCATAAGACATTATTGTGCCTCTGTGATGGTGGTCCTTTCATTATATTGACCGGAAACTGTCTTGCTACTTTGCTTTGTTTCATTATGTCATTTTCTTTGGTGAGCCTTTATTGCCATTTATACTTTTTCATGATCTTTTTCTTTTGTTTGTAAATAAACTCCTTTTTTTTGGTTGCAACTGAAATCTCAGAATTATTAATTGTATGTCTCGGTAGTTTTATACATCTAGAGGCTATAGTTATTAGCCTAGATAATATAATTGGGACCACAAAGTACCGCTGGACTAACTTGCCGGTGCAGTACAGGTCACTGGTCTTATGACCTATTTTATTTAGGTCACAAGTGCTTTTAGCGAATGGAATCTGAATAAGCCAGGAACACAAATAACTTAGACTTTAAGTCTCTTATTAATATACACGACTAGATTGACGCATAGATGCGTGTAGGACGAATTAACCTCTTCTTTGAAGGAACGCTCTGTAATTGATAAGATAATGTATACTGGCGAGATGGGCAACTAACTGCCTGGATAACTGATACCTTATGACAGTGTTTCCCAAACTGTGTTCCGCGGAACCCTAGTGTTCCGCGAAGCCTGAATAGGTGTTCCAGGAACTACTGGAATAATTAAATAATAGGCTACCATGTGAATTTATCTATCTAAAAAATAAGCAAGTGTTAAGCTAAATACTCAGAAAGTGTTCCGTTAAAGAAAAAGTTTGGGAAACACTGCCTTGTGACATTTAATCCAGTTTCAAAATCTAAAGTTGCCTTATGCATGCTGCTTATGCTGTAGCCTCAATGAATTCTTCAATGATCATTATAATCAAACCTTTATTTCTTACAATGAACAGAAACTGAAACTAACCAAGACGTCCCCAATGTAGATGAAGACAGACAGAGTATCTATATGAACACAACAGAATCAGCTTTGCAACATTACAATCCGGAAGAGGCTGCATTGACCAATGAGAACGCAGAAAACCATATCGATGAAGGCGTTTATGCAAATTATATGGTGTCAGGAAAAGAGAACTCTTAAGTCTTAAGATTGGTTTTGTTGTTGCTTGTACATGACCGCTTGCTACTAGCCATCGACCGGTAAAACCCGGCATTTTGATCCCGGTATGTTGCTAAATATTAAAAACAAATATTTAAAAGATATTTTCGGGAATTTAAAAAAATAATTACGTGTGGGCTTTAATAAACAACTCAAGGGGGCATAATACCTTTGTCATCAAGATTTGTATTGATCCGATTGTCCTCCCCTTCTTTTTGTCCATAACGTTTTCATCTATTTGATACGAACAGTGATCGAGGTATCTACGATCTTTCCTGATACATTGAGCTAATACTTAAAATGAATGGTGCATTTTAAAATTTGCTTTGACCTTAACCTTTAACCTCTTCGGGTTGTTCCAATAAATAAAAAATTTAGAACTCTTTTAACTGTTTAAAGTGTTTTTCTTTGTTCCAATTTTGAGATTTTTTTTGTGAAAAAATAAATAAATAAAAAGGTTTAAATATATGTTTACATCTAACCACTTTCCATTTAATAAAGTAAATCGAAACATGCAATAAAATGCACTTCAATGCCTCATTAAAACATTATACAAAACCTTTTAAATAATTAAACTGTGTTATTTTTTTTACATCTTCATAAATTAGAAGCTAACAAGCACGTGACCCTCTTTTTTTTTTTTTTTTTTGTATTTGCTGTACAGTATTTTAAGTATTGATAAACTAATTATTTTTAATCCACATTTTTATCAATCAAGATACGATTACTGTGTATAGACTACAATACAAGAATCTTTAAGATATGAGGAAAAAATTTTAATAAAAATTTATTTCGTTATATTTGTTAATCTTTCAAATACAATGTAAGTATAACAGTGCAGTACTCTTAACACCAACCACAGAGTATTCAGTTTTGTATTTTACATACACTTTTATAGCATTGATACATTTGTTATCCATGTTGTTTTTTTATACGAAGTTTTTATATCAACTCTGTCTTTCTGGTACAAAGTTTGTACACGTTTTTCTCTGACACCCAATCTCGGATCAAGCTGAAATTTTACAAAATTATTTCATTAACCTGACGAAACAAAAAAAAACAAAAAACAACCAATTTGTTAATTAACTTTTGGTAATTAATTACTTTGTTTGGTGACTCGAACAAGGGAAAAAAAGTTTACTTGACTGTTGTAGTGGTATACTTTGAAAGTTGTCGCTTTAAAGTTTTAAGCTAACTATATGACCATTTATTTTCATAAGCGATTCACTGGAACAGTGGTTAGTGTGTTGGCTTGGGGAGGCTGTGGAAGCTTTAGCCCTCGAATTGAAATTTAGGTCGTTCAGCTTTTAAAAAATAAAGTCATTTAAAAAGCGATCACTCAGATACACCATTCTTTCTTCCCCTACCTTTTTTCAACTGGTCCATACAAGTGATAGTATCATAGCTTATCGAGAAAGCTAACAGAATGCAATTTTGCTAAAACATTTCTAATCGCACAGATTTATTATTGTTATTCTAGATCTATTATAAAATGTAATGATTTGTCTGATTTTTTTTTCTTATTTATGTTTACATCCTCTCTAGAAGTAGGTATTGTAGACAGAATGTTATTTGATTGCTACATATGTAGATCTAGATTGTGTTTATTCCTTTGCATTTTATCTTTGGTCTTAGCAAACTATTCCATAACTATTTTGTTTAAAAAAATAAATAGGGTTTATATGTATTGGTTCTATAGTAATAAACAATAAATATTTTTTTTTAAATTTCTATTTTAATCTTTATTTTTAACCTAGCTTTTATCAGCATGTGTAAAATCTTGTACACGTTATTTCTCCCAATTGCTATTCTCCGATCAAGTTGCAACTGCACAATTATTCATTGTTGTCAATGACAACACGGGAATGAACCAATTATTTATCCCATTCATCGAATATTGTTAATTGCTTTTCCTATGTGAAATGTAACGAGATGATGGGAGATAAGTCCTGTAATAACTAGAGATAAGGCAGCTATTGAACGCCAGTCTTGTCCCCCTTCCCTTCACAAAGCGCCAATCAGACGCTTGTCAACATGCAAGATAGCTGACACGGAAAAGTCTCAAGACTATGATAGTAGATGTACACAAGTGTTTACAGTTATGCGAGCTTCAAAAAAAATTGATGCGATTTCTCTCATTATATGCGAGGTTATTTTTATAAATTTGTTATTTCCATATTGAGAAAAAACTACACATTTAACAGTCTTTACATGAGGATTTAAAACAAAATACCTGTTTTAATCCATAATTGTGTTAGTAATTAAAAAATGGTGCTGGGTGATTGACACACAACAAAGGGAAATTGCAATATGACTCATGACTCTACAAACAAGCGTAGCAAGAGATATTTCAATTTGTGAAAGAAATCGTTTTGAAAAGCCCTCTTTATTTATGTTCTTGCTAACCAAATTAGAATTAGAAAATCCAAATATTCTCTAAACATTAAGTCGAATCAAATGTTGCTAACGTAGTTATTTTCAGCTATAAAGTAGATTTGATATTAGACGGAAGATATTAGGCAAAAAAAAAAATAATTTTTATATTAACACAAGAAAGAGCCACTGATGGAAATATCTTCCTTAGACCGTATTGTTCAAGAAATAACCTCTCGATTAGAACAATGTCATGATGTGGCATATAAATGTGAATTTTAGTGGTCTTTATTGAATCCTCAAATTGGCTCTCCTAGCGACATAGGCAATAATGCATTTTGCCTTCTTGATTCGTATATATATATTAAAGATTGTGGTAAGTGTAAGCTACAAACTGGTGAAGTTTTTTCAAATTTATGTTTACCAAGAATTACTTTCGATCAATGATGACAAATTTACGACTCAATAATTTGGCAATTCAATTTTGTCTGTTGAACAAGAACTAGTTGAAACAAAAAATGATTTCAATAACCTTTTTGATAGTTTGCCTGCAAGAAAGCACGTACAAATCACTTTTTTGTGTGTGTGTTTTGCATTATTTAAAAAAAAAGTCTTTTCGCTGTTTACCTTCTTTTTTATTTAGAGGGCATCATGAAGCGATTCCGCACCAGGCATCAAATACCCTAGCTACGCCACTGGCACAGATTTATTGTAGTTGGATTCTACAGTGCTGAAAGGTGCACACGAATCATTATGATTTATTTAAATATTTCATTAAACAAAGCTTCCCATTTTTTGTGCACCGGATACACCAAAACGAATTTTTTGGTTATTTGCCTCCATGTTTGAACCTCTGCAATAGACAAGACAGACGAGCATTTATTTCCTTTTTTGTTTTTTGTTTTCAACGCTTAGTTCTGCTTCATATTCTCAAAGAAATTTGTTTTTGAAATGTTTACTATTTACTACAATTCCTCTTATCAGCTTTCTAATTCTTCGTCCGTTCAACAACAACATTAACCTTCAAAAAACAAAAAAATTCAAAAACTTTGATTGACAAGTATCTCGAAAAAGGCTCAAACAATTTGACAGTTTCATGTGTAAATCTTCGTAAATGAATTACTTGCTAATTTTGGTCAAAAGGGAAAACTTAAGTCAGACCTTTATAATTTTTCAAAGTACAATAATTTTTTTTTTTAATTTGGTCAAAAGGTCTAGACAATAAATATCTGAAACATATATACGTTAGCAGGAAAAGAGTTAAATACATTCTGGGTCTGGATATATAGGCCTATCATTAATATTTCATTTACTCCGAGTAGATTAGTAGAGTAGATAAATGCGAACCATGCATTAAGAAAATGTGCCATTACAAAAAAATTAACAACCTTTCATTTATTACTAAGAGTAAAGTAAATCGCTCTTACAAAACATTTTGTATGAGCAGCTCTTCACAATCATAAAGTATACAGCGGTCTGAAATATAAAGTATACAGTGGTCTCAAACATAAAGTATACAGCGGTATCAAATATAAAACATACAGCGGTATCAAATATAAAACATACAGCGGTTTCAAATATAAAGTATACAACAGTCTCAAATATAAAGTATATAGTGATCTCAAATATAAAGTATACAGCGGTCTCAAATATAAAAGTGTACAGCGGTCTCAAACATAAAGCATACAGAGGTCTGAAACTTGAAGCATACGAAGGGAAAAAAACATGAAGCATACAGCAACCACATAAAAATACGGCGGTACATAAAGCGTACACTATATCATACAAGTCGTCTGTTACAAATAAGGGTGTAAAAAAAATGCAATGAGCACTGTTAAGCGCTTTCGCGGTGTCGAATACAAACAATCCCAAATGGAGGCAATACTGAACGTAATGCTAGAACTGATAACTCCGGCGAAAGGCCGAACAATCAATAGAGTTAGTTCACTCTGGTGTTGAACATCAAACACGCTTAATAATCATGAAGGGAACCATCGAATGTGACCTACTTCAAGCCGTTTATAAAATGCTTCTTATTTCTACGTTGTTATGAGAAGCGTCTTATTTGTGTCGACTCCTGTTCCGTTCTTACTTTTTAGAGATCTATCACGTCATTGTCACTAAGTAAAAACTTCCCCCTATTTTCCGAAACAAATAATTCCTAATCGTGCCATAACAGCACCCAACTACATCTGAAGTGCTCACTAACCTCTTTCCCGCCAAGCCCATACACACTTATAGCATACAACAAAGACAATACTAATGTGTTTCGAATGTTGTAGGTTTTTTTCTGAATCATTATGTTTAGCTTTTATCATGGACTAAAATACTGTTATCAATAAAAATACACATTTGTGTTTCTTAGTTGTCAAGTAATAAAAAACAGGAACTGCGTTTTAGGATCACTTGTTGCAGCTTGTCTCCCTTACCATGAGTCTTAAATGTTGTATGTTATGTTCTAGTGCTTGATGCTGCTCCCGGATTTGACAAGCATCTTTTTTATTTAATTTTTACTTTATTGATTGACACGACTGGGAAAGGGAAATGCGACACTTCACAATTTAAAAAAAAAGATTGAATCTTGTATTAGCCCACTGATGCTATTAGTTTTAGCTGTTGCAGCCGCTTACCTCCCTGTGTTGTACTATATTAAGACTATTGGACTAATAGCAACAATGTGTTCTTTAATGGAATAGCTAAAACTAAATAGTAGGATTGGATAAGAAAGATTTATTTGTGGATTCAAATACCAGGAGTACCGAAAATATCAGGATTACTAAAACCAATATCACTAAGCTAACAAGAACCCTTTGATTAATCAAGTTAAAAATCTTTTTATTAAATCTTTTAATTTAAAATGTGATAGTTCTGTGAATTTGATTTCCGTAAAATAAGAACTAAGAACAGTAACTCCTGTAAAGTTTGACTCCTATTTAACCTTTAATTAACTATCAAATTGTTTAAAGTTGACATTGAAAACACAGCCATGAGTGTGTTCAGTATTTCGTTTTGGATTTTGCTCTCTGGAGTCACGTTCTTGAGCCTAATTTCCAAGACATCAGGTTTGAAATGAGTGTTTAAATGTGTTTAATTGTAGTGAGTTACTCGCAGCGTCAGAGGTGCGTTGAAGGTGTCAGGGTGGGGGGGGGGGGGGGGACGGTAGGACCTGAATAAAGAAAATGTAATAACATTTCAATCAGAGTACTAAAGTTGTAGATTGGGAAATAAGGTTTACCTGTTGCAACCCTAAACACCGTTTGACGCGTTGCCAATGTACCGGCTATATAAAAAAAAGCTTCCCGGTAATATTGTAAGCTGAGACAAACAATAACATAAATAAATAAACTGCCAATTTACAGCTCTATATCTCAACACTGTAAGATTTATTTCCACTTTTCTATATAAAACAAGCATAACCATTGATTCGAGAATACGAAGTGGGTAACAATAAATCCACAGCCGAAGACAGACGTAGCTCCGAAAAGCAGACCTAAATCGGCCACCGTAGGCCGCAGCTGGATCTGCGAAACCACTTGCAATACTGCGTTCCTCATTAATCTTCGTTCTCAAAAGACATGACTTAGTATTAAAATTATACTACTAGCTTGATATGACCCGCAGCATGTAGATCTTAGTTTGGGTATTACTGATCGACTGGATTGGATTTTTTTTTTATTTTGCCATAAAAATGAAAGTAGTGTGAAAATGGGTTTATACGTTCAACCAACAAATTCATATCAAATATAAAATACTAGGAATGTATCTATACATATATTATTCTCCTCGTGGCCCAACCATGCGGGAGACCGCGATATAAAAGTCATGGAAAGATAACTCTTTTATTTCTGCAAGTTGGACTAGAGTTACACTACTTAACTTTCGTGGTGACACAAAAGCATCAGGAGTTCTAAATTCGCAGATATAAGGAACGAATGTATGAAAAAAAAAAAAAGTTTTTGAAAACACAAATTTGAAGTTTAATATTTTATGTAATAATGAAATCAAAATGGGATGTCTTTGGTATTTTTTTTCATGTGTGAGAGTACAAACAAAAAACTATCTTTGCAAAGTGTAGCTTTTAAAAATTAGATCTATATCCTTTCGGTCTTGTCTCGTGTAAAAAAGTGGCTATATGACCTAGATCCATGAAATATTAATACTTTCATAGAGTTGGACAACTTTTTGTTTTAGGGTCTTAAGCTTGTTTGAGGGCTACTCTACATACGGTATTGTTACAGTTAGTACCCAAGGAACATTTATACCGAGTTTTATCACGATTGGTCAAACGGTTTTGATTTATATTCGAGACATACATACATACATACATACATACATACATACATACATACATACATACATACATACATACATACATACATACATACATACATACATACATACATACATAGTAAATACATACATACATACATACATAGTAAATACATACATACATACATACATAGTAAATACATACATACATACATACATACATACATACATACATAGTAAATACATACATACATACATACATAGTAAATACATACATACATACATACATACATACATACATACATACATACATACATACATACATACATACATACATACATACATAAATAGTAAATACATACATACATACATACATACATACATACATACATACATACATAGTAAATACATACATACATACATACATTCAATGATACAAGCATACAAACATATATACATACATACAGTATACATACATATATGCATGCATGCATAACTATATACAAACAAACATACATTCAAAAAATATACATACATACTCCTTACTTTCAATTACATAAATTTGATATATGGCGTACTTAACTTAATGTCTTAGTTACTACAAAAGTAATTCCATTTCATAATGCATAATGTCAGCGATTACTTTCTTACGCAGGTTGTATCCCTGGAAAATACGGTGAACTCTGCAACTTGACATGCAACTCTTTTTGTCTCAATAATTTATGTCATTCAAAAACTGGACGCTGTTATGCTTGCAATCCTGGTTATAAGGGTCCCAGCTGTCAACAGGGTAAGTAGCACTTCTTAAACAATGATTTATTTATAGCGGGCTTATCAAGATGCAAGAAATCGTTTGTACTTGCATTGCAGTTATAACTCCACATTTGAATATTTGAAATTACACAACGACATTATTACCCATGATTAGCATTTTTTAGTATATCTCGTAAGTAGTACTAATAAGACATTTCATCTCCTAAGTAGGAACTCCACTAATAAGATGTTCCTTCTCCCAAGTAGGAACTCCACTAATAAGATGTTCCTTCTCCCAAGTATGAACTCCACTAATAAGATGTTCCTTCTCCCAAGTAGGAACTCCACTAATAAGATGTTCCTTCTCCCAAGTAGGAACTCCACTAATAAGATGTTCCATCTCCCAAGTAGGAACTCCACTAATAAGATGTTCCATCTCCCAAGTAGGAACTCCACTAATAAGATGTTCCATCTCCCAAGTAGGAACTCCACTAATAAGAAGTTTCATCTCCTTAGTAGGAACTTTTACCTTTTCTCGAGAAGTGTCTGCAACACAATCGCATTAAATATTTATTTCCACCCAGTCTTCTCATCCCAAAAACAGTCGAATTTCTGTGTGCATACTGTAGTTCTGTTGTCTCATTAATCTCCGGACTCAAAAGACAAGACTTATTATTATTATATACTAGCTAGATAAGACCCGCAGCCTGCGGACCTTATTTTGAGTATTACTGATCTACCGGATTTAAGACGACACCACTTTTGTGTTCCAGGGGGCTGAGTCCTTTGCACTGGCGTTTAGTGCCTCCTCATGTGGCTGGTGAGACCTATGTGAGCCGGAAAGGTCGGCTGCACACTGGGCAGGTTATTCCAGCTGGAGCTAGTCTCATTGGCTTTGCTTTTTTCTCTGGTGTTGTTTTTTTTCTGCCAGCGCTGTTCTCTTGTCCTCAGCAACCTGTGCGCCAGTTTTCACAGATTGACGCCATGATGCTCTGTCATGTGCCTCTGTCTCCCAAGTGGCTGGGCCTTTGCTGAACGCTTTCAGAGAAGCTTTGAGGGTGTACCTAAAGCTTTTTCTTTGTCTGCTTTGTCCTTCCCTTAATTGGCCATAGAGTTTAGGGATGCGGCGTTCTTCCATTCTGCAGACGTGTCCTGCCCATCGCAGCTGGGACTGCATCAAGATTGTATTTTTTCTAGCCCTTTAACATTCAGTATTTTTCTTAAACATGTCATGCGGAAGTGGTTCAGTTTTTTTTTGGCCTGTTTTCTGTACACTGTCCACGTTTCTGAATCATAGAGCAATATATATGTATGTATGTATGTGTGTGTGTGTGTGTGTGTGTGTGTGTGACACAGCTCGATAGACCCCTGTGTTCGTAGTGATACCTAGATGTGGGAACTAAACTGAGTTTAAAAAGTTAAACTAAAACTAAGTTTCAATTAAAATAAAGTAGTTAAACTATTAGTTTATCATAAATTTTAAATTATAGTTAAACTAAACTAAAGGAAATTAAATAAACTATACAAATTTTTCATAACTTTTTTTTGTGGTGGGGGGGGGGGGGGTTGATCTTGGCCTAGCTATAATCATCCGACTGTGTGCCTACAGTTAGATCTTATTCTTTGAACACCTTTAATATTTATTCATACTAAAATCAGTAATAAGTAAACTGTTTCTTACATAAACGGTAATGCACAATAAAGTTTGAAAAAAAAAAGATGAATAAATATGTGTGCTTGTATTTATTTATATTACATCCTTTAGTAAAGAATGGCACTTTAAACAAATTATATTAACTTATTATATAACGGAAAATCTGACTTATACCGATAAAGTTTAAACTCTTATTAATTAACAGATTTAGAATTTTTTGATAATTTGATCAATATGGAGTGTCCATGACAGTTTTTCATTTATTATAACACTTAAGTATTTTGCGTTTTTAGTCTGTGTTACTGGTTTACCATGAATGAGATAAGTGGAATTAATTTATTTGGGTTTTTTTGTGACTCTTAATAAGTGACGTTTTTCTGGGTGGAAAGACATGCTCTACTTTGATTCCCAATTTTGTAATTCATCTAATTCTCTTTGTAAAATTTCTTTATCTCTGTTGTTTTTATTATTCTATATATTATCCTCGAAATAAAGAATCACCCTCTGGGTCAGGATTTTGTGATTTTACCATCACAAAAGAGATACAAGACACCGATAGCAAAGACAAACAGGCACAAACACTCTTTTGTTCCCCTGGCAATCAAATCATTAAATAAGAACAATCTGGTATAAACTTTGTCACATGTAAATTATGAGTGAGTCTGGTGTCAATGTACAATTTGGTTTTTTATAGTTATAATGTTTTTTGTTTGGTGTAATGCACGAATTGTAAGACAAATTTCCATACGGACAATAAAGATTATTATTATTATTATTATTATTATTATAAATAATCTGACTTTTTTTCCGGAACTAATACAATTTGGTAAATCAATTATGTAATTAAAAATAGTAGTGAACCTAAGACTGTTCCTTGAGGTACACCTGAGTTTACTGTTATTGGTGCTGATGTAGAGCCATTTATTATTACAGTTTATTCTCTTCCTATAAGAAAAACTTTAATCCACTGATGCAATGGACCATCAATGCCAAAATATTTTAATTTTTAAGCAAACTATGGTGGTGAACTTTGTCAAAAGCTTTCGAAAAATCTAGTAAGCATCTAGCATCTATTTGCTCACTGTTATCTAAACCTTTTGAAAAATCATCAATTAGTCCTATTATTTGTGCTTCACATGATCTATATTTTCTAAAGCCATGTTGGTATGGAGTAAGGACATTATGTTTGTCTAAATGGTTTACGATGCTGCTACATATTATGTGATCTAGGATTACATAAATAAATAAATAAATAACAATGACATTGTAAGCTATGCTTAGATATAATGATGAGGCTACATTTCTATGTTAGCCCACAGACCTATATAACAAATGGAAGTTTGTCACTGACCTATGTTTGTTCTTTTGTTTAACAGCTTGCAGTAGGTCAACGTACGGTGTCAATTGTTCTCAAACATGTTCAGATAAATGTTTCAATAAAGAATGTCACCATGTCAACGGAGACTGCACTTCATGCATTGCAGGCTATCAGGGCAAACACTGTGATACAGGTGAGATTAATTACCTGTTCAACTATACTTGTTAAAATTGTGTATCGCACGGCATTCAAAATTAAAAGAAAGCAAGCATCCTTCTTTTTGTGGAAGACAGTAAAGATAGTGTTTGACTGATAACCAACCACAGAAACTAAAAAATGCGTTTGTCTAACAATTGCTTTAGAAGTTAACATAATGATATGCTATTTTTTAAAAATAATAATGATTCTAGATGTAAATTTACTGAAATAATCATTCAAGCGTAGAGTGGGATACGTTTCTATAGCGTTTGATCAGTCGTCAATATTATTTAAGTATTAAATACTTTAAAATCACATGCTTAAATTGTATAATAATTTGGAACACATAATTCTTCCGATAAAATGCCTCAAATAAATAAATCAAAAAGATATAGATGTATGTTGATAGTATTGAAATAAAGCTCAATATACGACAGCTTACATACTCTTTAGTCTTCCCTTATTTTGTCTACCAGTATTAAGGTGTAGCTCAATTTAAATTTAACGTTGTTTTAAAATCCTGTTTATTCTTCAGCGCTATAGCACATTTAGCACATTTTAGCTTTTTTTTTTTTTTTTAGCTCTACGACAATATTTCGGAGGGTATTGTTACAGTATTGTCACATACAAACTTACGCTGTTATAAGCTGTGTACTCATACGCCTTACCTGCCTTGTACCTGTAACCGTTCTGGTGGAGACAATGAATTTTTAATTCTGTATTTAATCTAGAGGGGGGTCGCGGTGGCTTAGAAGTTATGGGCTTGGCTTCCAAACAATTAACACCTCTATAAAACACGAAAGTTTAGTAAACTTCACGGCACATATCACTACGCTGGTCTCTCTTTTATGACAACTCACACACTTCCGCCTATTCGCGATTCGCAATTTTAAAAAATTAGATTATACATACATACACACATTCATCCGTGACAATATATATTATGTGACTTCAATATTATTTTCTCGACAATGTCTCACGTCAAAAGGGCTGCATCGAAGAAGACCTCTGCGGCAAAACGGTAGCGGAAAAATGGCTGCGTCAAAACGTCCTGCTTCAAGGTGTATTATATAAGTTATATGACTCTGTATTTGGCAGTAATATCTCTTGTAAAAACCATGATGTGGTCGAAATAAATAGCTGATTTGTCAGTTACAGGAAATAATTAAATTTTTTGTGCTTAATAGCTTAAGATAATTAGCACAAGAAGACATCGTAAACACTTATATTAGTCTTGAGCCAAGCATTAATATAATAAAATCAAACACCCTCTAGTGAAAAGATGGTATATGAAGTTGCTGAGTGGTTAAGCTTGGGTTCCAAAGCTGGCGGCGCGGTTTCGAATCTCGGTAAATACTGGAATTTTGAAGTTCTGGATTTTTAAGGGTGCCTCGAGTCCACCCAGCTCTAATGTGTACCTGACTTACGTTGGAAAGTAAAGGCAGTTGGTCGTTGTGCTGGCCACACGACACCATGCTCGTTAACCGTTGGCCAAAGAAACAGATGATCTTAACATCATCTGGGAATTTTACTGTTTACTTTTTTTAAACTCCTGCACAATTACTTAGCCGACAGCGTAGATATTTTCTCCGACTAACACCAGATGGCTCTGCTTTCTATTTGCGATCTCGTTATTCAAACACACATCAGAAAAACGCAGTGGCGAAACGTTCTGTTACGCACCTATGTTACCATTGGCAACATCAATAGAATTACGAAATTCAACTTAGCCTACTTCCCCAAGGGAAATTAAGTATTTCACACATTGACCCTTTTCCCTATCCATTAACGAAACAAAATCTACAAGCATTTGAACAACAGTCCGAGAAAAACTAAAGCGAACTTTAGTCAGCTGATTGGACGTGCAGTCTGGGTCACCTCAAACATTACATTGTTTTCCCACCACTCGATGGGCTTTATTAAAAGAGTGAATTAATAGAGTGAATCTACTTGAATTAAAACAACATCCTTAGAAAAACTAAAGCAAACAAAGGTATAAGTGTAACCCGGAAGTAGAAGAGTTTATGAGCAAATACAGGAATTGGTCAATAAAGTTCTAAAAAAGGACATCCTTGTTGTACAAGGAGAATTGAATGCCAATGCCAACGACTCCTACCAAACCTAAAAAGGCACAGCATGTGGAAGATACAAAAACCTCTTAACTAATGAACGAGCTTAGCGACTATTAGAATTAGCGATACACAACAATCTCGTACTGGCTAACACATTAGAATTAGCGATACACAACAATCTCGTACTGGCTAACACATTAGAATTAGCGATACACAACAATCTCGTACTGGCTAACACATTAGAATGTAACAACAAAAAAAAAATCGCCCCATGGCACAGTTCCAATGGAGAACACCACAACCAGATCGATGGTGAAACAGCGTTTTTTTTTTAAGGCAAACATCTACAGGGCCAAAACAAAGAATTTTCTTGGAGCTGACATGGGAAGCGACCACGACCTTGTTATGATGACCTTCAAATTACACCTACAAAAAGGTAACAAAACAAGGACCTACCAGGATAAAATTTGACCTGGATAAGCTGAAAGACCCCCAAGTAGCTGCCATATTCGAAGCACAAGTAGGGTGACGCTTTTCAGCCCTCAATATCTTGGACTCCAATGACCAGGATATTAACACACATGTCAAGATGCTAAACACAGCAGTCACAGACACAGCCTTGGAAATACTAGGGAACTTCAACCGGCCCAAAAAACCCTTGGTAACAAAGGATATACTCCAACTCAGTGACAAACGACGAGAGCTTAAAGGGAAAAAGTTGTTCGACCATGTAATTAAAATTTGTTATTGATATTTTAACCGATCTTTATGATTATGATATGTTGTTTCCCTGTTAGCCTATTGGGTGGTGTAAGGGGGCTAATACATTTACTGCTCTTACCACCTAAGCCTTTTGAGTGAGGAAGGGGTGGTCCTACTTTTGAATAGAAATTATAGTTTGTGAAAAAAATTAGTTGAATTACTATATAGTTTATTTTTATCATATCGCTACACTTCTGGTACTTCGCCGATTCGATGAGATGGTTAGGCGATAGCGTCTACTGCCGTCCCCACTCTAGCCCTCTAGTCCTATTTTTATGGAGAAATCATAGTTTGTGAACAAAATGAGTTGAATATATATGTAGATATATATATATATATCTATATATATATCTATCTATATATCTATATCTCTCTCTATATCTATCTATCTATCTATCTATCTATCTATCTATCTATCTATCTATCTATCTATCTATCTATCTATATATATATATATATATATATATATATATAATATATAAGCTAAATGATGATGTTTAAACCCATTTGTATATTATGTTGTATATTATGTTGCACACAGACTCTGATCTCAAATTGTATCATTAGTAAATATAAAATAAAAAATGGTTATATAGGTGGGAGGGGTGATACATGCAATCGCCTTTTGCCAATCGGACAAACCAATATTTTCTTTTTGTATTTTAGTTAAGAAATCAGATTTTTAATTGCTTTTATTCTTTTTTTTTTCGATATTAACATGACAAATAGACAGAAAATGTGATGTCCTGATCTAGAACTACTAGCATCTCACTGACACCTTTTTATTTGTTTTATTTGGTGTTATTTACATTGTTCTGGTTTATGTTTCGCCTGAAGCTGCATCTGCAATCATCGCTGACGTAGTGCATGAGTTTCAGACAGTCACCGGACGCAACAGTAGTTATACTGGGTGATTTCAATAAATACACCTTGTATGGCTTTGAGTTTTAGATAATAAAAATCGTTAGTGTCGAAACGACAATAGAAATCATTTAACTCGTTGGATAATGTTTTGTCGTCTCTTGTAGCAAGATTATTTTTTACTTTTAACTTGTGCTCCTGTCTGTCTCATGCCACTTGTCTTAATTGAGTCTCCCAGTTTGGTGCAGAAGTTTCTCCTCGTTTCCTCAAGAGCGACGTTTAGATTTCGTTGAGCTATTTTCTTTTCTTCAACCCACTCTTTTTAGATTTGAAGTGGTCTCTTTAAACAAATTCCAGTCCGTACAGTCAAGACAACCCTGTAGTTTGAAAATGTTGTCTTGAGTCCATTATTGTACGTTTTTTTTTAATGACTTTGCCCTCTTTAAGTTTTGGGCGGTAATTAGGCAGCAATAGTACTGTTTTTGTTATCCGATGATCAGTGGTGGTTTTTCACTACATTTGAATGCTCCTTTGATGTTACAGTAACATAAGTCCAGAGTTCTGTTCTCTCTTGTTGGGCATAAGAATGCGCTGAACAACTAGCTGACCCTTTCCAAGATATTTTTTCTACTTCATTACTAAACCATGAGATACCACCTGTGTGGAAGTCATCTATAATTGTACCTGTGCCAAAGGTTTCCAAACCAAAGGAAATGAATGACTTTAGACCTGTTTCACTTACTTCCATTGTGTCTAAATGTTTAGAAAAAACTGGTAAAAATGTTTCTCCTGAATGATCTTTTTAGTAAGTTCTTTACATAAAGGGAAAAGGTGTAGACGATGCCATCCTAAATATTTTAAATAGTGACATCGCCCACATTGTGGTTCATTTTTCACCAATAATTTTCAATCCGATAGTCCTTTTTCCTCCTTCACAAAGTTCACTGATGATGTGGCTCTTAGGCATGCTGTCAGAGAGCTCAGACGTAAATGAGTCTTTCAGAGAAATAGAACACATCGAAAAATACTGTAAAGATATATTTTTTATTATTAAATGTCAATAAGATTACAAAGAGAGTTTTTGTTATCACACAAACTCAGAGGCGGCCCCCGAAGTCACCAATGGACCAGGAATATTTAAGACATTGTCTTGTTTGATCGTTTAAATAAATAAAATTGTAAAAAAATCTTTGGCGTTTTTTTTCCACATAAAAGCAAACAGGACAACACTTCGTCTTTCATAAGACTCTTCAAACTCTTCTGGAATAAGTAGAGTAGAGATCCCACTGATCACCTAAAATGTAGAGTAGAAATCCCACTGATCACCAAAAAAAAAAACAGAATGAAAACCTCCCAGACAGTGTCGGTGGCAACTGATGCGGTAGCTTAGGGTGTCATCCCTTCCCATTAACTTTTTTCAAATATGTTCTAATAAACACGTTTGCTAGTTAGTTCTTATTGTTGGACAAATACAGTGAGCTGATTACTTACTATTATTGATTTTAACTCAAATGTAAAAAGAGTGTCGATTCTATTATAAAATATCACTGTTTATGACATTTGTTCAAATGTTATTGCAAATTTAACAATGATATTTTTTAAAAATTAGAAACATACTTAACATCACTTGTAGACACCTCCAACATTCCTCCATAGAGCACACCACAAAACTAGCAGACCTGACCTAACGTTTATCTCTAAAGACATTACAGACTCTTCTAAAATAACTGTACTTGAAATCATAGGTAGTGACCACAGGCCTATAATCCTCAATATTGGAACTCCAGGTAGATACAAACCCAGCAAAACAACTAGATAGAACTATAAAAAAGCTAACTGGGCAGCTTTTTCACAAGAAACAGACACAAGACTATCAAGCATAATGGAGACAGATGTCAACCCAACCTACGCAAATATAGTCTCCAACATCTTACAAGCAGCGAAAAACAAACACAACCCTCGAGGTCAAGCTAGAAAATACAAACCTTTTTGGAACTAGAATTAGATAAATTAGTCAAAGAAAGAAACATGGCCAGGAAGACTATAGAAAAAAACCCTACTAGAGAGAACAAGACAACGTACAACTAATTGACAGGGCTTACTAGATACAAAATTTAAACAAAAAAAAAAGAAAAAGTGGATCACAACATGCAAACAACTAGATCTAAACAAGGATGGTAGAAAGGCCTGGACCCTTCTGCATCGGCTGGCTGTGAGCCTATTATTTAAAACAGTATTTCGATCTACTGTTACATACATCTAAGAGCATTAGGAAAACCAACTATAGAAGAAAAAAAAAAGCTCATCCACAACCTCCATACCATTAAAAAAAAAACATAAATAGACTGATTGCAACAACCTGGTCAGATAGACGTAGTGAGTCTACACATGTAGCCTTAGTGTAGTGTGTATTGCGTTTTTTTTTTCCTTGGGCATACACACAGTGTTGAGTGGTCAAGAAAAATAGATAACACTGTGGCATGGTCAGTCAAGCATACAGATGTATTACACCCGTACACTAGTTACAGAGGTCAAGGGTTTTTTAACACTCCAGCATATTATTTCTTCGTTTCTTAGATCTAACTGCGGTACTATTTTCTCAATTTCATTTATTTGAGTTCAAATTTTACTGTAAGGTTTTCTTTTATTTATCAAGTCAAAATAAGTAAGCAAAGAAATTAGCTTTCTTTCTAAATGTTTTAATACTAGGCGAAAAGTTGCACACATATAATGTACCTTTATCTTTGTGTCTTTCACAGTATTTTATTAAGTTTTGTTTTTGTATTTGAAGATTATGGTTCAGTGTTTTATGTATAATTGCTACTTTACTTTTGAGTCTTCTGTCCTGGGGCTTTCTAAATTTAGTGATTTTACTAAACGTGTTACTCTAGTCAAATGTGAATATTCGTTTGTTATGAATCTCACTGCTCTATTTTGTGTCTGTTCCAGTTTCGTAATGTTTTCTTGAGTTTAGGGGTCCCAAGCGGAGGATGCATATTCTATTATTGCATACATACATACATACATACATAGATACATACATACATACATACATACATTGCATACATACATACGTACTTACACACATATATACATACTCCTTACTTTCATTATATATATTAGATATATCTAATATCTAATCTAAACTTAATATCCTAGTTACTACAAAAGTAATTCCAATGCATATTGCACAATGTCAGAAATTACTTTCTTACGCAGGTTGTGTCCCTAGAAATTACAGTGAACACTGTAACAAGACATGTAACTCTTTTTGTGTCAAAAGTTTATGTGATTCAAAGACTGGACACTGTCTTGCTTGTAATCCTGGTTATAAGGGTTCCACCTGTACACAAGGTAAGTAGAATTTTTAAACAATGATTTATATATAGCGGGATTTACCAAGGGACAAGAAATCGTTTGTATTTGCATAACTCCACATTTGAATATTTGATATTACAAAACTATATTATTGCCCATAATTAGCATTTTAAAAAAATAATTCCATTAGAGATTTTTCCATTCTTGGAGGGAACACACTATAAATAGCAGGTTTTGGTGTATCCGATGAACAAAATAAAAGAAATTTGATAGGCTTTGTTTTAAAAAAGTTAGGTTATAATGGTCATGTGAAATTTTAGTATGCACACGACACAATCGGGACCAGACAAATTAAGTGGAAAACTTGTAAAGCTATGAGTGGAACAATTGGCTTATATCTCTTGTGCTATATTTAACAGGTCTTGACAAACGCACAAAATACCTTCCATTTGGAAGACATCTGAAATAATTTTAGTACTCAAAGTAGCGCGAAAAAAAAATAGCGTGAACAAAATGGCCCCGACTAAAAAGCGCAGAAAAAATATTTTTCATTATTTTTTCAACCAGTTTGCTTGGATACCAGTAGGCTTTATATGGAGCAGGTGTTTATAGTAAGGCCAAAGTCTGCACATGCACTTGAAAAGTCACTGCACATCATTTTTAGAACAAGCATTTAGGGCACAGTCGTCAGTCCCTGATTTACTTCTGTTTTTATCTTTGATTTTGCTTTGAGCCACCTGGGGTTAAATAGGCCGCCATGAAATCTGTATCTTCTATTTATATAGATAATTATCTCTATTTGTGGATGCATCCGTCAGCATTGCAGAGACCTGTTATAATATTTTAGCAAACGGCATGACCTTCATGTCATGTGGTATCGAGACCAATATCGATTGAAGGCCTGAACACTGACATGTGACGTGACAATGAACTTTTTAGTCTAAACTGCCCAAAGGTTACGACGTCTCAGGTCAGTGTTCAGCCATTCTATAACGATTGGTCTCAATGGTATTGCGCTCCTCACAGTCATCAAAAATTGTCTTGCCTTAACACTAACCGTCCTGCCAGGCGCTATTCCCAACAAGTGTCAATGTTGTCATTCTGACAAAAAGTTACGTGCGAAATAAAAATAACAACGACATTGTTAGTTATGCTTAGACATAACTAAATCTATACAACCACAATAGAGGCTACATTTCTATGTTAGCCCACAGACCTATATAACAAATGGAAGCTTGTCACTGACCTATGTTTGTTCTTTTGGTTAACAGCTTGCAGTAGGTCAACGTACGGTGTCAATTGTTCTCAAACATGTTCCGATAAATGTTTTAATAAAGAATGTTTCCATGTCAGCGGAGACTGCACTTCATGCATTGCAGGCTATCAAGGCCAATTCTGTAACTCAGGTGAGACTATTTACCTGTTCAACTATGCTGGTTAAAATTGTGTATCGCACTGCATATCAAAATGAAAAAGCATCCTACTTGTTGTGAAAGACAGATAAAAAGTCCTGGTTTAACACTTGCACTGATAACCAACCACAGAAACTAAAAAGAAATGATTTTTACTAACAATAGCTTCTGAAGTTAACATAATAATATTCTGATGCTAATTTTAGCGGCCCCCGAAAGGGGAAAAAACGCTATTAGTTTTGTGTGGTCTCTTTTCCGTCCGTCCGTCCGTCCGTCCCATTTATTTCTCGTAAACTAGAAAAGATAGTGAAAATCTGTCATTATGATATTTTAGACTATTCAAATTCTGATGCAACGGCTACTTTTGTTCTCTAAAAGCGAAAAATTAAAATTTTAAAATCAGCTATTCACGCAGTTTTTGGTTGTTTTTTTTCATAAAAATACACCCTTTTAGAACTATTCACTATTAATAGTAAACAGCAAGGGAGGCTATTTAGTAAGAATTATGTATATTACCATATTTTAAATACATTTATGCAAACGATTTTAGATTTTTTGTAAAAAAAAATAATTTTTCTTACAAATGTATTGCTAAGTTTAGTAAGTTCCGTCATACTAAAAATTACATTTACAATGAAAATGTTTACTTTTTAAAAAATAATAAGTAGCTTTTACATTATCTTGTAAACGTTAGTGAACACACTAATCAAAAGTATTTCAAAATCCGAGCACCTGTATATAAATGGAGACTTTAATGCTCGTGTTGGTTATGGCAATGATGCATGACCACAAGCTCGGGACCTCATGGTGTTGGCAAAATCAATGACAATGGCCGAAGGCTACTCGAGTTCTGTAGCTCTCATGAACTGTGTGTAACAAATACATTCTTCTCTGACAAGGAACGCCATAAAGTCTCTCACGCTCAAAAAGGTGGCACCAGCTTGACCTCTGCATCACCCGAAGGATGGATCTGAAAAGTGTCATCCACACTCGTTCATACCATATGCGGGCTGCAACTCAGACTATTCACTAGTGCTAAGCAAAATCAAACTACTTCTCAAGAAGGCTTATACTTCCACTCAACCCAGAACTAGGCGAATTAACGTCAACCATTTAGGTGACCCAGAGAAGTGTGCACTCTTTGGCGAGCTCCTGAACAGTTCAATCCCCTCGTTAAGTGATGAAGAAGACATCTCTATTAGATGGGAGAAATTAAGAGATGTAATCTACAGTTCGGCAATCACCGCCTTTGGGCCTCAAAAACACAAAAATGTAGACAGGTTTGAGGCGAATCTAGCACATATGGAACCTTGCATCGAGAAAAAGCGATCTGCACACCTCGCTCACAAGACAAAGCTAAGTCTAAGATCTTTGGAGGCCTTCAAAAGTGCTAATAAAGAGGCGAAACAAATGGCTAGAAAATGTGCTAACAACTTTTGGAGGGATACCTGCAACAGAATCCTAGACAGTCTCCACGCAGGAAATAGCAAAGCTCTATTTGATGGCATTAAAGCGGCCCTGGGTCCAATAGTGTGTAAGCCTACCCCCCCCCCCCCCCTTTCTATCCAAATCAGGAGAAAAAATTACAGATCAAACCAAGCAGCTAGAACGATGGACAGAACACTACCTCGAAGTCTATGCCACACAGAATACAGTAGACGATGTCGCCCTGGCTCTCTACCAGATCTTCCAGTACTGGAATGCCTAGATGAGCTTCAGAGCCTTAGTGACCTCAAAAAAGCAATTAACTGCATAAAAAATAGAAAATCTCCTGGGAGTGATGGTATCCCAGTGGAAGTAGTGAAAGTCAACGAATCACTCCTGCTCCCTGAACTATATATTCTCCTCTGCCGCTGTTGGGAAACAGGTCATGTCCCACAGGACATGCGTGACGCAACTATAGTCACAATATACAAGAACAAAGGGGATCGGAGTGACTGCAACAATTACAGGGGTATCTCTCTCCTCAGTATAATGGGCAAGATCTTTGCTAGAGTGGCACTATCCAGGCTGCAAGTGATAGCTTCTAGAGTCTACCCAGAGTCTCAGTGTGGATTCAGGAGTGGTAGATCCACTATAGACATGATATCTTCTCTACGACTACAGCAGGAGAAATTCAGAGAGAGAGACAGACCCCTTTACATCGTTTTTGTTGATCTGACTAAAGCTTTTGACATGGTCAGCAGAAGTGGCCTTTTCAAACTCCTGAGGAAAATAGGTTGCTCTCCCAAACTACTGCAGTTCATTGAGTGTTTTCACGAGGAAACTAAATGCACTGTCAAATTCAATGGAGCCCAATCAGCACTTTTTGAGGTTTGCAGTGGTGTCAAGCAGGGATGTGTGCTCGAACCTACTCTGTTTGGCATATTCTTCTCCTGTCTACTGCATTATGCGTACAACGACATAAACGAAAGTGTGTTTCTCCATACAAGATCCTCTGGAAAACTATTTAATGTATCAAGGCTGCGGGCAAAAACCAAGGTTAGGAAGCTGCTCGTCAGGGAACTCCTGTATGCTGATGATGCAGCTATTGTGGCTGATTCTGATATTCAGCTACAGTGCCTGGTTGACAAATTATCTGCTGCTTGCCAGAAGTTCGGCTTAAACATCAGTCAAAGCAAGACTAAGATACTTGTCCAAAACACAAACACTGCACCTCAAGTAAGCATTTATGGCCAACCACTAGAAATTGTTGATCACTTTTGTTACCTTGGCTCCATCATATCCAACAACACTCTACTGGATAAAGACTTAAACAACAGGATAGCCAAGGCAATGGCCACCATGTCACGGCTGCAGAAAAGAGTCTGGGACAACATATTGCTGACTAGCAGTACTAAAGCCCTAGTCTACCGGACCTGTGTGTTGAGCACCTTGCTGTAGGGAACTTGAAACATGGTCAACCTACTCATGGCAGGAAAAAAAGCTGAATGTTTTCCACCTAAGGCGGATCTTTAAAATAACGTGGTAAGATAAGATAACCAATGAGGAAGTACTATAAAGAGTAGGGTGCCAGGACATCCGCTCTGTTATCAGCAGCAGACGCCTTGCCTGGCTTGGCCACTTTTGTAGAATGCCAGTAGGTCGACTTCCACAGGACATTCTGTATGGCGATCTAATAGAAGGCAGGAGAGCCGCTGGTCGCCCACTTTTACGTTATACAGATGTATGCAAACGCGACATGAGGCTCTTCAAAATCGACACTGGCAACTGGGAAGAGGTGGCACTGTTCAGATCCTCATGGAGAGAGAGCATAAAGGAAGGGTCAAAGATTGCAGATGTCATACACAACAGAAGCAGAAAGAAGGGTGAAAATGCAACGGCGCCTGGTGATTATATATGCCCAACCTGCGATCGCAGCTGTGTATCAAGAATTGGCCTCTTTAGTCACACAAGAAGTTGCAAAGGGAAAAGATCGTCTCTCGAGACGTAAAATGCCACAGAGTGCACACACACATTGAACACTGAACTAAACGATTAAAAAAAAAAATTGTTTCTTACGGTGGGAAGCGTGGTCGAGAGGCCAAGTGCGCTTGAACTTGGCTTGGCTACCTAGAGAGCTATGTTTACTGAGCACCTCAGCACTGAAAACCAACACCTAGATACCCCCTCCCCCCCACTGGTCCACAAATGAGCTTGGACCAAAAGCGCTCTGAGCATGCTATAAGCATAAAAGTAGCGCTGTATAAAAGCTATAATAATAATAATAATAAAAAAAAATGTTTTTTTGAAAGCCACCTTAAACGGAGGAGCTGAAAAACTGGAAACATCCATTGCAACTGGAGAGCTCTCTGTAGTAATAAGGAAGATTACTATATACCATTGTAAAACACATTTATGCAAATGGTTTTAGATTTTTGGTCAAAAATAATAAAAGTTATTATTATTCTTTAATTTTTTTTTACAATTGTATTTTGCTAAATTAAGTATGTTCTGTCATACTAACTACTACATTTACAAAAAAACAATGTTTATTTTTTTTAAAGAGAAAAAAATATTTACTATGCATATAAGTGGAACATAATTTAAAACAACAATTATTACGTAATTTTTCCTATTATCGCATGAATTGCAGTTCCATATCACGGCTAACTAAAGAAATGTTTTTTTTAAGGATTTTTTTTCTTGAGACTTTAAATAAGAGATTGACCCTTTACAAAACAATTAGATCAATTAGATACTCATTATAAGATATCAGTTAAACCAGATTTACATCTAACTTCTCATTCACTATCACTTACCCCTTGGCCCTATTAAATAAAGCTCATTAAATGACAACTTACATACTCTTTAGTCTTCCTTTATTTATAGTTGTCCACAAATATCAAGGTGGATTCCAAAGGACTGTCAATGCTGGGGGTAAAGTTGGGGATTAGCTCCAACTTTCCAAGAAATGCTCCCAAGGCTTGCGTCTCTAATTGTCTCTGAAAGTCAAATCCAGCTCCTGTCCTTCACGTGTGATTTTCCCAAAGATCCGGCGGAACCTGTTCTTACAAACTGACAGGAGGAGAGATGAAAGACGGAACACTGGCGCCTCAGAATCAGTTTAGCTTCGTGTTGATGGGGCACGTCAGCCTAAATAACGCAACCCATCTAGGAGAAGGAAAACTCTGACTCTAAACCTCCACTTTGTCGCGATACTCCCCCGTGTGGGTATCGGGGCTTGGAAATGACCAAGAGTAATAATAACCCCACTGCCTTTCCACTTGCATTTCAGTTCACTAAGTCGAATAATAGAGGAGCTTCTCCCCTCTAAGATGCTTTTTGACGGAGTTCCGGACTGCACTACTCCAGACGTAGGTCTATGTCTCACTACGTTCTACAACTGGATATAAACTCATCACGAAGTCTTTTCTGGAACTGGTAAATGTGATAGCGTCAAGGGGCCGAGATCGAGGATGTGACGATTCCACAGGGCATACCCAGGGCACAGTCCACCTTAAGCTTTTCTATTGTAAAATAGTTACATTTTGAGACCTCTGTGGATGGCGGAGAATGGACCATTGGCCAACCCCACCTTGTATTAGCTTAGGAACAAAAGTCAGACTATTTGCATAATATTTAAAACAATAAAAACAACACAAGATACAGAAATTTTACAAATGAATTTAGATGATTTAGATGAATTACAGAGATGAGAATTAAATTTGAGCATGTCTTTCCACCCAGAAAAATGTCAGTTATTAAGAGTCACAAAAAAACTAAAATAAATTGATTCCACTTATCTTATTCATCGTAAACAAGTAACACAGACTAAAAACGCAAAATACTTAGGTGTTATAATAAATGAAAAACTGCCATGGACTCCCCATATTGACAAAACTGTCAAAAAATGTAACAAACAAGGTTACAAAGACAGTTTGTGTGGAAACACAAACTCAAAATCGGCCCCCGAAGTGGTCCACCCAAGCAAGCTTCAATATTTTCAGAAAGAACATCCGAATGAAATTATATAAAAGACAAATGAGAGATAAGAATGGAGAAAGAAGAGTGACAGATCTTGTGTAGTGCCCCAACGGTCCAGCAGATCAAAGGATAGGTGCAAGTGAATGCAAAGTTAGATGTGAACCTGTCCTAACTAGTTCCCCTTTCAGACCTTGTGGTCTATAGGGCAGATGATGTAAAGTTCATCTGTTTTTGTGGCCTACGGTTAACGAGGGTGTCATGTAGCCAGCACAACGACCAACCGCCTTTACTTTTCCCCAACTAATGTCAGATACCCATTAGAGCTGGGGGGACTCTGAGGCGCCCAAGGATTCCGAAGTTGAAAATCACAGTCTTCACCAGGATTCGAACCCGGGAACCCCGGTTCGGAAGCCAAGCGCTTTACCGCTCAGCTACCGCGCCTCTCCTGGCCTAACTGAAGTCTTATAATTGATGTAATTGTTTTTTTTGTTTTTTTTTAAAGGAAACCTCAGAATTTGCGCTATTCAATTTTAGCTTTATCATCATAGGAATCCTTGGGCCTTAGGCCTCTTTTCTTTGCCACTTTTTTGGGCTTAATGTGCCTCTTGTATGGGCCATCTTGCCTCTTTTGTGGGCTTTTTTTTTTTTTTTTTAAATATGTTTTTATTTGTAAGTTCTCATAATTCACAAGTATTAAACCATAAACAATTGAAAAGTGATTAACCTAAAAATATAATAATAGTAATAGAAATATTATTTAATATCAAAGACATACTACCTAACCATCCTAACAATTGAACCCACTAAAGACAGAAAAATGATACAAGTATCCTCTACCCCAGAACAACCAACACAATATCAAATATCCCTGACCCCCAACACCCCATTTCTTGAAAACTACCTGAGTATTGTACAAGTATATGAAAATCAAACTAGATAATTCTCTACCCTAAAATCCATTATTTTTCTAAATGTCAATTCTAAGTGATTAGGATCAAACACCTTATTATTATGTAGAGCTTTGAGCCACCTAGCCCAAACAAGATTCCTGTATTCGGAAACAATAATTAAGTTAGAGTTTCATATTATTTTATTTTCTAGTTTTTGCAGCTTGTTTAAAACAATAGACAAGTTAACATTTACATAGTTGCCACAGTTGGCTTCTAATAAGTCCCTTACAGTACTGCTAACTTTAAGGAATAATGGACATTCCAAATACATGTTTCTCATTATCAGCATTTTCAAGATGGCATAATTTACATTTACGGTCATTTGCCCTTTTTCTAACCATAGGGATCCCAAAGATAAGTCTATAACTTATCTCTCTAGCTTTTGTCTTGAAAAGGCTTCACCCTATATCTGTATTCTATATAAAAAAAAGTTTAAGATAATGCAATTTAGAAGATTCGTTTTAAATTAGGTCTAACTTATAATGCATACTAATTAGCTTTCTTTCTTTAAAAAACTGCTGGCATAATTGATTTTAAAAATTAGATTTTTCACTTTCAGAAAAAAAAATTAGCCTCAGAACTTTGAATGGTCTAAAATATTGTAATGTCGGATTTTCACTATCTTTTCTAGTTTACGAAATCTAAAAGGGACGGACGGACAGACGGACGGACATTTCACACAAAACTAATAGCGTCTTTTCCCGCTTCGGGGGCCACTAAAAATTAGGGTTTATTAAAAGAAATTTCTATAAATCAATAAGAATATAAAACAAAAATGTTATATAAGCTTGATTAGGCCAATAATAGAATATTCCTCTGTTTGGGACCCCTCAACTCAAGAAAACATTAAGAAACTAGAATAGACAAAATAGAGCAGTGAGATTCATAACAAACGAATATTCACATTTGACTAGAGTAACACCTTTAGTAAAATCACTAAATTTAGAAAGCCTTCAGGATAGAAGACTCAAAAGTAAAGTAGCAATTATACATAAAACACTGAACCATAATCTTCAAATACAAAAACAAAATTTAATAAAATACTCTAAAAGACACAAAGATAAAGGCACATACCTCGTCCCATATGCTAGGACAAATTTGTACAAAAGCTTCTTCTCTAGCGCTAATAGAGCATAGAATGGGTTGCCTGAGCTAGCCAGGAAAACCAGTGACTTAGCAGAATTTACGCCATTGGTTAATATGTATGACTAAATGCATGACGCGTAGGACGTAATCATCTTTTTTGAAGTAACGTCTGTATTATATAAGATAAGATGTTACGATGTTTCTCTCCCTCGTTTCAATTTCAGTCTGTAACAGAGGAACCTATGGTCAGAACTGTACAAAGTTGTGTCCATCAACATGTTCAGACAAAAACTGTCAACCAACAAATGGACAATGTCTCTTTTGTCCTCCAGGATATAGAGGAAGAAATTGTGAAGGTATTTGTCAATAACTTACATCAGGCTTAGCAAATTTAGGGACGTTCAATTTTCTACCACTTAATTATGCAAACATGTTACCACAAAAGATATTTTACAGATTATCTAGGTATTGTTCTAATTAATTAAGGACATTTATTGACAATGAAAAATATGTGGGTTTTATGTTTTTTAGATTACATTGATAAATTGTAGATTACCAACTAGGCATCCATTCAAGTTTATAAAAATGGATCCTTGTTAACTCTAAAATACATGAAAAAAGGTTTTCTACTACTGATTATCTTAGTATTGTGCAGATTAACTAAGGTTATTTCGTTATTACGCCGAAAATTGTTTGATTCGCAGAACCTAAGCTTCACCAAGGCTTTTGACCAGGTCGGTTGTGATGGCTTATGAAAGATATGATCAGATTCGGATGCCCACCAACTTTTCTATCAATTTTTAAGTAGTTTCTTGTCGGACAAAAAGGCCAGCGTAGACACAATGGTGACCTGTTTGATCACTTACCAATAGAAAACTTCCTTCTACTCTATTGCGATATCTTGTTAGCGTAATGCTGGGTCAAATGAGGTAGAGATAGCACAAAGGCAAGTACGTCAGGTTTTTTTCAGACGGCAATATGTTCAACCTTCGACGTCTAATGTCCCATACTTCTTCTTCTTCTAGCCAGCTTTTTGCTGCTGAGCTGTCAGCTCTTTTGCAGACTGTGCAAAAAAATAGGAAAAATAGTGTGCTGTTTTCTTCAGTTGTTCAGCACTGCCGTACAGGGTGTTGGTTATGTTGGGTTGTAGTGGAAGTAGGGTCTGCCTAAGGTGGATTAGGAAGGGGCATTTAAAAAGGATATGGTTTACGGTTTCATAAGGGTGGGCGCAGTGTCTACAAAGGGGGAGTTGTGTGGGATTTATTTTATTGATATGGTAATTTAACAGAGATGTGAGTCCTGTCCTTAGTTGGAAGATTGTAAATTGTTCTTTGCCGGGGAGGAAGTTAATACTGCCAAGTTTTTTAGGCATGTTAATTTCTTTGTACATGGCTCTGCCTGTGTTTCCTGTTGCCCATTGGTTGAGCCACTCCTCTTTGTGGTTGTTGATTAACATTGACCTTAGGGTGAGGTAGGTAAAAGTCTATCTGGTTGTTCCATAGATGATCCTGCCTTTGAAAGCTAATCTGCCCTTTCATTTCCTATGACGCCAATGTGTCCAGGGATCCACAGTAATGTGTTGTTGATATTTAATTTTGATATCGTCTGATGGATTAGGGGTGTTAGGGGTGTTGTCAGCTCTCTTGGGCTGTTTGAGGCGCTGCTGTTAAGTGCTTGAAGAGTGGATTGAGAGTCTGTAAAGACAACAATATCTGATGGTGGTTGTATCCCTTCATATAATTTGTTTTCGACTGTCTGCAAAGCTATGATAATTGCCTCTATTTCGGCTTGGAAGTTTGAGCAGTAGTCGCCACAGGGTGCACTTATTTCAAAGTGTTTATTTTTGGGAAAGACCTGGAAGGCACTAAGACCATCATTGATGGTGGATTTGAAGGCTGATCCGTCGGTGTATACATGGATGGCTGTTTTTGGATAGCAATTGTTTCAAGAGTGCCTACTTTGAGCTCCAGTGGATTTGATTCTTTTGTTAAGGTGTTATTTATTAAATGTGTTTTAATGGTTGGTTGTTTGTAGTTCAGTCCAGGAGTTATGTTTGAGAATCTGGTAATTTTTTCTCTGTTATTGAGTAGATAATGTTTTAGGGCTAGTTCGTCTGTAAGTTGGATCAGAGTTCTTTGCTTGTTTTTCTTATTTCTCTGTGGTAGTAGTTTATTTGTGGATGGTCGTCCTCCAAACGTCTGTATCTCTCAATTAGCTTCTAATGCTGCTCTGTTGAGGTTCAATATTAGAGTCTATTTCACAGGCTGCTTTGGGAGTAGTTCTCATACATCCACTAATTAAACGCAAGGCTTGGTTTTGTATTGTATCTAAAGATGATTGATAGGTTTTGTTGGCTGTTTCTTGTATGTATCCATAATAGATCTGACGTATCCAGTGTATAACTGTCTTAAGGTTTTCTTTTCAGCTCTTATGATGTTCCTGCTAGGTGTTTTATTAAGTTTAATCTTTGTGATGCCGCTTCTTTTAAATCTGCCATAAAGTGTTTTAGAGACAGTCTTTGGTCTAGTTTTACACCAAGATATGTTGGATGTTCTTCTTTATTTATTGGCTCAGTCTATTTTTAGGATGTAGTTTCTTTTTGCTGTTTTGTTGCTGTGCCTAAAGATTGAATAAACTGACTTTTCTTTGTTTATTTCCATTTCCATAATTTTGAAAACGTGGAGATAGTTGTGAGGGCTCTGAATAATTTGGATCTAGTCAGCACCTGAGATTTCTCTGTAGTCCAAATGAATATGTCATCTGCGTAAAGTGCCATATTGACCGAAATGAGGTCCGGGAGGCCATTCATGAAGATTAGAAAGAGTGTGCAGCTAAGGTCTGAACCTTGTGGTAGGTCTTCCTCCAAATTTTAATTTTTTACTAGAGATGGCACCTTCGAATCGGGTTAGGATGTTTCTATTTTTTTTTTAGAAAAACCCTGATTCAGCTATACATTCTTCCATGGATGCCCATTTTTTCATCTTCAAAAATAGCCATTTTCTCCACGCTGTGGTAAAGTCGGTTAATAATAATTTTTTTTGCCATTTTGCCAATGTTTGATGTTAGTAATATTGGTCTATAACTTTTAGGGTCTTCCGGTGGTTTATATTTTTTTTAAATGGGTATTATGTTTGCAATTCTCCATTCCTGTGGTATGTCTTCAGTTCTCCATGTATGGTTGATAAAGTTAAGTATACAGTTTTTGATCTGTGATCCTAGTCCACGGATCATTTAATTTGTAATTTTATCGGGTCCAGGAGATTTCCTTAACTTAAGTTTTTTTTGGCTGACAGTTGACAGTTGGAGCTTTTTCTTCGCTCTTTAGGATATTACTAATGGCCTAGTTCAGTTGTTTTTTTTTTGGATGTGACTTATTGATGCTAGCAAAGTATTTATTGAAGGTTTCAGCCTTTTTAGGTTTTCTGATATTATGTCATTAGTGTCTTTTAAAGGTTGGGGGTTTGTTTTTTGTTTTTTTTTGCTGCTAGCCGATGCAGAAGGGTCCAGGCCTTTCTACCATCCATGTTTTAATCTAGTTGTTCGCATGTTGTGATCCAATTTTTCTTTTTTTTCTGTTTTAATTTTGTATGTTATAAGCCCTGTCAATTAGTTGTACGTTGTCTTGTTCTCTCTAGTAGGGTTTTTTTTCTATAGTCTTCCTGGCCATGTTTCTTTCTTTGACTAATTTATCTAATTCAGGTGTCCAGAAGTTTTTTTTATTTCCTAACTTGAACTCGAGGGATGTGTTTTTTCGCTGCTTCTAAGGTGTTAGAGACTATAGTTGAGTAAGTTGTGTTGACATCTGTCTCCATTATGCTTAATAGTCTTGTGTCTGTTTCTTGTGAAAAAGCTGTCCTGTTTGCCTTTTTATAGTTCCGTCTAGTTGTTTTGCTGGGTTGGTATCTACCTGGTGTTCCTATATTGAGGAGTATGGGCCTGTGGTCACTACCTATGTCTTCAAGAACTGTAATTTTAGAAGAGTTGATAATGTCTGTCGAGATGAAATAGTCATAACAGAGCTTCTCTATGCCGAAGATAGCGCCCTGCTAGTTTACTAGGAACATGATCTCCAGATTGAGGTCAATAAATTTGCATACGCTGCCGCCTCTTTTATTTTAAATATAAACCACGGGAAAACAGAAGTCATGTTCCAGAAGTCAGCCAATAAAACCTAATAGCCAGAGCCCAAGATCTCCGTAGAAGAACGTCTCCCTAACTTGATAGACCACTTCACATATCTAGGAAACATAGTTTCAAATGAGGCATCTCTTTCAAGGGACGTTGATGGCCCGTGCCAGTAGTGCTTTCGGACACCAGCAGGCGATAGTTTGGCGGGATAAATCAATTCTCCCTCCTACAAAAATCAATGTATACCAAGCAGTGGTTCTCTCAACCCTTCTATGTGGATCTGAGATATGGTTATTATACAGAAAGCAACTAAGACTACTTGAAAGCTTTCACCAAAGATGCTTGCGCTCCACCATGAACATACGGTGGAAAGACCGCACTAAAAACAGCCATGTTCTTGCGACCGCTGGTAAGGACAGTATAGAGAGACTTCTTATTGTCCGACAGTTACGCTGGGCAAGACACGTATCCCGTATGGTAGGACCGGTCCTACAGATAAGGGGCCCTATGCGAAACGGATTGCCCGGGGCCTATTCTGGGTTGTGATAAGGATAATAAGTGAAAATTAAGATTTTTTAAAATTAGAAAATAAATTAGTCTTCGCATTTTATTCCAGACTTCACTAAGTACAAACTCTTGGTCACATTAATTTTACGAGCCATTTACAGTAGTAAAAACAGATAAACATTCAGATCTGCCTTTTAAATTTACTATCGAAAAGCAAAATATCGCTTTTGTTTTTTTTAAGAGGTTGAGTTAGATTTAGATATAGGCTATATTTGTATGTCAGTGACTATAAAAGTAAATTAAGAATTTGAACTTGTATGTTTTGGTTCAAATTCGCCTTAACATTACTTTTTTATGAAATAAAAGCTGACAATGCCATTTTTTAAATTGCTAGTAGAATAGGCATTATCCATACTGAATGCCACCCAGAAATGACAATTTTGTCTGTTTTTAAAGAGATTGGCATCAGTTTTCAGAAGATTTAAAAAATTTCAGGAGATTTTCATGACTTTTTCGTATATTTTACAATCTCAGGAGAATTCCAGAAACCCTAATAAATAAGTTAAAATAGTTTATTTTAACAATTTACACTTAGTATTCGCGCGGGGCCTATGAAAAGGCGGGGCCCACTGCGGCCACATAGCTTTTTTGAAGAGCTGCAATATGTAGGTCGCTACGTTACCACGGGAAATACTTCATTCCTTAGAAATCTCCGACTCGAAGACAAGCCTTATTATTACTATTATTATTATTTCATTATTATTATATTATGATAAAAACGAACGATTTTTTTTTCTTAGGTAAATATTTAGATATTCTATTCCGGGGAATGCTACCCTGCCTGATAGTGGCGCCCTGCTGGACACGATCGTAGGAGGAAACCATTTGGCCAAAAAGTAGAAAAACAAGACTCCTGTGGAGGTGCCTAAGAGAGTGCGAGAGCATCCACATTGCTCTATGTGGAGCTGTAAAAAAGCTCCCACAACCTCGTCACAATCCAGGCGACGTTCCTCAAGGGAGCGTTACATAAATGACGTGTCCTACGCGGTTAGCCTGGTAAAAAGAAGGAAAATGGCGAGGGTCCCGGTATACGCGACCTCTGCCCTCGAGTCTGACTCCCCGCCAGACAGAACAGTGTAAATTGTTCTCATTCAGGCCGGCGAGAGGGAGCTTTTGTTCATTTTTTGCTGGTTTAGAGTTCAAACAGGCGAAGGCTCAACTGTACCTGAAAGTTTCAAGACCTGTTATTTAATAGTAGTCTAATTGTTGTTTTGTTTCAGAACTTTGTCCTGTGAATACTTTTGGACAGAATTGCGCTGACATTTGCAGCTCTCAGTGTCGCCCCCTAGAGACCAATCAGACAACCTGTTATCACGTGACAGGGGCGTGTCTTTTGGGATGTCTGGGCAAGTACTCAGGATTCCGGTGTAATGGTATATGCACATTTTTTTTTTGTACATTTAAGTATACTAATGATTAAAACAAAGTCCTTAAACGTTAGCGTAAAATAAATGAACTTTACAGATTTTTTTTTAAGTTGAAACAAAAAAACCAACAACTAACATCTAAATAAATGAACGCATGTCTTTAACTTAAGACTTTTAAAGACATCATAAGAGAGCGAGATTGAAACAAAAAAACCCACAGAAAAGGAAAATAAGAGTCTCCTAGAGACAGATAGGAATATGTAAGACAGAAAGAAAGAGAAAGAAAGAAAAAAAAAGAGATAACGAGAAAAAAGTGTCACGTGGTAAAAGAGAGATAGAGATTAATTAATTAAAAGAGAGATAGAGATTAATTGATGAAAAGAGAGATAGAGATTAATTAATGAAAAGAGAGATAGAGATTAATTGATGAAAAGAGAGATAGAGATTAATTAATTAAAAGAGAGATAGTGATTAATTAATTAAAAGAGAGATAGAGATCGAGAGAGAAAGAAAAAAGAGAATGAGAAAAAGAGAGAAAGTGAGAATGGGAAAAAGAGAGAGAAAGTGAGAGTTAGATCCATGAAATAGTAATACTTTCATTGATTTGGGCAACTTGTTTATAGGTCTACTTTACATCCGTGACTGTTTCATGTAGTATCCAAGGAACATGTCTGCCAAGTTTTATCAAGATTGGTCAACGGTTTCGATTTCTATTCAGGACATACATACATACATACATACATACATACATACATATATACACACGCCTTACTGTATGCTTTATATTATTGATAGATATTTCAAATCCCTAAGTCTCTAAATATTTTATGAATTCGCATTTCACCTGATCCAGGTAAAACAAATGATTTTAAGTTTGAACAAAATGTGACTGTGTCGTGTCTGTATAACGGTTTAGACTTAGCCATTTCTACTTGTTACATGTGTAGGTAGTTAGTTAATTACATCGAATACGCCTAAAGGCAGCACGGAAAACCAACTCCTAGATACCCCCCCCCCCAACTAGTCCACAAATGAAAAGCGTGAAAGTAGCGCTATATAAAAGCTATACAATAAGTCACTATGCGATGATGCTAAGTTCAGCCATTACTAGCCATCCTAGTTACATTCGACAGAATGTCTGGGTATCAATAATATAAAGCATAAAGTAAGGCGTGTGTATGTATGTATGTATATATGTATGTATGTATGTATGTCCCAAATAGAAATCAAAACCATTTGACCAATCTTGATAAAACTTGGCAGACATGTTCCTTGGATACTACATGAAACAGTCACGGATGTAAAGTAGACCTATAAACAAGTTGCCCAAATCAATGAAAGTATTACTATTTCATGGATCTAACTCTCACTTTCTCTCTCTTTTTCCCATTCTCACTTTCTCTCTTTTTCTCATTCTCTTTTTTCTTTCTCTTTCGATCTCTATCTCTCTTTTCATCAATTAATCTCTATCTCTCTTTTCATTAATTAATCTCTATCTCTCTTTTCATCAATTAATCTCTATCTCTCTTTTCATTAATTAATCTCTATCTCTCTTTTCATCAATTAATCTCTATCTCTCTTTTCATTAATTAATCTCTATCTCTCTTTTCATCAATTAATCTCTATCTCTCTTTTCATTAATTAATCTCTATCTCTCTTTTCATCAATTAATCTCTATCTCTCTTTTCATCAATTAATCTCTATCTCTCTTTTCATCAATTAATCTCTATCTCTCTTTTACCACGTGACACTATTTTCTCGTTATCTCTTTTTTTCTTTCTTTCTTTCTCTTTCTTTCTGACTTACATATTCCTATCTGTCTCTAGGAGACTCTTATTTTCCTTTTCTGTGGTTTTTTTTTTACAAGAAACCCAGACATTCTGTCAATGTAACTAGGATCGAGGATAGAAGGAACACCATCATAGTAATGGTTGAACTTAGCATCATCGCATAGTGACTTATTGTATAGCTTTTATATAGCGCTACTTTCACGCTTTTCATTTGTGGACTAGTTGGGGGGGGGGGGGGTATCTAGGAGTTGGTTTTCCGTGCTGCCTTTAGGCGCTCAGTAAACACAACTCTGCCCGAGTCGGGTGTCGAGCCTTCTAGGTAGCCAAGTTCAAGCGCACTTGGCCTCTCGACCACGCTTCCCACTTCACTTGTAAGTTCTACAAGCGTCAGTTCAACAACAAGCCGCTTGCTCGATTATACGTTTAATTAGCTTATGGTGGCCATCGTCAGAACAGTTAATTAGCATAACGTTAAAGTGGTTATCGATTCAACCCTTGAACATCTCAATGTCTGGTCTACACAACGTTTATGATATCAACGCCTGAACTTCGTGTTACTAGATCGACCTGAAGCCAGAATAATCGTTTTGTTTCATAACAAGTAGAGGACTGTTAGCAAATCTGTTAGACGGATCATATCGTGAAAACAGTCGTTAGAGCCACAGAATCCTATCAAGTTACCTCATCAGTTTTGAGAAGGACAGATTGCCCGCTGTTAGAAGTCATTGTGAGTACTAAAAGTTTGTTAGCCAACTTAATTGCAAAGAATCACTCTGTCTTATCCCTTTGAAAGTCTTTATATGAGCAGTTTGCTCATTGAACCGGTTTGTCGTAAAGGTTACTGCAGTTAACCTTTAAAAGGTCAATAGAAATTTAATTTGTCGTTGCTGAACATGTATAGTCACTTAAGAGCCTTGTGCACAAACGGTTTTAGACACATATCTAGATTGTTTAGCGTTGGTTTTGTGGAAGCAGCTGCATCCACCCACTCAGTGTCAAACCGTAAGTCTTCTATAATGACTTCGTCGGAGGAGACCTTAGTTTCACCCATTCTGTATCGGACATTACGGACGCTGTTGGTCTAGTGAAGCAGCGTGGAGCAGCAACAGTCTTCGAACTGCCAGGATATCCACGGAAGCGGTGAACCATTTTAAGAAATTTCGCTATCTTCACACATGAATAGTTATTCGTCAGCCCAGATCAAAGCCTTCGTCAAAAGAACCGTTAGCCTAGTTACGTCAGCATACGTCTACGCAGATCAAGTCGTCGGTTGGTGTGATAACATACACATTGAAACTACGCATACTGAATTATTTTGCTGTGGGATAGCAATACATGTATGGCATTACGTGGAATACTCAGTATAGATCGTATCCAGTGGAAGAACCGGAGAGCAGGCAGAGTCATAATTGGAAGAGGAGCAGTATATTGGCTGTGTCCTCCTCGGGAATCTGAACAGATGAGTAGTCCATTTTTCTTAATAGATTTATTTTTAGGTTGCCCTTAGAAATAGGTTTTGTCTAAATGTATAACTATATGCTTATGATTGTCAATGTATTGTTCGTATAAACGTAGACAACCGTCATATCTGTGTTACCAAGATAGTTACTTTGCGACGTCATTGATGTGTGCCACAGCTGTCACAACCCAACCCATGGAATTAGTCTCATTTAATTTATTTCATGTATTAATATTATATATTTTTATTAATTTAAGTAGATCTGAAATTTGTTTTACTTGCTGTTAAGATTTCAGGTTTAGACCCTTTTTTAAGAATCAGACTAAAGTTCTGAAAACTCCCGCGGCACACCTGCAAATCTTCGGTGGTACAGTTTGAGAAACACTGCATTAGAGTGATGAATATCGGGATTTTGAATTTCTGGATTTTTAGGGCGCCCCTGAGTTCACCCATTTCTAATGGTTACCTGAATTTAGTTGGGAAAGTAAAGGCTGTTGGTCGTTGTGCTGGCCAAATGACACCCTGCTCGTTAACCATTAGCAAAAGAAACAGATGACTTCAACATCATCTGCCCTATAGATCGTAAGGTCTGAAAGGCGAACTTTACTTTAAAGTGCGCTAAAATAAATCCTCATATGATTTGCAGCTTGATAATTAAAACAAGAGTCCATTACGCTTTAGAATAATGCCAGCAAAAGTTATATAATAATAATATACCACGGTTAAAATGATTATCTTTGTTTTTATGACTATATATTGATATTTTTGTCTTTAAAAAAATATCAACAGTCTGTCGAAACAATCGTTACAGCAACGATACTTGCGTCACTTGATTATACGGTTACAAGGACCCTACATGGTAATTTTTTTCTAGGGAGACAAATATGTCTTTTCTCGCTTGTTTCTTTAAATCATTGTTTAGAGGTTTACAAGTAAAATAGACAAATTTGTTTTCTTTTAAAAACATTTCTTCCTTTACGAAGCTAATGACGTTTTTGTAAGAGTGGTTACTTTGCTCTTAATTAGTCAACATGAAAAGACATATTCTTGTTTGGTGATAGGCCTATAGATCCAGACTTAGAAGATAGTAAGCAAAGTATTTCCGGACGAATAGTTTTTACAGTACCTCAATTCAAGTCACTCTTTCGGAGTGGGCAAAACCTAAAACCTGGGTGGACATGGATCTCATAAGCGGCCCTAACAATTTTCCAAGAAATTTGAAAATTGGGAAAAGAATTGCCAGCTCGTTTACTTTAAAGTGCGCTAAAATAAATCCTCATGCAGCCACTGTGAAAACTCAACTTTGATCTTTCTATTTTTTTTCAAAAATTAGAAAATTTTTTTTTTATATAGCGCTACTTTCATGCTTATAGCATGCTCAGAGCGCTTTTGCTCCAATCTCATTTGTGGACTAGTTGGGGGGGGGGGGGGGGGGTATCTAGGAGTTGGTTTTCCGTGCTGCCTTTAGGCGCTCAGTAAACACAACTCTGCCCGAGTCGGATGTCGAACCTCGAGCCCTCTTCTAGGTAGCCAAGCCAAGCCAAGTTCAAGCGCACTTGGCCTTTCTACCACCGCTTCCCACGATATTATATTAATCTTAAACGAACTGTACGTTTTCGGGTATTTCCGCATGTAGAGTAGGAATTGTTCATTCAAGAGTTGAATCATTTGAATAAATTAATGTTCAGGAACATTTTGTGCATCGTCTTGTAAGTCTAGATTTAAAGGGCTATCGTTAGGGTATGATAAAAGCCTAGTACATTTATGCACTTTCTTAACCAGGATTTTTTCTTCTCGGGGGAGGTGGGGAATGGGGTGATTTAACATTTTTTCATTTTTTTAAAAATCTATTATTCATTAGTTATTAATAGATAGTTAATCGTTAGATAAGTTTTATGAAAGAAGTATTGCCTTTTTATTTTAGAAAATTATAATACACTCGTAAACTTTTGTTTGACCATTATAATTTTTCAAAAATATGATCGTCCTAAAATTAAATTTGGCTATTTTAACACGCTTTTAGCGGGTATTCCCACACTCGACGCAAATGTTTATTGGGATTCATTAGAGAGTGGAGTAAATGAGCAGATATTCATGAAAATTTTGATCACCGTTGATATAGAAATTAGCCTGACTGTAAAAGATAACAAAAAAAAATAAATAATCGTGCAAACTCAATCGAAAGTGAAAAGAGTAACCTAACTTGGGCCATTGTGTTCAGTGATGATTGATTCAAAATAATCGCGAGCTTTTTAAAAAGTATTTTTTTGTATTTAAATTTTTTCTTTTTTTTTTATTGAAATGCGTTTTTTCTGGTTTTGGGCAAGAGGTTTCGAGGAAGCAGGATTTGACCTGATTCTTGTAAGCTCTTGTAGTTTTAAATTAGAAATATCCTGTCTCCATATCAAGGCTATCAAAAAGGAAGTAAACTAAAAGGTTGCTCGGTTTCTACTCTCCATCAATAATTTATATACTAAAGTTAGTAACATTTTTGCTCCAAAAAAAATTTTGATAAATTGAGAAATACAACTTTGAATTAGACCACCGATATCTGTCTTTCCTCTTTAAAAAGCTTATATCAACTCACTCTGTCTGTCTGGGTGGAATTGGGTACACGTTATTCTCAGAATTTACATTCTTTGATTTGAAATGTCTCAAAATAATTCATTGCCCAATTATTCTATCAACTAGTCATAATGAATGTATTTCCTTTAATATAAAACAAAAATGTGCTGTAGACGCCTGAGAAAGTATTTATGAAACTCAAAACGCAAGAAAACGCTTGGCTGAGCCTTGAGCGAACGGCGCTTTCCCAGACTAAATTGCTGGATGGATAGGGAACCTGGCGCCTCTCTTATACTATCTCTAAAATAGAACTTTTTCGGTTATACGAAACAGTTTAAAATTATCTACAAAACATTTCTGAAAAGTAGAACAGTAATCACGACTTGCGGTGAACCAACGGTAAACGTTTGAGAAACACTGCTCATTTGTCGGATGTCTCTCACATTTCACATAAGGCTAAATAACAAATTAGTATTATTAGTCATGTTTTTGTTGGAAAAGGAGATGGGGCAGCAGAATGAAAATGATTAATCATATAATAGTCCTCTTTCCATTCTATAATTATTGCATCATTGAAAAGGAGGCGACTCGATATAAGAATTTAATATATAACATATAAAGCTTATTTTAGTGACATTGATTGTATAAAAAAATTTCTTAATTTCCTTACTAAAATACAAAAGTTTATTCTGTCCGTTGAGAGAGGCGGACGGTGGAGCGATTGCATCTATTCACCCTAACATGGTCGCACACTCTTTCATTGTATATTTATTAATGATTTTATTTTGGCATTAGAATACGTTTCGACATAATATACAAATGGGTTCAAATATCAATAAATAGCTAATAAATAATAATAATAAGGCTTGTCTTCGAGTCGAAGATTAGTGAGGAATGCAGTATTTCCCGTGGCTCCGCAGCCCAGCTGTGACCTACATATTTTGCCACTTTAAGGCAAGCATAGCCATTGTCTCACACGTGAGATTATTTTAAGTTGTAATGGCGGAATTGTATTTTTTTAAAAAGTATCTTTGAAATGTTTTCTTATGGTGGAAAACGGTCCGGAGTAACACATGTAAACATTGTGAAATACCGTTTCGTGTATTTTACTTGTGCACTTGAGAACTGTGTTAATCTGATAGTTATTAACAGCTTCTTAGCATTTCATAAATGGTTTTGTTAACTTGCATTTTTCATTAACTGTCGATTTCTTTTGTCACACAGTCTAAATATTAAAAAAAAAATGCTTTCGCGATGATGGAAAATGCCCAAATGGATGCCAACTTGGAAACTTTAGTACCAGCTGTACACATATTTGTTCAATAAAATGTTTGAACATAATCTGTGGTCAATGAAATGGAAGCTGTCTCATAGTATGTAGCCCTGGCTATTTTGGAATTAAGTGTAATAAAGGTAAGTACCTAGCAGTTATACGTGAGTAAACATTTTATTAGGAAAAAAAAACAACATGCTATACTCAAAATACAATACCCCTCAATCTTTCAATTATTAATTGATCTATCTCGAGATCAACGAAACATCAGCCCAGGTTCACATAAACTTTTATACACATGTTGCTCTTACCTTTTAAAGGTAAAGTAGAGCAAAGTTCTCCTTTCAGGCCTTGCGGTCTATAAAGCAATGGACCTCATTCACCAATCGTAAACAAACAACATTTAGTCACGTGATCTTATTGATAAAACAATGGAAAAAACTGTCACGTGACAACCATCATGAATTAAACATGAGATCGTAAATTATATAGAAGAGATAAAGCACCACGTGGCTAAATGTTGTTTGTTTACGGTTGGTGAATGAGGTCCATTGCTGTATAGGTAATCTATTTCCTTTTGCTCCCTGTGTTCAGGCTTCCGCGCGGTGGTGATGCTTGTAGATATATCTAGTGTAGATCTACGTCTGGCTGGAGGTAATACCGAACTCAAAACTACTTCAGTAACACCGGCGAAAAGCCGAAACAATCAAAATAGGTAGTCGACGCTGGTGCTGTTTACAAATACATTTAATAACTAAGAAGGGAATCGTCCTATGTCAGCTATGTCCGTAAATTCGTATCTCTATTCTACTGCTCTACACAAATCATCCTCTTTCTAGCGTCACTAAGAGCGTTCTTGTTTTTTAAAGATCTGTCACGTCATTTGTCGCTAAGTAAAACTTTCCCCTTATTCCCGAAACAAATAACTAATTCCTAATCATGTCATAACAACTCCTCCCCCTCCCGCTAAAAAAAATTGCCAGTCAATTTTTTATCTACTGTCTTAGTCTTACATTGTGCAAGGGCCAAAATGAAGGGAAACATAAAAGACAACACAACTTGAGTCTTGATTTCGGTTTCAACTTCTTCATCATTGTCCCAAACTCAAGTTGATCTGAACACCTATTTCCCTCAAATGTCACAAAGTGCTACTGTCCAATGTGATGTGCCATAGGTGACCGCAGACATAGGTGTCTAGCTATACTTTATCACATCATGTTCCAAAGGTTACACCACTTTCCCTCACACGTCAGGACAGACATTTTACCTAATATGACAAATTGACATTTATCAATAATCGTTCTCCCACTATACACCTAACGTTCGTTCGGGCATTTACAAGTGTATTTTATTTCCTCTCTCCACTTACTTGTCCCAGCGCGACCTAACTCTTTACTGATGTATGATCATGATCAACAACAAGGAATAACTTATAAAACTTACTTTCCCTTGGTATCAATACCTCGTCGCCTTATAAATGCCCTATCTATTCATACCTCCATACATACAATTCATACATATTCATACATAATAAATAACTAACATGAGTCAATCTAATACTAACTAATACTACAACAACATAATAACTGCCTAGCTATGACTACTAGGTAAGTCAATTAATTAAGAATAAACACTTCAAATATCAAACCAATCCTTATTTACACACTACGGTTGTATAGTGTTATGTTTCACAGGCTATCTACACGACCCATACATTTGTTCTCTCCAACTGGAGTTTACATCTCTTCTTACACCACTATAGCCCGCTTGCGGCCTTCTACCTTGGTATGCCTTGCGATTACCGCTACCACAGTCATCGGATATAGACCTGTGCCTCCTATCCGAACTCGCAATCTTCTGTTCAGACTGTTCTGCCCTACTCCAACAGTCTTTAGCGATGTGCCCCTGTTTATGGCAGTTAAAACAAATTCTGTCCTTTCTAGGTTTGTTTCGCCTCCTGTTGCCATATCTGCTTTTCCAACTTCTAACCTGTTTATCAGAAGCGGCTCTGACACCTGCTACATTTCCAAGTAAAACATCTCTAGATAACCTCGGCATGGCTACCCCTTCACAATACCCTGTATACAATGGAGATCGAAGGAACACTTTGCACGCTTCGAACCTCTTAACTGCGCCGTCTGCCAATCTGACTGATTTGGTATAGCCTAAATAATCATTGGACTTAACTAATCCCCCTCTAACTGCGAGTGTACTGCTAGCTGTGTCCCGGATCACCTTTATCTGTTTATTATTTATCATGCCCGGATATAATTTAAACCTATCTTCCCCACAATCAACGTAGTTAATTTCTTCATCTGGTTCACTATCCCTACTATCACGATCCCTGTCTTGGATGCTCCTTACAAAATTAACCCTATCCGGTGGCCGATTATCCCTTTCTTGTCTATGATTTCTCTGATTACCTCCTCTGTCACTAGTGCCACTATTATCCTGTGTATTCCCATTGCCAGCTCCATTCTCTCTATGTTTCCTACACTGGTATGCCATGTGTCCCTTTTCCTGACAGTTAAAACATGTAACCTCCCTAAGGTTTCTATCACCCGCTCTAGGTCTATCTATTCTCCTATCATAACTTTCCCGACCAATGTTCCCACGTTCCCTGGACCTATCATTTCCCTTTACATAATTTACCAGGTCAATAACTTTTTTGTGGTCTCTAACTGAAAGTGGGTTGTTTGGATAAGCATTCTTAAAGATCCTAATAATTTCTACCAAGTCTTCAATTATCTTAGGGTTTCTTTCTTTTATAAAAGACTGTAGCTGAGGGTCGCACTTATTGATGAAATTGTCAATCAGAATAAAGTTCCTCAACCCCTCGTAGGTGTTCTCCACATTCTCGAATCCGAGCCATTTAGTGAAGAAGTCCTTCTCTGCGTTGATAGTTGTTTGTGGATCAACTTGGCTGGATGGAGTGTTTTCGTAATACTTCTTTCGGAATGTTGCCGCGTTGTGCCCGTATGCGTTTAGCAGTTCCTTCTTTAGCACCTGATAGCTGTTTTGCATCGAGTGGTCGTGGTTCTGGCAAATCGTGAGGGCTTTCCCATGTACGAAATCCAACAAGATTTCGGACCACTCCCTCTCTTGGACATTAAACTTTGCTAGTTTAATTTCAAAGCGTTTCAGATAGTCGCCGATGTCGTCCTTGTCTTCCGCAAAAGGTTGTATTTTCTTTTTCATCCATGCGGCGCTACAATGGCTTTCTATATTGGCGCTATTGTTGCTGTTCCCTTCGATGGGCACACTTACACCAGCCTCTATCCTCATCTGCTCAACTTGAATTCTCACTTTTCTGTCCGCCTCTTCTTTCTTCTCCCTCTCTGCACGTTCCGCCTCTCTAACCTTTTCCCTCTCCAACTTTTCTGCCTCTCTAACCTTTTCCCGCTCTATGCGATCTGCTTCTTCTTTTTCCTTTTCTCTGCCTCTAGCTTTCTCTCTCTCCAAGCGTTCTGCTTCTTCTTTTTCCTTTTCTCTGCCTCTAGCTTTCTCTCTCTCCAAGCGTTCTGCTTCCCTACTTCTCTCCTTCTCCAAGCGCTCTGCTTCCGCCGCCACCATCTGCTGCACATAGGCCGTTAGTTCTTTGCCTCGCAGTTCCAATTCTGTCTTGGCTTCATGAATTAGCTTTTTTCTAAATTCTTCTAGGTCGTAACCTGAAGTAGTTGCCATATTCCTTATTTGTTACTTTATCCTACGTTATGGTACCTCTTATACCAACAAACAAAACCCTTGGCGTCTAACTACCAACGTAGACTAATAACCACTTCTACCCTTTCTCAAGATACACTTAGTATCCTTGGTACAAGTGTGTAGGCTACACTCTGACCCGACTGAATACGATGTGCGACACACGCACCCTCAACCGACACCGTGTTACTCAACACGAGTGGCCGGTAAATAGACCAACCTGTCTATTTACAAATACTAAAATTACAAATGGGCAATCAGGCTTCACCTCGATTGTTCCCCAGATCTAGTCTAGATTACGCTAGATCTTAGTTACTTCTTACCTGCTTTCACAGCCAGGAGTGTATATAACTTACAACTCATACAACTAAAATATGAAAATATAACTTAAATACGATAAACAACAAACTATAGATCTATAGATCTATGAATGAGACTTTCGTCTGACAGTAAGACTTAGGACGGGAGTATTGCAAACAATTAATACGTGACGTTACTAAAAAAATGCTTAACTAAATGATTCACACTCACATACAGGACGCATTAACAGCTAAACATATATATGGACCTCTTGCTAGATTACACCTAATTTTAAGGATATCCCCAATCCACCACGATTTAACCTGGTAGTGATAATCTAGCGAGTTGTCACTTCCCTACAGACTTTAATTATTCTAAGGAGAAAGTAGTTAAATAACACTTGACTTATCTGTCTAAGAAGCGGCGATAACTCCACAGTCAGTCTCGGGTCCACTCTTCCTACGCTAATGTCTGTCCCGGCGGCAAGGCTCACGGCGATGTCTTCCCTAGCGGTGAGACAAGAACAACGAACGTTTCGGCTCTCCAAGGTCCTTCGGTACTGGTCTGCAATGGTTTCGGTTCTTCGGTGGTACGGCGTCTGGTTCTGGTGTTCACGGTGATCTGTCGTCTGGCTCCGGTTCGTCGGTGGCGTAGAGTCTGGTTCCGGCTGCTGGTTCCGACGCAGGTACGGTGGTTCCAGGTGGTCGTCTGTCCAAAGTGAACCTGGAACGGTCCAACTATTGACACAGCGACAAAGTCAAAGTCCAGTGCCAAACTACCGGCTATCTGGCTATCTAACGTGTAGCACAGAATTCAGCCGAGCTGTAGATCAAATTAGCACTACTGTACTTAAGTGCCGTAGGCAGTACGATGTCTCCTACGTCAAAAGTTCTTTGGCGTGACCCTAACGGTCGATCTTGGCCTTGCAGAAGGTGACCTTCACGTTCGTTCTCACTATGCCGGGCAGGCGATATCTCTTCAGTACGGAATCGACAGGACGGTTTTCTTCCCTCCACAAACTGTAGCCTTCTCGATACAAGCGTCAATACGATGCCACAAGTATGGGTATTTACAAATCACAACTGTAGATCTAGATCTATATTTCGTTACCTCCTAGTTCTACGAGTCCAGGATCTCACTGGCTTTCCTTCGCCGACGTGGCTGTATAATCAGGGTCTAGCTGCAGACTAGGCCGATGACGTTAACTTCTGCCTCCTCCTAACAGAGGGCTTCTATTCTTCTTGATGTTGCTGCCAGTAAGCTCCGAGTCGGGGGTCGCCACGTTGTTCAGGCTTCCGCGCGGTGGTGATGCTTGTAGATATATCTAGTGTAGATCTACGTCTGGCTGGAGGTAATACCGAACTCAAAACTACTTCAGTAACACCGGCGAAAAGCCGAAACAATCAAAATAGGTAGTCGACGCTGGTGCTGTTTACAAATACATTTAATAACTAAGAAGGGAATCGTCCTATGTCAGCTATGTCCGTAAATTCGTATCTCTATTCTACTGCTCTACACAAATCATCCTCTTTCTAGCGTCACTAAGAGCGTTCTTGTTTTTTAAAGATCTGTCACGTCATTTGTCGCTAAGTAAAACTTTCCCCTTATTCCCGAAACAAATAACTAATTCCTAATCATGTCATAACACCTGTTAACGTAGGTGTCCGTGTGCAAGCACTACGACCAGCCGCCATTACGTTTCCCCAATTAATGTCAGGTAACCATTTAGAGCTGGGGGGACTGAGAGGCGCCCAACGATCCCGAAATTAATAATTTTTTTTTTAAAGATTTTCAAAGATGTTACGGTATTTTTCCGAAACTGGCCGAAGTCTGTGTAAACCCTTAATCAAATATTTAATAGCACATAAAATACTTTCTTTTTAAACATTGGTAGGTTAGGTCAGTTCCAGATAGGGCTGCTTTTTTTCTCTCAGCTTTTTGTTGGTTCGGCGCTCTTTCACGCTGGCCACTCTTCTTGCTACATACCTTGTGACTCCGACACTCACAGCTTCATTTAAAGAAGATGATCGAGAGCTGGTTCTTTCCAGCCGTGAATGTCAATATCGCATTCCTTGAAGGAGCGCTTGAGAGTGTCTTTTAGCTCTTGTATTGACCCCTTGTAGCGCTTTCCTGCACACAGCTCCCCGTACGGAAGTCGTTTGGGAAGGCGATTGTCTGGCATGCGGACTACATGTCCCGCTTATTGAAATTGAGACCATTTTACTGTGTCATTACTGTAGGATCTCACTATCTGGCATGTTGTCTGGCCAATGTACCTTATGAATTTTCCTTAGCCTGCGTATGTGAAAGGAGTTTAGCTTTTTAATTTGGCAGAAATATAAGGTTCAGGACTCTGATGCATATAAGTCTTCTTCTTTACCACACTTGACTTAGAAGTCTGCTAAAAGCAGCATTGTCACGAGCATCACGGAAGTCTAGCTCATCCTCTAGGTTGGCGTTTGCTGATATGGTGCTCCCCAGGTAGACACAATTTAACATTTGCTAGTTTCTGGCCATCTAAAAAAATGTCTGGTTCTGTAACAGATTTATTTGAAGGAGGTTGTTGCAGCACTTCTGACTTTTTTACATTTATGGTGAGGCCAAAATTTTAGCAGGCGTTGGCGAAGGCGTTTTTCATTTGAGGCAATTAGGGCATCTACGAATAGCAAGTCTCGAATGCAGAATTTTTTTACTTTGGACTGTTGCACTGATGATCGCCTAATCTCATCTAAGCTGAAAATATGCATCAAACAACCTAGAGGGCCTCAAGAACGCAAGCATGCAAAGCGCCTAGATGTTGGTAAGCTCACAAAACCCAGATATCAAGCGAGAGCTCATCAACAAATTAGACAGTGAAATCAAAGCTCTGCACAAGGATGTGAAAAAAAAAAGCTGGAATAAACTGAAGGACTCTGTGTACTCTTTAGCTATAACAGATAAGATAATAGATGTAAACTTATTAAGTATTTTAACCACTGCAACATTGTTCTAATGCTTTTATTTCTTATTCACAGAGGTGGACACCAGCAATTTCGTACTGAACACGGGTCTGCTGATCAACTTACTGTTTCCGTTATTTTTCTCCATATATTTAGTGGCGTTTTGGTTCAGAAAACACAGGGGAAGTAACCTGGGCAAACAAAGCACCTTAAGGGGCAATAACTCATATAAGATGAGCTTCAACCGAAAAGTCTCCGACCCTTCGTATGCAGCTTTTCAAATCCAAGGTAAAGGGAAATAATAATGTCTTGATTCAGTTTTATTTTCGTCATTGGTTTTTGTCCCTGAATCACAATGCGGTGGTAGGTAAAGTAGGAGTGGGTCAACGGGTAATGGTCAGGGGTGGACCGGCTATATAGGCATTCGGGCAAATGCCCGGTGGGCCGGTACCCAATTAGGCTGGTAGGGCCACCGAAAGGGACGCATAGTTGTCGCTATGGCCCGTGTTAATTGTTAAAGATTTTATAATATTCGCGTAAAAATTGACACACTCTGAAAAAATATTTTACAGATTGTACGGTGTACAACTAATTTAGTCTATCGATTTTACCGAAAAAAATGTTATAACCTACATCCATAGGCAGTGCTACTTTTAGACTATATACAATAGTGTTATTAGTAGTAGAGTTTTTAAGTCTCTAATTAACATACACGACTAGATTGTTGTATGTTTGCGCGTAGGACGAATTATCCTCTTCTTTGAAGGAACGTCTGTAATTGATAAGATAATGTATACTGGCGCGATTGACAACTAACTGCCTGTATTACTGATACCTTATGAAGGTGTTTCCCAAACTGTGTTCCGAGGAACCCTAGTGTTCCACGAGGCCTGAAAAGGTGTTCCACGAACTACTGGAATAATTAAATAATAGGCTACCATGTGAATTTATCTATCGAAAAAAATAAGCAAGTGTTAAGCTAAATACTCAGAAAGTGTTCCGTTAAAGAAAAAAGTTTGGGAAACACTGCCTTATGACATTTAATCCATTTTCAAAATCTAAAGTTGCTTAATGCATGCTGCTTATGCTGTAGCCTCAATGAATTCTTCAATGATCATTATAATCAAACCTTTATTTCTTACAATGAACAGAAACTGAAACTAACCCAGACGTACCCAATGAAGATGAAGACAGACAGAGTATCTACATGAACACAACAGAGTCAGCGTTAAAACATTTCGATCCGGAAGAGGCTGCATTGACCAATGAGAACGCAGAAAACCATATCGATGAAGGCGTTTATGCAAATTATATGGTGTCAGGAAAAGAGAACTCTTAAATTTAAAGGTTTTTTTTTTGTTGTTGCTTGTACATGACCGCTTGCTACTAGCCATCGACCCGGCAAAACCCGGCATTTTGATCCCGTTATGTTGCTAAATATTAAAAACAAATATTTAAAAGATATTTTCGGGAATAAAAAAAAAATTACGTGTGGGCTTTAATAAACAAATCAAGGGGGCATAATACCTTTGTCATCAAAATTTGTGTTGATCCGATCGTCCTCCCCTTCTTTTTTTCCATAACGTTTTCATCTATTTGATACGAACAGTGATGGTGATCTCGACGATCTTTGTTAAAGTTAAAAGAATGGGCATAAGGTAAAAATGTTTTACATAATTTGCTTTGACCCTAACTTTTGACCTCATCGGGTTGTCTTAATATATACAAATTAAGAACTCTTTTAACTGTTTATTTGCATTCAAACTTTTTTTTTTCTTTGAGATTTTTCGTGAAACTTTAAGTAAAAAAGGTTTAAATATAGATATAGTTCTACATCTACCACTTTCGCTTTAATAAACTAAGACGAGAAACGCAATAAAATGCACTCCAATGCCACACTAAAACATTATGCAAATTAGCAAAACCTTTTTCAATAATTTAACTGTATTTTTTTTTTTACATTTTCGTACATTGGAAGCAAACGGCAAATAACTATAAAACCTTCTATTTTCATAAGAGATTCACTGGCAGTGGTTAGTGTATTGGACTGAGGATGCTTTAGTCCTCGTGTTCGAATTCAGGTCGTTCACCTTTTTTGTTTTGTTTTATATAAATTCATTTAAAAAGCAATCACCCAGATACACCATTCTTTTTCCTCCTACTCCTTTTCAACTGCTCCAGACAAAGTGATCGGATCATAGCTTATCGAGTAAGCTAACAGCATGAAATTGTGCGAAACAAAAACAATAGATACAAATATTTCTAACAGCATAGATTTATTATTGTTAGTATTTGTTAATCTAGATCTATTTCAAATTTGATTATATGTCTGATTCAAACTAATTGATACAATTATACTTAATATAAGCTTTTTTTTTTTTTTTTTTATAAAGTTTAAAAATGTTTTCTTCTTTATGTTTACACTCTTTCTAAAAGTATGTATTGTAGACAGAATGTAATTTGATTGCTACAGAAGTAGATCTTAATGTTTACACTCTTTCCAAAAGTATGTATTGTAGACAGAATGTAATTTGATTGCTACAGAAGTAGATCTTAATGTTTACACTCTTTCTAAAAGTATGTATTGTAGACAGAATGTAATTTGATTGCTACAGAAGTAGATCTTAATGTTTACACTCTTTCTAAAAGTATGTATTGTAGACAGAATGTAATTTGATTGCTACAGATGTAGATCTTAATGTTTACACTCTTTCTAAAAGTATGTATTGTAGACAGAATGTAATTTGATTGCTACAGATGTAGATCTTAATGTTTACACTCTTTACAAAAGTATGTATTGTAGACAGAATGTAATTTGATTGCTACAGAAGTAGATCTTAATGTTTACACTCTTTCCAAAAGTATGTATTGTAGACAGAATGTAATTTGATTGCTACAGAAGTAGATCTTAATGTTTACACTCTTTCCAAAAGTATGTATTGTAGACAGAATGTAATTTGATTGCTACAGATGTAGATCTTAATGTTTACACTCTTTCCAAAAGTATGTATTGTAGACAGAATGTAATTTGATTGCTACAGAAGTAGATCTTAATGTTTACACTCTTTCCAAAAGTATGTATTGTAGACAATGTAATTTGATTGCTACAGATGTAGATCTTAATGTTTACATTCTTTCCAAAAGTATGTATTGTAGACAGTATGTAATTTGATTGCTACAGATGAAGATCTTAATGTTTACACTCTTTCCAAAAGAATGTAATTTGATTACTCAAGATGTAGATCTTAATGTTTACACTCTTTCCAAAAGTATGTATTGTAGACAGAATGTAATTTGATTGCTAAAGATGTAGATCTTAATGTTTACACTCTCTCCAAAAGTATGTAATTTGATTGCTACAGAAGTAGATCTTAATGTTTACACTCTTTCTAAAAGTATGTATTGTAGACAGAATGTAATTTGATTGCTACAGATGTAGATCTTAATGTTTACACTCTTTCCAAAAGTATGTATTGTAGACAGAATGTAATTTGATTGCTACAGAAGTAGATCTTAATGTTTACACTCTTTCCAAAAGTATGTATTGTAGACAATGTAATTTGATTGCTACAGATAAAGATCTTAATGTTTACACTCTTTCCAAAAGTATGTATTGTAGACAATGTGATTTGATTGCTACAGATGTAGATCTTAATGTTTACACTCTTTCCAAAAGTATGTATTGTAGACAGAATGTAATTTGATTGCTACAGAAGTAGATCTTAATGTTTACACTCTTTCTAAAAGTATGTATTGTAGACAGAATGTAATTTGATTGCTACAGAAGTAGATCTTAATGTTTACACTCTTTCCAAAAGTATGTATTGTAGACAGAATGTAATTTGATTGCTACAGAAGTAGATCTTAATGTTTACACTCTTTCCAAAAGTATGTATTGTAGACAGAATGTAATTTGATTGCTACAGAAGAAGATCTTAATGTTTACACTCTTTCTAAAAGTATGTATTGTAGACAGAATGTAATTTGATTGCTACAGATGTAGATCTTAATGTTTACACTCTTTCTAAAAGTATGTATTGTAGACAGAATGTAATTTGATTGCTACAGATGAAGATCTTAATGTTTACACTCTTTCCAAAAGTATGTAATTTGATTACTCAAGATGTAGATCTTAATGTTTACACTCTTTCCAAAAGTATGTATTGTAGACAGAATGTAATTTGATTGCTACAGATGTAGATCTTAATGTTTACACTCTTTCCAAAAGTATGTATTGTAGACAATGTAATTTGATTGCTACAGAAGTAGATCTTAATGTTTACACTCTTTCTAAAAGTATGTATTGTAAACAGAATGTAATTTGATTGCTACAGAAGTAGATCTTAATGTTTACACTCTTTCTAAAAGTATGTAATTTGATTACTCAAGATGTAGATCTTAATGTTTACACTCTTTCCAAAAGTATGTATTGTAGACAGAATGTAATTTGATTGCTACAGATGTAGATCTTAATGTTTACACTCTTTCCAAAAGTATGTATTGTAGACAGAATGTAATTTGATTGCTACAGATGTAGATCTTAATGTTTACACTCTTTCCAAAAGTATGTATTGTAGACAGAATGTAATTTGATTGCTACAGATGTACATTTAACTAGTGTTTATTCATTTGCATTTTATCGTAGGTTCTACCAAACTATTTCATAACTACTTTCTTTAACAATGTAACTAGTATTTATATGTATTTGTTCTACAGCAATGAACAATAAATGTTGTTTCTTTTAACTTTTATTTGTAGTGACCAAGTTTAGTTTAGAGATTATGTTCGTTTTTTTAAAGAAATTTTTGTTTATTGTTTTGTTTTTTTTTAGCGGCTACGGTTAAATAAAGTAATGACGTAGTCAGACAGATGAATGACGTTGCAGGATATGCGTACATGGAGAACAAGACGGCTAGAGCTTAGAGAAGGTTGATTAGTGACAGAGACAGATAAGAAAACGACTAATAGGGAGACAAGCCTCCCATTTGTAAATAAATACACCATTTGAAATATTAATAAGTCTACTAATCTTGTTAGTTGTAATGTCTCTTGGGCAACATTGGCTAGTTTAAACTGGTTGATGAAATATTGTTGGATTTACACACCGCATAAGATCTTAGCCAGGACACATTTCAATCTTTTTTTTTAATCCAGCTGTTATCAAGTCTGTCTGTCGGGATGGAATCTTATAGACAATATTTCTTCCACTTCCCATTCTAGGATCAAGTTGAAACTACACAATTATTCATTGTTTTCAATGACAACACAGGAATCAGATAAATCAACCAAAAATGAACCAATTATTTATCCCATTCATCGAATATTGTAAATTTTTTTTTCTATGTGAAATGTAACAAGACGATGGGAGATAAGTCCTGTAACAACTTGAGATAAGGCAGCTATTGAACGCCAATCATGTCCCCCTTCCCTCCACAAAGCGCCAATCAGTCTCTTTTTCACATGGCAGACTCGTAAAAGTAACAAGACTATGATAGTAGATGTACGCAAATGTGTAGAATTATGACTGATTCAAATAATTGATGCAATTTCTCTCACTATATGCAAGGTTATTTCATAACATGTTCATTTCCATATTAAAGAAAAAAACTACACATCTAACAGTCTTTTACCTGTGTTAATACATAATTGTATTGGTATTTAATAAAAATATATTTCAATCACATTTAGTGCTTCACTATAGAAATATTGCCATTTTTATTGGTACATCAAAAAATCTAAATGTTTTTACCTATCTTTTGTATCGTTGGGGCACCATGCAAGATTCGTCAACCATCTTTCTCCATTCCTCTCTTTCTTTTGCCTTAGTTAGAACCTCTTTCAATGGCGGGCCCGTCCATTCTTTTATGTTGTCCTCCCTTCGCTTTCTCTGTCTGCCTCTTCTTCTTTTCCCTGGTACTGTTCCCTGACGGAAGGTCTTTGCGAGCCCCGAAGATCTTGTAAGATGGCCATAGATTTTTTGATTGCGTTTTTTTTACGATAGTTAGCAGGTCATCACTGTTAAGCTAGAAAACGCTACACTTAATAACTATAAACAACCACAACACTATAACACTAGATTCATCAATCCATTTATTTACACACCCTCATAGTACGAGGTTACCCACAGCACTATGATATGAACTTTCTTACCAAGGGGAATAACTCTACATACTAATAACAAACACATACACATAAACACAATGTTAACAATCACAGGGTCCAATCGCCGCAGTAAACCTGTCTCTTATCTCTTGGTTTGTGATGCGGTCACATTCAAAGACCGCTAAATGTCTTACAATGAAGTATTATTTAGTGGGTTTAATGTGTACACTTCTGAAGTTTATTCAAGGTAGTCTTAAGAAAATGGAATCTTAATGACGCTGAGGTACATTCCTATATTTCTGATCCTTGACAAATGTATTATTAACATGTAAAATAACACTGGTTATGTGCTTGTACAAATATTGAATAAAATAATATTAAATTATGTGAATTAAAATAAAACTTTAATTTATTTTAACTTATCAACAGAACTTAATTAATGGGTAATTAAAAAAAAAATCAGCATCGCGTACCGCCTCCAAGATCTTCCCGTACTACTGAGCGAAGCACTACTATAGAAGGCTCTAGTTTGGTGATACAGATCAACACATGGCAACGTTTAAAGTCTAGACTAGAATACTGAATTTAGACATCTGGTATAGAAGATTTCTAGTTTGGTGATAGGCCTAGACATCGACTTAGACTGACGGTGCGTAAAAAGTTCCTGGACGTCTATTATTCTATTTCTTTAACTCCTTAATGACTTCAATCGGGAATACCCGCTGGCGTACGTGTGTTCAAGATATAAGTAACATATGTTGTCAAAGGAGAGTTTATTTAGAAACTTTTGTTTAAAATAATTTTTTTAAAAATTAATCACTTGGGTAGAGGTGGATGATATTAATGAGTGTACTTATGGCTGATTCAACGAGGACACATTTTGGGCTGGTTTCTTTAATTTGCGATGAGGTTTAATTCGGAAATGAACTTTGCAAATCACCTGCTGGTATGGTAATACTTCACTAGCACAAAGACATAGACTTAATAGACTAATTAAAAAAGCATCGTATGTCACTCAAATACAGCTACCATCTCTTGAAGAGCTTTTTCAAGAAAGATGCATTTCCAAAACACTCACGATTCTTAAAGACAACCTGCGTCCATTAAACCACTGTTACATAAGATCTGAACGAAAAGGTCGTCTCCTTTCCATTAGGACTAAAACAGAAAGATTTAAAAACTCCTTTACCCCACTATCGGTCAGAGTGTTACAAGATCAGCTGTCGTCATCGAGAAGTACATAGACTCTTAGAAGTCAAACTCATAAAGCGCTGGTTGTGAATGTGTATGTATTTTGTGTGTGAATGTTTTCATCCATATTGTTTTTGTAAAGTAGTTACGCTGAGGTTGTCAATTGTAGTCAAACTAAATTTCCATTTGATTGGATCAATAAAATTATCTTATCGTATCTTATCTTAAATAGTTCAACACCCAGTCGGGAATACCCAAGTGAAGAATGTTTTCAAATCTTTGGTTTAGACTCTAGATCATTATAGAATAGTACATAATTGACATACTAAAGAGTAGGCCTAGTAAAGGGCGAGTTGATTATTAATAAACAATTATCGGATCCGATAATCTGGCTTTTATCGATAAAGTTATTTTAATTTCATACAATTTTCATCTTTCTGCAGACCCTTTTGGTCGTCTTTAGTACCCTCAGGGGATCATGGCGCAGACCGTAGAGTATCTTTTATGTTCCTCCCACAACCAATGGGGCCATAAAAATTTAACAAATCTATTTAACAAATCGGGTAAACCATGGCTAGATATATAAAATAATGAATGTTAAGGGAACATTCGCCATATTTGACAAGATCTAAATCCAATCCACTAGATCATTAATACCCAAAACTAAGTATCAGAGGCCGCGGGTCATATCCAGCTAGTTAATAATATAATGTACTCTGTACCTTAACTTATAATCAGGTAGAAGAACAATGTCATTATTATTATCTATATATATCATGGGCGTAGCAAGGATTTTTTTTCGGGGGCGGGGTTTGGGGGGGGGGATTTTTCTCCCCCCCCCTCCCCCCCCCCCCCCCGCGGAAAACAATATATATATATATATGTGTGTGTGTATATATAATTAATCTTTATTACATTCTGACTCTTCATTCTGTCGGAAGACGTTTATTATACCCTAGAATAGGTTCTTCCTGGAGTTGGTAGAAAATTTGTAGACTCCCCGCCCTTGACAGCAATGGGATCTGGGGGAGCGCTGTGAACTCCCCCAGCGCTGGGCGAAGCCCCGCCGCCAAGCACTAAATTCGGTATTGAAAGCCTCAAAAATGCATATCCTGAGGTATCTACAGTGCATTATTCTGCTATTAAAAAGTTTTATTTCAAAACCTGTGCTATTCTTACTTAGATCCTCACGCGCCATTCGGCTCATTGGGCGGCAAGATGTTTCGACAAAAATCTGTCACTGGCAATGTCTGAAGCCTCTTCCCACCTGCTCTGAGGACCTCTATGAAAGTGTGGCGTGAAGTTGTACTAGGATGTTCCTGTTTGCGATTTCCTTCTTCGTAATGGCCTCTATGTCATTGAAACTCTTATTATGCGTAATTCATTTTGTCGGAATACATGTCCCGCAAACCTCATGCGACGCTCTGTCACTATAGGGTCGACTCCAAGTTCGGCATAGCACTTCCTTGATTGAGACTCGATCTATATAACTGACTCCTAAAATCCGTCTTAGCCATTTTTGTTGAGCCACATTTAGTCTTTTTCAATTTCGGGAGATGACTATCCACTGCACTTTATTAATAGAGTCCAGCCACTGGTAGAAATTTTGTAACCTCTCTTGGCTACGCTCTTGGAATTAGGTGACTGTAGTTTGCTTTAGATTTTATATCGAAAATGGAAGTTTTATCGTTAAAATCATCTGCTGTGGGGTTTTAAACTAAAATAAAAAATAAATAAAAAAGTTTTTTTAAACCCTATTTAGCTACGCTCATAGAATTTGGTGAGTGTAATTTAGTTTAGAATAATATTGAAGAGGGGGCTTTCAACCTTAAAACTCTCTATACGGGGATTTTAAACTCAAAAATATCTGGAGTGGTTTTAAACTAAAAAAACCCATCTGGAATAGAGGATATAAACTCAAAACTACCCTTTGGCTTGGCTAAGCTCAAAGAATTTTAGTGTGTAATTTACATTTTTTAAAAATAATGAAGAGTTTTTTTTTTTAGCTTTAAGCCCGCTGAAGGGGGGTTTAAACTCAAATCCCATTTGGCTACGCTCATAGCCTTCTCAGTGTGTAATTTGCTTTTTTATATTGAAGAGGGGGCTTTATAGTAAATTTCGGAGAGGTTTTAAAATCAAAACCTTCCTTAGCTATGCTCTTGGAATTTGGGGATTGTCGTTTGCATTATTTTTGTTTTGTTTTATAGAAGAGGGGAATTCGACTGCAAAACCCCCTGCTAGGGGTTTTAAACTCAAAACCCCCTTGGCTGAGCTGGGGCAAGTGATGGTTTAATTTTAAAATCTCACCTAAAATAAACATAATCAATGCAAAAAATCAGTCAGGCGTCCGTCGTCCGTTTCATTTCGGGGGGGGGGGGGAGGGGGGTTTGAACCCCAACCCCCCCTGGCTACGCCCATGATATATATAATTCTCTTCTTCGCTCAAGAGTTTGGACGAGAAGAAGAAGTAAAGGAAAGATCATACTCTTATTTCTGCAAGTCGGACGAACTAGAGTTACGTCACGGAAAATAAGTGAAATTTAAGAGTTTGTATTAGCGGGAAATCTGTTAGAAGTTAAAAATTGGTTTAATTTAATAATTTATACACTTAGAATTAGAGCGGGTCCTATGAAAGTGCGGGGCCCACTTCGGTCGCATAAGTGTGGAGCCCACTGCGGTCACCTAAGGCCGGCCCTGCAAAATAGCGGCGTGTGCTACGCCGCCGGTCGACTAGTAAGTTATATTCAAATCATTTTATTCACATACAATGATAAGTAAACATCTGAATATTTTTTAAAACAATTTCTTTTTAAAAGAGTGATGGTGTTAAAACGAAAGTAGGTTAAAAGTTTCATAAAATGTCACGTGATGTTAGACTGTCTGACTCAGCTACGTCATTTAATTTCCTTTCTACAAAGCTTATATAAGCTCACTTGTCTGTCTAGTGACGTCTAGTCAAAAGTCTGTAAACGTTATTTCTCCTGCACCCAATCTCGGATCAAACTTTCGCACAATTATTTCTTTTGCCTGTCAACACTAGAATCAATAAAAAAAAAATAGCCAGTTAGTTAATTAACTATTGGTCATTAAATATTTTGTATGGTATCTAACAAGGGAAAGAAATTGTTGGTATGTATGTATATAAATAAATGTGGCCGCTTTAAAGTCTCAAACTATTAATAGATAAAAATAACTCCTTCTATTTTCGCAAATACCGCGCCGTCACAGTGGTTAGTGTGTTAGATTAAGGATGCTAAAATAGGCTTGAGCCCTCGAGTTCGAATGTAGGTCTTTCAAACTTCAAAAAATAAAATAAATGCATCTAAAAAGCGATCACGCTAACTTTAACAGATATAACCCCTTCTTTCAGCCTCCCCTCCCCTTATTGTACAGACAAGTGATAGGAACATAGCGTGTTGAGAAAACTAAAAGCATGAAATTGTGCTTAACAAAAGTATTTCTAATCGCATATATATATATACTAATAAAGAAAAAAGCAGATGATTACATCCTAGGCGTGTTCCTAGGTCAATCTCGGGCAATCTAGGTCAACGTATATAATTGATTTAACTCCCCTGGATAAAAGCTTTGTTTTTTAAAAGATGTTTTTTTCATATTTATCGTGTTTTTTTTCCCTCTTTCCAATAGACAAAACACAAGGGCATTGCACTACGGCTAGATGTAGAGGCTTCTAAGTGGAACTAAACATCCATGCTCTCTATTAGGACATGCTCCCTTTGAGTTTCGATGGCTGGCTGCTGTTATTGTGCGTCGATTTCGTAATTCTCATCCTGTTTGTTTTTTAAAGTTTCCCAGTAAAACCACTTCTAGTGTCAAGTATCTGACATCCTTACAGAGTCATTGCGCTTCACTAAGTGTTCTAATGATGCTTAAAGACTCGCCTAGATCTCCTCGCCTAGACCTACTGTCATATCTTTTCCATTGATCTATGTTTATGTAAACTAAATAGACATTTTAGGTCATAATTATTGTGTAGCCTTTTCAATAGTTCAGTAAAAACTTTGTGCATTTTCTTTTTACATAAAGAAGTTTATTATCTCCAGTTTGTACGTTTCTTAACAATACTCTTTCCTTTTGGATGAGACCATCCCCAGACTTCTCTAGAAATCCAGAGACGTCACCAGATATCCCCAGAAATCTCCAGACGTCACCAAAGAACAATCTGATATAAACTTTGTCACATGTAAATTATGAATGAGTCTGGTGTGAATGTACACTTTGGTTTCTTATAGTAATAATGTTTTTTGTTTGGTGTAATGCACAAATTGTAAGACAAATTTCCATACGGACAATAAAGATTATTATTATTATTATTATAAGACGTCCCTTTAAATCCTCAAAATGCAACCAGAGATCCCCAGACATACCGATAGGTCAACATAAATCTCCAGACGTCACCAGAGGTCCCCATAAATTCACAGACGTCACCAAATATCCCTATACGGAAATGGGAATCAAATTAGAGCATGTCTTTCCACCAAGAAAAATTAATTTCACTTATCTTATTCATGGTAAACCAGTAACACAGACTAAAAACGTAAAATACCTACGTGTTATAATAAATGAAATGGAATCCCCATATTGATGAAACCATCAAAAAATCAAACATAACGTTGGGTTTTATTAAAAGAAATTTCTATAAATCAAATAACAACATAAAACATGTTATTTAACCTTGGTTAGGACAATAATAGGTCAAATCCTCTGTTTGGAACCCCTCAGCTGAAGAAAATATTAAGAAACTGGAACAGACACAGAGCAGTGAGATTCATAACAAACGAATATTCCCACTTGACTAGAGTAACATCTTTAGTAAAATCACTAATTCTAGAAAGCCTTCAAGACAGAAGACTCAAAAATAAAGTAGCAATTATAGATAAAACACTGAACCATAATCTTCAAATACAAAAACAAATTCTAATAAAATTCTCAGAAAGACACAAAGATAAAGGCACATTCCTCATCCCATATGCAAGGAAAAATTTATACAAATGCTCCTTCTTCCATATTGCTATTAGAGCATGGAATGGGTTGCCTGAGCCAGCCATGAAAAAGCAGTGACTTTGCAGAATTTAAGTCATTGGTTAACATGCATGACACATGACGCGTAGGACGTAATCCTCTCCTTTTCTGAAGTAACGTTTGTATTATATGAGATAAGATAGGTCCCAATAAATTCCCAGTCGTCACCAGACATTCCCATAGGTCCATAGAAATCCCCAGACGTCACCAGATATCACCATGGGTCCCCATAAATCCCCAGACATCACCAGACATCCTAATAGATCCCCATAAATTACCATACGTCACCAAACATTCCGATAGGTTCCCATAAGTCCCTAGACGTCACCAGACATCCCAAGACGTCCTGTTTGGGGTTTGGGCTAGGACGTGACAATCGTCATCTCTGAAGGAACGTCCTAAACTTGTAAAACAATAAACAATACAATTTGTTTATTTAGATCACTTCCGTTTCCGGAGTACCGAGATGTCATGCGTGCTCGAAAAGAATTAAAAAATAAAAATAAACATGACACCATTCACCTAAAATAATCTCTTTTGCATCATCTACTTTAAGATATTATAACTCAAAAAGGGGGTGGGGGAGTGGGAGAAACATACTCTTCGAAACATTCAAACTTAAAGCTCGCGTGCTCTTGGAAACATTACATTGTCAAGAGGGCGTACTCCAAGGAACATTCAAACCTCAAGGGATCATGTTACCAAGTGCATTACATCTTCAAGGGGGTTAATTATCGTAACATTGTTTACTCTTCACAATCGGAGATCACCAATATCAATGCTAATTATATCAGCTAAAAAAAAAAAGGCAGCAAAGATTACGATTACTGAGAAAACTGTCCTCGTTTAATGTTAGCGAAAAGGCATTGGCCATGCTTTATCACGCTCACATCGGCAATATTTTAAATTTTAATATCACTGCCTGGTATGGCAGTCTGAACATTAAAAATAAAAATAAACTCCATAGAATCCTAAATGCTGCTGGTAAAGTCATTGGCAAAAAACAAACCTCATTTGGGCAGCTGTTTGAGACAAACATCTATAAAAAAGCTAAAATGATCTAGAAATAAAGAATCACCCTTTGGGTCAGGATCTTGTGATCTTACCATCACAAAAGAGATACAAGACACCGATAGCAAAGACAAACAGACACAAACACTCTTTTGTTCCCCTGGCAATCAAATCATTACATAGAAACAATCTGATATAAACTTTGTCACATGTAAATAATGAGTGCGTCTGGTGTGAATGTACATTTTGGTTTTTTATAGTTATTATGTTTTTAGTTTGGTGTAATGCACAAAGTGTGAGACACATTTCCTTACGGACTATAAAGATTATAATTACTTTAAAGGCTTCACTATTTATGGAGGTCAAGAGATAGAAAAAGTGCAAAGTGCTCACAAATATGAGACTGTGAATCTGGTGTAAGGTGACTGCCGTATCTTTCTTATGGCCCTATTTGGTATAAATACATCCAAGCTGGGCCAGACGTATTTGAATTGGTAAAGGACCAACATAAACCCTTTTGAAAAATAATTTGAATTTAAATTACAGACATCCAACGTTAAAAGTTATGGACTGTCTAAAAAAAACTTGCATATATTTATTCTTTCTAACTAAATTACAAATAGAGAATCGGAATATTCTCTAGAAACTAAAGTCAAATTAAATTTCTCTCATGCATTACCTCCCTCAATTATTTTTAGCTCCTCAGTAGATTCGATTAAACGGAAGATAAACAAAGATTTATTTTTTTGGATAACCTTGACACGTTTTATTAAGTTGCAGGGATCTAAAGTCTCAGTGGAAGAACTGAAATATGAACTAAAGGTTAGCTAAGCTTGAAACAGAGAGATTGATCATAGGCGACTTCCACTGCCTTTTTCCGAGCTGATGACCACAGATGTTTAAATCTTCTAAAGAGGTGCGACGACTTTGTTTCCAAAAGATAAATTTATTTCCCTTTTCATTTTTCCAAAGTTTTTTTATAAAAGAAAAAAAATCTATATGAAATTTGATATTTTTGTGTTTTTTGGCACATACACACAATGTAGTGTATGTCTGTAAGAAATTAAAGTCATCGCTTCTTGTTTTAAACATTCTTTTTTACATTTAACAATTATTTCTTCTACTATCAAGACCTGCGATCTCAACCAAGGCTCAACAGGATAACTTCGATTTCTTTAATGCCCACCCTTAGTATCTAGTGAGTCGCATGACATACTGTGCGCTGTAAAATGTGCAGTGTTGGTGATCTTATCTTCTGTGTAGTATATAAATGTGGGTTGGTAGTGTATAACCAAGTACCACTTCAAACAGCAAAAGTGTGGACGTGGACTACCAGTTGGGTCATGATTCTCGTGAGTAGACCCACGCACTTCTGAAGTCAATTGTAGTGCCACATCTTCACGGGACAAAAACCTGGCCCATTCGTTATATGGCAACTTGTAAAAAGTAAAAGATTCGCATTTTTATCACGCACACTTTTAAATTCTAATATTTCTCATGTCTACACTAGGCATTTTTTTTCATCAACAAATTTCTTGAGAAAGTAATGATTGTATACTATTATAGCAAACAAGCCAAACGAACGTAGTACTTCATTAAAGGATAATAAGTCTATGTTAGGTTGTAACCAATGTTGATGTACAGATTTAAAACTTTTAAATTAAATGTAAAACAAAGCAACTTAAAATGAGGATTAACTTTGCGGGTATTCTCATTGTAATATAGTGATGAATTCACTAAAAAACTGTTAAAACAAGAATTTATTTCCACTCTTCAAGAACTAGAGACAAGATTGTACCATGAATACAGCCAGGTATTCTGTGATGCTGATATTTGGAGTTTCGGTTGTGAATGTGTCTTTGAATCTAGCAGCAGGTTCGTTGACTGAAATAGTGTTATGTTTATTTCTCAACTACATCTAGTTATTGAAGAATTATTATATAAGTACGATACAGTTTGCATTAACAAGCGCAGACATTAGTCTGTCATTTAAAGAATGTATAACATGTGCTTAATAATAATGTTTATTCTGAAAATTTATATTTTATCTCTGAGACTATTGATAAATAAAATATATTTTAGAATACCAATATAAAAACATCAATAAAATCTAAGTTTAAGATTAATTAAGATATTTATATCATTCATTTATAATTTCAACAATGCCATATGCATTCAGTACAAAAAATTAATACACCCGCTTAATCACTACAAATCATACGCGCTGACATATAACACACACATACACATCATACACATACACACATCAAACATACTAAAAACCAGCTACACAAAGACGAAATAAAAATACACATACTCCCAAGCTTACATCAACACACACATACATACTCCCAAGCTTACATCAACACACACATACATACTCCCAATCTTACATCAACACACACATACATACTCCCAAGCTTACATCAACACACACATACATACTCCCAAGCTTACATCAACACACACATACATACTTCCAAGCTTACATCAACACACACACACACATACTCCCAAGCTTACATCAACACACACATACACATACTCCCAAGCTTACATCAACACACACATACATACTCCCAAGCTTACATCAACACACATACATACTCCCAAGCTTACATCAACACACACATACATACTCCCAAGCTTACATCAACACACACATACATACTCCCAAGCTTACATCAACACACACATACATACTCCCAAGCTTACATCAACACACACATACATACTCCCAAGCTTACATCAACACACACATACATACTCCCAAGCTTACATCAACACACACATACATACTCCCAAGCTTACATCAACACACACATACATACTCCCAAGCTTACATCAACACACACATACATACTCCCAAGCTTACATCAACACACACATACATACTCCCAAGCTTACATCAACACACACATACATACTTCCAATCTTACATCAACACACACATACATACTCCCAAGCTTACATCAACACACGCATACATACTCCCAAGCTTATATCAACACACACACACATACTCCCAATCTTACATCAACACACACATACATACTCCCAAGCTTACATCAACACACGCATACATACTCCCAAGCTTATATCAACACACACACACATACTCCCAATCTTACATCAACACACACATACATACTCCCAATCTTACATCAACACACACATACATACTCCCAAGCTTACATCAACACACACATACTCCCAATCTTACATCAACACACACATACATACTCCCAAGCTTACATCAACACACACATACATACTCCCAAGCTTATATCAACACACACACACATACTCCCAATCTTACATCAACACACACATACATACTCCCAAGCTTACATCAACACACACACACATACTCTCAATCTTACATCAACACACACACACACATACTCCCAAGCTTACATCAACACACACATACTCTCACACATATACTCCCAAGCTTACATCAACACACACACACACACATACTCCCAAGCTTACATCAACACACACACATACTCCCAAGCTTACATCAACACACACACACACATACGTCCAAGCTTACATCAACACACACATACATATATATTCCCAAGCTTACATCAACACACACACGCATACTCCCAAGCTTACATCAACCCCCACACTCATACTCCCAAGCTTACATCAACACACACATATTCCCAATCTTACATCAACACACACACACACATACTCCCAAGCTTACATCAACACACACATACACATACTCCCAAGCTTACATCAACACACACATACATACTCCCAAGCTTACATCAACACACACATACATACTTCCAATCTTACATCAACACACACATACATACTCCCAAGCTTACATCAACACACGCATACATACTCCCAAGCTTATATCAACACACACACACATACTCCCAATCTTACATCAACACACACATACATACTCCCAAGCTTACATCAACACACGCATACATACTCCCAAGCTTATATCAACACACACACACATACTCCCAATCTTACATCAACACACACATACATACTCCCAATCTTACATCAACACACACATACATACTCCCAAGCTTACATCAACACACACATACTCCCAATCTTACATCAACACACACACACACATACTTCCAATCTTACATCAACACACACATACATACTCCCAAGCTTACATCAACACACGCATACATACTCCCAAGCTTATATCAACACACACACACATACTCCCAATCTTACATCAACACACACATACATACTCCCAATCTTACATCAACACACACATACATACTCCCAAGCTTACATCAACACACACATACTCCCAATCTTACATCAACACACACATACATACTCCCAAGCTTACATCAACACACACATACATACTCCCAAGCTTATATCAACACACACACACATACTCCCAATCTTACATCAACACACACATACATACTCCCAAGCTTACATCAACACACACACACATACTCTCAATCTTACATCAACACACACACACACATACTCCCAAGCTTACATCAACACACACATACTCTCACACATATACTCCCAAGCTTACATCAACACACACACACACACATACTCCCAAGCTTACATCAACACACACACATACTCCCAAGCTTACATCAACACACACACACACACATACGTCCAAGCTTACATCAACACACACATACATATATATTCCCAAGCTTACATCAACACACACACGCATACTCCCAAGCTTACATCAACCCCCACACACATACTCCCAAGCTTACATCAACACACACATATTCCCAATCTTACATCAACACACACACACATACTCCCAAGCTTACATCAACACACACATACACATACTCCCAAGCTTACATCAACACACATCCTATACACACAGTTATACTCATCCACATGAACACATCCACTCTTTCGCCTACAACGTACATAGAACAAGAGGCGGATCTGCAAAACGTTAGAGGATATTGGTTAACCCTATCCACTGTTCTTCCTTTTGGATACAAATGTGCTTTTCTAACATGCATTTGAATAAATGTAATTCTTATATTAAAAGGAGTTAAAATATAGGCAGATCATAGTATTTAAAAGTGGCGGGGTGTGGGGTAGGTAACTCTGAAAAACGTTAAATTGTTTGTTTCAAACGTTGCCGAATTATGTTCAGCAATGACGAGTATTACGTCATAGTCCGAACCTCCTACTGGACGGCAGAGCCGGCCTTAGTCATAGGCAAACTTAACAGACTCGCACAAGACTTATAGAAATTTATTTTTAGAGAAGAAATTGCGAAACATGGATCAAATCTCAAAAATAGCAGAACTCTATGTCTACTAGCCTAGGTTTAAGTCTTTACTATGATTGAAGGTTTATTCCCGAATGTTTAAATCTACTTGTTAGTTAGACTACATAGGATCGAAGACCATTGTTTCTTCAAAACGTTAGTTCTAGTCTGTTGTTCATTAGGTGAAATCGTGTTATTGGCGCTAAATGAATTTAACTTAATTTGTTTAGATACAGGACCAACTTTTTTGTTTTTAACTCATTGCGTATTTTTCGGTCTTAACTTTTTGTTTTTCTAATTCACTCGGGGCAACCCTATTCACTTCGCCTAGGGCCTCGAAGTACCTAAGCCCGACCCTGGTGGCAGAGGGCAAAGCTCTAGCTCGGGACCATCGTGGCGGCAGATCGAAGCACACATGCCACACGACCAGGCATCCAAATTATTTATAACACAATTATTAAATAAGCTAGATCTACATTGCTTTGATGCATTTAATAGCGTCTACATGAAATGCACTATAGGACCACATTTCTGAAAACAATTTTAAGACACTTACTGTTTGAAAATATTTGCAATTAAATCACATCTCCCCCCCACACACACACTAGGGTGTCACAATCTTCACACGCAAACACACATAAAAATTAGCCATAGACAAAATCTCCACTACACAGGCGTCCGCTTCTTAAAGTAAGTCTGAGAGGAGGATGAGAACTGAACTCGTACTCTTTCGTTGTCTTCTTTCTTGACGAAATGAACACATTGATTTTTAACACAGTTTCTTTATTTAATTAGACAAAGTGAGAGGTGTGATATAATAGAACCAAATGCCTCTATATCAGTACTAAAGAAGTGCTTAGACTCTTTCCGTAAATCCAATTTTGAGAGTCTTTACTTCAATTACTTTTATTGTTGCTATAGCAGGCTATAAACAGTTGACTGAAATCACTCAAGTTCTTTTTTTTTTTAAATTTTGGATTTGTCTACAATTAATGACAGATATATTGTTGAGCCATGGCCAATGTCAGATTGTCTCTGGTACTGATACTGGCAATTACTTTTTTGGAAGGTTTGTTGACTTTATACAATTTCGTATCAATGTTGACTACTACACTTGCTATTTAATATATTGATATAATAATAATAATAATAATAATAATAATAATAATAATTGACAGGCAATTTTTTTTTAGCGGGAGAGGGAGGAGTTGTTATGACATGATTAGGAATTAGTTATTTGATTCGGGAATAAGGGGAAAGTTTTACTTAGCGACGATGACGTAGAGTGGGTTAAAAAACAAGAACGCTCTAAGTGACGCTACAAAGAAGACGCTTCGTGTAGAGCAGTACAATAGATATACGGATTTACGGACACAGCTGACATCGGACGATCCCTTCTTGATTATTAAATATATTTGTAGAACAACATCAGCGTCGACTACATATTTTGATTGTTTCGGCCTTTCGCCGGTGTTACTGAAGTAGTTCGAGTTCAGTGTTACTTCCAGTCAGACGTAGATCTACACTAGTTATATTTCAAAGAATCAAAATCGTGCTGAGGCCTTAACAACCATCAAACTATCGCCCTATCACTGGTCTGTCAGTGGTGTATAAACTATTAACTTCACTTTTAAAAAGTTAAATGTATAAATTTTGCTCTGCCCATAAGCTACTAGCAGAGGAACAACAAGGTTGCATTGAAGAGTCGATGGGATGTAAATTACAGCTAACTATAGATGGTTTTATATTGCACTAAGCTAATAGAAGAAAAAGAAATTTACACATGTGTTACATCGACTACAAAAAAGCATTCGATTCAGTTCCGCATGATTGGTTGTTGAAAACCCTGGAAATTCATAGAATCAACCCAAGAATAAGACAACTACTGAAAGTCTGTATGTATAATTGGAAGATAAGTCTACACCTTAATCATGATAGACTAGGTTCTGTGCACATAAGAAGGGGTATATACCAGGGAGACTCTCTATCTCCGCTCTGGTTCTGCCTAGCTATTTACCCACTATCTAAATTACTTCATCGCACTACAAACGGTTTTAGGGTTGACACTAAATGTACAAAGTCTGTGTCTCACCTGTTATACATGGATAATTTACAGCTAGATTCAGAGAACGAGCAAAAGTTACACACCTTAATTATAACAGTAAAACGCTTCAGTGACGATATCTGCATGTCTTTTGGCTTGGATAAGTGTGGTATCATAAGCATAAAAAAGGGCAAGGCAGCCAACACCAACATTGCATTTGAAGGCATCGAAGAAGTGAACTCTGCCTCCCTTTATAAATATCTGGGAATAAACCAGAATGCCACGATAAACCATAAAAAATTAAAAGAGGTCTTTCTTGGCAAATACAAGCAGAGAGTAAATAAAATTCTCAACACAAAACTGTCTGGCAGTAATCTCATCACGGCAATAAATAGCTGGGCCGTCCAGTGCTCCACTACACGTTCGGTGTCATCAAATGGACAGATACCGACCTACATGACATTGACAGACTCACGAGGAAACTATTAACCAAATTCCGATGTTTACACCCCAAGTCCTCCACCATAAGGCTATACCTGCCCCGGAAGGATGGAGGCCGTGGATTGCAGAACATCTTCAAACTGTGTAAGACGCAAGTTTCCATAATACGATCAAAACTGCACGCCTCCAGCAATGAACTAGTTTCCTTCCTACGCAAATATGACTATGATGTAACCCCTCTGAACCTAAACAATGTTGATGTTAATGTCGTTTGGACGACATCGGGCATGAGATTCGCCGATGGGAAGAAAATACACTCCACGGAAAATTCCCGGCTTTAGTACATGGGGACAACATTGACAAGGCTGCTTCCTTAGCATGGCTAAAAGCAGGTCATCTTTACCCTGAAACTGAAGGCTTTGTCACAGCAATAAAGGACAGAGTAATTAGAACAAAATATTACGAGAAACATATCGTAAAACTCAATATTGTTGACAAATGCCGAAAATGTGGAAATGTGGGTGAGTCAATTGAACACATAATGGCGGGATGTTCAGCCCTATCGGAATCTGCCTACCTAGGGCGCCATAACCAAGTTGCAAAGCTAATACACCAGCACTTGGCTTTGACACACAATTTGATCGATAAGGATACTCCTCCATATTGTAAATACTCACCACAAGAGGTTCTCGAGTCTACGGATCATCTACTGTACTGGGATAGGCCTATTTTGACTGACAAAACGGTAGATTATAATCGCCCTGATCTGCTGCTCATCGATAAAAAAGAAAAGGCCGCTACCATTATTGACATCGCCGTACCACTATCTCATAATTTAAAAAAAACTGAGCTGGAAAAACAACGGAAATATGGGAACCATGGCTTGGAGATTAAGCGTTTATGGAAATTATCTAAAATAACAATACACCCCATTGTCATATCAACTGAGGGAATAATAACAACTGACCTTACAGATACCTTCAAGGCCCTTGGCATTCCTAGGAACATTCTCGTTGCCTGTCAGAGGGCGGTACTTCTGCAGACCGTCTACGTCAGTCCTCGGCAGCGGATTTTTTGTTGTTGCATGCGGTCTCAGAACGTGCAGCTGGAGGTCACTCGAAAGGCCATGCTATACACATTGATATAATAACTATTACGAATTTGATTAGTTTAAAAGGACATTAGACTTTGTGGGTGAAATACTTTTTCAAACAATGATAATTACGTTCAAAATATAAACAAATGTTTAGTGAAATGTACTGTAACGAATCTCTTGGAGGCAGCTCAATAAGGGATCAAGGTAAAGATGAAAGATGTTTATTAAAGTGATAAAAGATGTCAGACGACCACATTGAATATAAATGTCCGTCTTGGCCATCAGGTCTTTCAGCCCTTGTGCGCAGGATTCTCCTCGCGCCTCTGTCTTCTCTATAAAGTTCACAGACCGTATCGTTAAGGATTTTTGAGAGCTGAACATTTGATTAGGGTTATTATATAGGTTATTAACTATATCGCTATCGCTATTGGAAACAAATAGTGTTCTGTTTAGGATTCTAATTTTAAGGAAAAAACATCAATAAACTTTCCTAAAATAAATCTTTTATTTAGTTCATAGTTTGATCGACAACATGGGTGCCTGCAATGATTTATAAATATACTGGATCTGCATGATGTCATATTTGTATTAATGAACCATGGTCTTTGATGATTAGCATTTTTTAATGTTAAAAGTTTTCCCTTTCAGATCTTGTGGTCTATAGAGCAGATGATGTAAAGGTCCTCTGTTTCTTTGGCCTACGGTTAACAAAGGTGTCATGTGGCCAGCACAACGACCAACCCCAACTATTGTCAGGTACCCATTAGAGTCTGGTTGACTCAGAGGCGCCCGAAGATACCGAAATTAAAAATCCCAGTCTTCACCAGGATTCGAACCTCGGTCCCCGGTTCGGAAACCAAGCGCTTTACCATTCAGCCACCGCACCTCAGCATTTTTTTATGTCTATATACTTACATGTATTTTCTGTTGTATATTGACAGTTTGTACTAAAGGTCAATGCACATGCCCAGCCAACTGCAGCGACAACTGTGATAACAATGGCACCTGCGTCTTATGTAACAATGGCACTACATGTGAACAAGGTACTTCAAATGAGTTTGTCATTATCAAGACACAAAATGAAATATTAACGTGACAAACATGTATGTCTTATGTTTTATGTATTATGTGTTTAGAGATTAAAAGCAAGCAATAGAAAAAAAATAATTTTTTAAACAAAGCTTACCTAGAAACCGCTAAGTACTGCAATTTATCTGAAAATTACGGGTTTTTCTCTCTTTCTGTTATATAAAACAAAATTAATTAATTAGTACTAAATGATTAACTAATTGGTTAATTTTTGGATTGATTCGTGTGTTGTTATCGATTATGAATAATTCTGCAAAAATTAAAACTTGATCCGAGAATGGGAAGTGGGAGAAAAATACGTTTCAAAAGCCTGAAAGTTGCGCAATACAGACCTTGAGATCTACAGGGCAGACGATGTTAAGGTCCCCTTTTTCTTTGGCGAACGTTTAATGATCAGCACAATGATGTGATCTGCACAATGATGTGATCAGCACAATGATGTGATCAGCACAATGATGTGATATGCACAATGATGTGATCAGCACAATGATGTGATATGCACAATGATGTGATATGCACAATGATGTGATCAGCACAATGATGTGATCAAAACAATGATGTGATCTGCACAATGATGTGATCAGCACAATGATGTGATCAGCACAATGATGTGATCAGCACAATGATGTGATCTGCACAATGATGTGATCAGCACAATGGTGTGATCAGCACAATGATGTGATCAGCACAATGATGTGATCTGCACAATGATGTGATCAGCACAATGATGTGATCAACACAATGATGTGATCAGCACAATGGTGTGATCAGCACAATGATGTGATCAGCACAATGATGTGATCAGCACAATGGTGTGATCAGCACAATGATGTGATCAGCACAATGATGTGATCAGCACAATGATGTGATCAGCACAATGATGTGATCAGCACAATGATGTGATCAGCACAGTGATGTGATCAGCACAATGATGTGATCCGCACAATGATGTGAACCGCACAATGATGTGATCAGCACAATGATGTGATCATCACAATGATGTGATCAGCACAATGATGTGATCAGCACAATGATGTGATCTGCACAATGATGTGATCATCACAATGTTGTGATCTGCACAATGATGTGATCTGCACAATGATGTGATCTGCACAATGATGTGATCAGCACAATGATGTGATCAGCGCAATGATGTGATCAGCACAATGATGTGATCTGCACAATGATGTGATCAGCACAATGATGTGATCAACACAATGATGTGATCAACACAATGATGTGATCAGCACAATGATGTGATCAACACAATGATGTGATCAGCACAATGATGTGATCAACACAATGATGTGATCAGCACAATGATGTGATCAGCACAATGATGTGATCAGCACAATGATGTGATCAGCACAATGATGTGATCAGCACAATGATGTGATCAGCACAATGATGTGATCAGCACAATGATGTGATCAGCACAATGATGTGATCAGCACAATGATGTGATCAGCACAATGATGTGATCAGCACAATGATGTGATCAGCACAATGATGTGATCAGCACAATGATGTGATCAGCACAATGATGTGATCAGCACAATGATGTGATCAGCACAATGATGTGATCAGCACAATGATGTGATCAGCACAATGATGTGATCAGCACAATGATGTGATCAGCACAATGATGTGATCAGCACAATGATGTGATCTGCACAATCATGTGATCTGCACAATGATGTGATCAGCACAATGATATGATCAGCACAATGATATGATCAGCACAATGATGTGATCAACACAATGATGTGATCAGCACATTGATGTGATCTGCACAATGATGTGATCAGCACAATGATGTGATCAGCACAACGACCAACCGCCTTTTCTTTCCCCAACTTAAGTCAGGTACCCATTAGAGTTGGGTGGACTCAGGGGCGCCTTAAGAGAATTCCGAAATTCAAAATTCCAGTCTTCACCAAGATTCGAACCCAGGACCCCAAGTTCGGAAGACAAGCGCCTAACCACTCAAAAAAAAAAAGCTACAGCTTTAAGAAAAAACTACTTTGTAATTGTTTATGGTGACTGTGAAGATGTTAGCGATCGGTTGCGAATGACGCTGAATAGGTTAGTTAGGGGAGACGACTTAAGAGCGTAAGACTGAAAAGATGTGTTTTTGTAGTGGGTTAGATTCTGTTCAAATTACTAATTAATATTTTTACTAAGGTCAACTGCATTTAATTTATTTCATATCAAGTTGATTTTGTCTATATGATAATAAATGTAATATTTAGTCTAGTTTGAAAAGAAGTTATTTAACGTCTTACAAGTTAAGATATAATACGCCTACAGCGGCTTAGTTGTCTACCAGCAACATAGCACTACAAGTCGATGACAGTGAACAACAGTAACCCAGTGACCCTTATTGTTGATTCTTTTTTTAAAAAATGCCCTAATATACAGAAAAGGGGTATATTGAAAGCAGTTGTAGGCCTATAGATGGACCATTTAGAAGAATAAAGTTAGCGTTTGCACAGAAATGTTTTTTAATGTATACTAACCAACTTTTACAACAAACACTATATCGTTCATGGGTGTCTGTGTACAAGGTGTCCATTATATAATCAAAGGCATTTTTATTTTAAAAATTTAATAGACAAATAAAGGTTTGGGAAAGTGTGAATATATAATTAAGTATTAAGTTGCTCTTTTCTTACAACTGTATATAACATAAAACTTTTGCATTCCGTGCTTTAACTCTTTACAATTCTTCCAAAAATCCTGAAATTTTAGTTCTGCTTATATGACTTTAAAAACATTGAATTTATTTATTTATTTTTTAGTGAAATAGTGATTATTATATGTCAATAGAAAGATAATTGAATACAGTTTAATTTTATGCCATTGAAAATTTGATATAACTGCTTACTTTGGTTTGGTATTAAATTAATTATGTAATGACAATTTTTTTTCTGAAAAAAAAATCAAAAACATGAAAGACACCATAAAGAAAAAAAACTCAGTATGAAAATATTTCTTGAAGTGGATTTATTGCTTACAAATAACTCTGTCTCTGTCAATATTCTATCTGATTGCATTTAAGTGTATTCGCTTAGTAAAACTAAATGTTTAGAACAGTGTTTCCCAAACTGTGTTCCGCGGAACCCTAGTGTTCATCGAGGCCTACAATCTACTGGAATACTTAACTACACCACATGAATTAACCTCTCTAAAAAAATAACCAAAATGTTCCTCTAAATACTCAAAATGTGCGAAGTATTCCGTAAAGAAAAAAAAATGGTTTCATTGAACATGCAATTTTATTATATTATATTATATTATTATTATTATATTATTATATTTTATTATAGATTTTATACAGCGCTACTTTCATGCTTATAGCGCTCAGAGCGCTTTTGGTCCATTTGTGGAGCAGTGGGGGGGGGGGGGGGGGGGGGGGGAGGGGGTATCTAGACTTCGTTTTCCATGCTGCCTTTAGGCGCTCAGTAAACACAACTCTGCCCGAGTCGGATGTCGAACCTCGAGCCCCCTTCTAGGTAGCCAAGCTAAGCCAAGTTCAAGCGCACTTAGCCTCTCGACCACGCTTCCCACTGCAGAGTAATGACTCTAATTCAGTTTATAAATTCATTAAATTTAATTATGTACATATTATACTGTTCAACAGCCTGCTCCAAAGGCTGTATCAATAATGAATGCAACATCTCGAATGGACTTTGTAAATACGGCTGTAAAAGTGGATTTACTGGAGACAAATGTGAACGACGTAGGTCATTTTTATTTTTCATAATTTTAAATTATTTTGAAATAATTGTTTTCATTATTAATATTTTTGTTTTTAATTACAATATATATATACACACTATAAAAGTATTTTAAATTATTACATGTGATGTTTGTAAAATGTTTTACATGTTTCGGGTGTTCCTTCAGAGTTGAAGATAGTTTACTTCCTAGTCCAAACCTCCCGCAGGACGACGGGGGATGGGAGCGGGGCTGGGTTTGAACCCTCAGCCGTCGATAAATCCGAACGACAGTCCAGCGCGCAAACCGCACGACCAGGCAGCCAATGACAATGGAGGTCAGGTCTCTTAAGTCATTTGGAAAGTAGAAAAAGTCATGGCCTCTCTTGTTCCAGCCCTGAATGAAAATGTGTTTACTGGGATGTTTTTATTGCAGCTATTGTTTCGTAGGGCTCTTACCCTGTCAAGGTATCAAACCAACATATGAACTTATCTGAGATTCATCTATACCAGAATATTGTCAGTGTTCAGATCTTTCCTTCAGTGGAGTCAAGACGACACGTTACAGAAGGCCTATAAGGAGGTCTTGACGTGTAACGTGGCGAGCTAGTGGTCTAAACTGTCAACAGTCTGCAACGTCGCAAGTCACTGCTAAGACCTTCTGTTACAATTGGTCCGGAGGAAATTCCAGCTACCCGTCGCCTCAGCGTGGCCCTCAGGTGGAAACGTCCAGGGGTGGATCTGGATAGGCAAAGAACGAGTAGCGAACCAGGCCTTTTAGCAGGTCTCCCTGAGTGAGCTTTTTTTTTTATCTCACTCGGGGTGGGGATAGAACAAGTAACCTGCAACCCAGTCCAAAAAGTCCGCCACGCCGTTCCACAAATCATCAGTTCCAAATTGCTGGATTGGTGACCCTTGCACGGAACAGTGGCGGTTACACTATAGGAATATGAGACAAGCTCCCCGCAGTTAGCACAGTCCCTGACACTTATAGCGGGTGACGAAGCTCGGGGACGGTGCGCTGTGTGCGCGGCACGGCCCGGTCAATCGATATGGCGACTACCGCTGGGTGCCCTCAGACAGGACATGGGATGAAGAATGTCCAGGCCTGGTGGTTGGATAAAAGCCTTTCTAACTACCAACGGGATGAACGGCGCCTGTCGGCGCCAATTCCATACTAGACTTCATTGAAGGTAACAATTGGTCTCTGTTGTGTCCATGTCCATCCTGCCATCTTAGCTTCTTGGTCTACAGATCTCCTCCATGTTTGCTTTGATTTTTCCAGCCTTTTTCTTCCCCTGTGGGTTCCAGTTCCAGTCTAGAGCCTGTCTTCTAATGTCTTCTGCTGTTCTTCGCATTGCTTGCACTTGGAGGGGGGGGGGGGATTTACATAACCGATTGTAATGGTAAGAGACATTACTCAAATTACTACCAATTTATTACCAAACAAATTATGAAACGATCGTCAAGCTTGAATGAAAAAAATAATAATAAAAAGTGGATGTGAAGAATATAAACAAGGATATACTGCCAGAGGATACTGATTGCACTTTTAGTCAATTTCCCTCCCTTGTTGGAAAGTAGACATGTTTTTTCTTCTATTAGTTCTTCTTTGTTTTTTTTTATAATTGTTATTCACAAATAGATGTTACAGACCAAATCTCCGTTGTTGCAGAATAAATTTTTCCACATATGAATTGACTGTCCATCAATGCGTCGAAACCACTTTGCAGTATCAAACATTTCTTTGGTGAAGATCTAATCACGTCAAAAATACGCCATCGTATTATAGTGAATGGAAATAAATTCATTATAGAACAAATCATGAACACGGACTTCGAACAGAAGAAAGTGAATAAAAGAAAAGAGAGTGACAATTATTTTGCTGTATAGTTTTACTTCAATAGTTCAAGCAGGAATTCAGAAACCACTATGCAGCATTTGTACTGAAGTTCTCTCTGACGTGTGTACTGAGGCCGAACAAACGTCCGACCTTTGTCGATAACGAAATTCAGTAGTTAAGTTTTGAATCCTGATGAAATTCAGACTTGACTCAGGCGACAAATACCACAATAAAAACATATCAGCCTATATAGCTTCTATTTTGGTGGCTCTCAGAATCGCCAGAGTTCTGAAACCTCTCGCCATTACCAAGGAGATCTTGTCAGCGGCTAAAGACATTGCTCGTTATGATTGGAGCCAAATTTATTAATAAATTTAGTGCAATTTGCATACCTAATGACTCTATTCACGTGAGTTTAATTGACATGTCTCCTGATGTTAAGGAAATGGTGTCTGCTTCTTTTACTATATTTAGCATCCAGCTTGATGAATCCACAAGTGTTGTAGATTCTTCACAATTACTAGTTCCGGTATACTTAAGATATATACATAATGGCGATTTTAAAGATTAGTTTCTATGTAAATCTCTATAAACGACCTCTACTGAGAGTGATGTAACTGACAAAGCTGGTAAAATTTGAAAAAGTAAAAGACCTCTTGAAAAATATTTGTGGTGTCTGCATAGATGATGCTCCAAGTATGCTTGGATGTCGGTCTGGATGTCAATGTTTGCTATGGAATGAGTCACCATTAGAATCCATTGTAACTCATTGTATGATTCACCGACATATATTAGCAACGTCAATAGCAATGCATCTAAATATTTCTCTTCAATGTCACACAATTTTGGATCAAGGGTTTTCAGTCATTGTGTTCTATATGACAATTCTTCTAGACTTCCTCTTCCATTTCCAACACCGTATCTTTGTGAAACGTGTTGTTTTTCTCTGCCTGTAAGTGATCAAATCTAAATGCAGAAATAAATTCCTAATCTAGTGAAATAAAAACAAGCTCAACCTTCGCACTAACTTTGACGTGTTTGAATATACTGTCTCAACAGTTTCCATGATTAGTAATACTTTTTAGCGGCCCCCGAAAGGGAAAAGACGCTATTAGTTTCATGTGAAATGTCTGTCCGTCCGTCCCGTTTAGATCTCGTAAACTAGAAAAGATATTGAAAATCCAACTTCACAATATTTTAGACCATTCAAAGTTCTGATGTAACGGCTATTTTTTTTTTTTCCTGTAAGCGAAAATTTGAATTTTTAAAATCAATTATGCAAGCAGTTTTTTAAAGAGAAAAAGCTAATTAGTATACATTATAAGTTAAACCTAATTTAAAACAAATAGTAATCTTATAAACTTCATTTTTGTAAATCTTTTTTTTATTACAGCGGAAATGTTTTTATTTTTTTTTGAGGATTCAAATATGTGATTGAGCCTTTTCAAAACAATTACTTTATTTATTCCGAACCGAGGGTCCCGGGTTCGAATCCTGGTGAAGACTGGGATTTTGAACTTCTGAGTCTACCCAGCTCTAATGGGTACCTGACATTAGTTGGGGAAAAGTAAAGGCGGTTGGTCGTTGTGCTGGCTACATGACACCTCGTTAGCCGTAGGCCACAAAAACAGATGAACTTTACATCATCTGCCCTATAGACCACAAGGTCTGAAAGGGAAACTAGTTAGGCCAGGTTCACATCTAACTTTACATTGACTTTCACCTATCCTTTGATCTGCGGGACCGTTGGGGCACTACACAAGATCTGTTAACCTTCTTTCTCCATTCTTACCTCTCATTTGTCTTTGATATAATTTCATTCGGATGTTCTTTCTGAAAATATTGAAGCCTACCTGGGTGGACCACTGGTCGTGCGGTTTGCGCGCTGGACTGTCGTTCGGATTTATCGACGGTCAAAGGTTCAAACCCTGCCTGCTCCCATCCCCCGTCATCCTGCGGGAGGATTGGACTAGGAAGTAAAGTATCTTCAACTCTGAAGGATTATCCGAATTATGTAAAACATTTTACTTCGGGGGCCGATTTTGAGTTTGAGTTTCCACACAAACTGTCTTTTGTAACCTTGTTAAATTATAAAATATGTACGTAACGTGACTATTATAAACACGCAATGAAAAGTAAATAAATAAAAAATCATAAAATCTGCTTTTTAACAATTAAATCACAAATTTATTTTACAGTAATAAATAGGATATGTTTGTAACAATTAAATTAACATCATGGATGTTAGATATATACATTTTGATAACCATTTAATATCATTAGCTAAATCACATTTACTTAGACCTATACCACATTTTTTTTATGGTTGGGGGTCGCCCCCTAGTGAAAAATTGTATAAGGGGATCTCAGAGCTAAAAAGGTTGAGAACCGCTGTCTTAGCCTGTCAAAGAACGTTTGTTAGCTTGCACCATTCATGAATTGTGCATTTCTACTGCCACACAGCCTGTTCAAACGGCTTTTTCGGAACCAAGTGTAGGCAAAACTGCTCATCTAAATGTCTGAACAAAAAGTGTTATCACAAGGATGGGAAATGCCTGCAAGGATGTGAATCTGGTTACTATGGTAACAGCTGTTCCAACACCTGCCCGCCTCATTGCTTTAACAAAAGCTGTAATCAATCAACCGGGAGTTGCCTCCAAGGATGTAACGCTGGCTATCAGGGACCATTGTGCCACGAAGGTAATAATTATATGAGATTTAAAAAAAATAGGATTGCAGACTTTAACAAAATTATAGTTATCTTTTATACATTTATATCTCTACACTTCCTTGAAGCGATTATGATTACTAAATTAGTAAACAGATTTAAAGCGTTACATTTAATAAAACTGTGAAATTCGCGAAAGTTAAGATTTTCTAAATGATTAGTGGATGACGTATATATGCAAATTAAAGGTAGTTAATTATTTTATTGTTATCAACTAGCTAAACAGATCCTTAGTATTAATGATAGATATGGCTATATATCTTATCTTATATAATACAGACGTTACTTCAAAAAAGAAGATCATTACGTCCTACGCGTCATGCATTTAGTCATGCATATTAACCAATGACTTAAATTCTGCCAAGTCACTGGTTTTTCTGGCTAGCTCAGGCAACCCATTCCATGCTCTAATAGCACTAGGGAAGAAGGAGTATTTGTACAAATTTGTCCTAGCATATGGGACGAGGAATGTGCCTTTATTTTTGTGTCTTTCAGAGTATTTTATTAAATTTTGTTTTTGTATTTGAAGATTATGGTTCAGTGTTTTATGTATAATTGCTACTTTACTTTTGAGTCTTCTGTCCTGAAGGCTTTCTAAATTTAGTGATTTTACTAATGGTGTTACCCTAGTCAAATGTGAATATTCGTTTGTTATGAATGTGAGGTTTGTCCCCTTAGAAAATTGTACAAGTTATTTATCCCAAGCCCACTCTTATATCAAGTTGTAGCTTTCGAAAGTTAGGCCCATTTATTGTATCTGACAAATTATGGATCAATTAAACTAGTCAATTAATTGTTGGTTATTAATTATTTTATTTCATATCAAAAGGGGAAATAAATTTTACATTAAAGAGTGACATAACTGTAAATTTTTTTTCTTTTTAACTCTTTACAGTTCTCTCCCTTGAAAATCGATCTTAAAAGATCGACGCTTTTAGGGCTTATTTTTCAATTGAATTTCCATTTTTTTAATTTTTTTTTTTGGTTTAATATTTTTAATAATTATATTTTTATTAATAAAACCCATAAAAATGCGATATATTTCTATTTTTACATTTAAAAAATGCGAATAAACATGCGTCTATTTAAAAGTCACATCCGCCGCCATCTTGCTTTTTGAGAAAGTACTGTATCTGTACTATACCAGTAAAAATCAAATAAAAATGTCTAGCGATGAAAATGACGCAAGTTTTAGTGATGAATCTTCAGATGAAGATATCTGGGAGCCAGACAGCAGTGATTCTGACTCAGTTATTGAAAATTTGAGTGATTTTACTTCACCCACAGACAGAGGCAATGCTGTGTAAGTATTAGACCTATTGTTTACAATAGAAAATCATTGGTTTCTTCTCAAAAATAAAAAAACAATGTTATTATAACTAGAAATTACTATTAGAATTATATAATAAACTTATCTAGAATAGGTTTATAGCCTTTGTTCGCTTATATCTCTTCATAATTGTTCAGTATGATAAACATAAAATAGTCACTCAATCGTTTTTTTACACCAATTTGGTTGCTAAGGGTTTGTTTATATTGGATGCACACATTGACATAGACATTACAACCTCAGTTTAGAAAGTTATTGTTACCATGTTTTTATAGGATGTAGATTAGATCTAAATTTATATATATGTATATATCAAGCAAACATAATAAATTAGCATTAAATTATTGATTTATAATCTAAGTAACTTGTTAGAGCATAATAATTAATTTTTTTTACTTTTATTCTTTCAGTCCCAAGGGATACAATGATGTGGATGAAGGACCACCAGCCCCAACACCAAAATTTAGACCAGCCAGAGAACCAGGAGTTCATTTGAATGATGAGATTCTGACAAAGGCTGGAGTTAGAAAGTTTTTACATCCATCAGATTTCTTCAAGCTGTACTTCACTGTCGACCTTGTCAATATGCTTGTGTTGTACACAAACAAATATGCTGCCCACTTCGGACCAACGAAACCAACAGTCTATAAAGGATGGTATGATGTAACTGTAGATGAATTTTATACTTTTTTGGGTTTGCTCATGTATATGTCTATTGTTCGAGCACCCTCTGTTTCCAAGTATTGGTGTAGGTCATCACTTTACAATGGTTTATGGGCAAGAAGCTTTATGACTAAAAAAAGATTTCTTCAGATCATGTCCTTTTTAAAAGTATCTAATTTTGAAACAGAGGATCGTCAAGATAAACTAAGTAAAATTCGTTTTTTGTATGAATACATTCATAAAAAATGTCAAAAACTTTACCAGCCTCATCAAAATCTTTCCATTGATGAAAGAATGGTACAAAATAAAGGGAGATATGGTTTTCGGCAGTACATACGTGACAAACCAACTAAATGGGGGATGAAAATATGGGTCCTAGCTGACTCTCTTACAGGTTATACTTATGACTTTGAGATCTATGTTGGCAAAGACAACAGTCCATCTTGTCGTTTTGGTTTGGCTTATGATGTTGTTATGCGTTTGTCTAAAAGTATTATAAACCAGGGATATGTCATATTTTTTGATAATTTTTACACTAGTTATCAACTTTTAAAAGATTTATTGTTAAAAGGTATATGTGCTTGTGGAACAATATTAAAAAATAGGAAAGGATTCCCTAATGCTCTAAAAGATGTAAAAACATTTGAGAAGAATTCTAATAGAGGAGATATGCGATGGGTTAGGGATGATGAGATTTTGACAACTCAATGGCGAGATAACAAAACTATATCTGTTATGTCAAATTTTATGACAGCTAATGGTTATTCATTTGTCAAAAGGAGAACTAAAATCAATGGAGAATATAGGGAATTACTAGTAAAACAGCCTTCAATTATCAAAGAGTATAATGTGTATATGGGTGGGGATGATAAAAGTGACCAACTCATTAATAAATACAATGTTTTAAGAAAAACTAAGAAGTATTGGAAAACTCTATTCTTTCATTTTATAGATATTGCTAGAGTAAACAGTTACATTCTTTTTCAAGAATGGAGGAAAACCCATTCTGACATACCAGAGCTCAAAAGACCTAACCGTTATTTACAGCTTGATTTTACAGAAGAACTAACACGTGAATTAGGAAAAATAGAAAAGTACCAAAGTGTTCCTACTGCATCAAATGTCAAACAGTCTAAAAAAACGACCCATTCTATAATCCCAGAATTTTCACAAACCAGACGTAACTGTAAATTGTGCTACCAAACTTTGGGGGTGGAAAGAAAAGTTAGCACTAAATGTGGGGAATGTGATACATATCTCTGTTTCCATGGTAAAAGTAACTGCTTACTAAAGTATCACCAATCTTAGTTTTTTACTTATCAGTTTGTATATGTGCCTAACTTAAATATGTTTGTTCTATGAAACTGGTTTTGTAATATTTTCTATGAATTTTACCTTTGGTAATTTTTTTTTTTTTTGAAATTGTCATTTTTTCTAATTATGTCCCATTAAAATGTCATTTTACATTTTGTTGCATAACTTTTTTGTTTTCTTTACAAATTACATTGAATTTGTTTTCCTCTGTAGAGAAATAAATTCTCTTCAAAATAAGTATGTTTGATTAAATTTACTTTCATACTGAGTTTTTTTTCTTTATGGTGTCTTTCATGTTTTTGATTTTTTTTTCAGAAAAAAAATTGTCATTACATAATTAATTTAATACCAAACCAAAGTAAGCAGTTATATCAAATTTTCAATGGCATAAAATTAAACTGCATTCAATTATCTTTCTATTGACATATAATAATCACTATTTCACTAAAAAATAAATAAATAAATTCAATGTTTTTAAAGTCATATAAGCAGAACTAAAATTTCAGGATTTTTGGAAGAATTGTAAAGAGTTAAAGCACGGAATGCAAAAGTTTTATGTTATATACAGTTGTAAGAAAAGAGCAACTTAATACTTAATTATATATTCACACTTTCCCAAACCTTTATTTGTCTATTAAATTTTTAAAATAAAAATGCCTTTGATTATATAATGGACACCTTGTACACAGACACCCATGAACGATATAGTGTTTGTTGTAAAAGTTGGTTAGTATACATTAAAAAACATTTCTGTGCAAACGCTAACTTTATTCTTCTAAATGGTCCATCTATAGGCCTACAACTGCTTTCAATATACCCCTTTTCTGTATATTAGGGCATTTTTTAAAAAAAGAATCAACAATAAGGGTCACTGGGTTACTGTTGTTCACTGTCATCGACTTGTAGTGCTATGTTGCTGGTAGACAACTAAGCCGCTGTAGGCGTATTATATCTTAACTTGTAAGACGTTAAATAACTTCTTTTCAAACTAGACTAAATATTACATTTATTATCATATAGACAAAATCAACTTGATATGAAATAAATTAAATGCAGTTGACCTTAGTAAGAATATTAATTAGTAATTTGAACAGAATCTAACCCACTACAAAAACACATCTTTTCAGTCTTACGCTCTTAAGTCGTCTCCCCTAACTAACCTATTCAGCGTCATTCGCAACCGATCGCTAACATCTTCACAGTCACCATAAACAATTACAAAGTCTTTTTATATTTTTGCTTGTTTTGAATTATGGAGCTAGGTTATGTTGAGAAAATCAAAGTTTTGACTAACGGTTGAACAAAATGTCTGGCGTGCAGCATAGCGTCAATACAAATCAAATTTCCATGTGCCGAAAGAGAATGTCATTGACCTATAAAAGCTAGAACAAATTTGTACAAATGCTCCTTCTTCCCTAGTGCCATTAGGGAATGGAATGGGTTGCATTAATCAGCAAGGAAAACCAAAGGCTTTTAGAGTTACAGTCATTGATTAACATGCATGACTAGATTATAATATTAGAATATGCATCCTCTGTTTGAGAACCCTCAACTCAAGAACACATAAAGAAACAAATACAAAATAGAGCAGTGAGATTTAATAACAAAAGAATATTCCAATTTGATTAGATTAACATCATTAGTAACCATTTTGACAAAAAATTGAAAACAGTTTGCATATGTGTTTGTAAAATATGGTAAATAGTCATTTGTTACTATTAATAGTGAATAGTTGTAAAAATGGTGTATTTTTATGAAAATACTGCTTGCATAGTTGATTTAAAAAATACATTCTTCGTTTTCAAAAAATAAATAAGTAGCCGTTGCATCAGAACTTTCAACGGTCTAAAATATTATGATGTCGGATTTTTAAAATATCTTTTCTAGTTTACGAGATCTAAGCGGGACAGACGAACGGACAAACAGACCACACAAAAGTAATTGCGTCTATTCCCCGCTAAAAACAGTTAACTTATCTACTAAAACTGGATATAAACTCTACTAACAAAGGTTAGAAACATCTAACATCATAGATAATATCAACATACAACATCAGCAAACACTGAGGTCGCCCGTTACAGTACAGGCTGCTTGATCTAACTACACACAGGCTATTCTTACAAATTAAAACATTGAGGGGTCCTCCATGACAAAGATCAAGTGGAGTCGCCCATACAATAATTCACATTAAATAAAATAAAACAATATCTAATTATGAAGATACTGTCAACTTCAATAAGACCAACTATCTATGAATCAATCTGTTCAACAGTCTGCCCCTCTAACTGTTTGAATAAAACATGCGATATCTTGAATGGATACTGTAAGCATGGATGCAAAAATGGATTTACTGGACAGCAGTGTGAACAACGTAAGTTCTTTAAATTTAAATTATCAAAACCAATTTTGAAACTGTGTTTTTACAACCTTATATTAACTCACTTAGACCGGGTGGTAGAGCGCGAAAAAGTCTCCTACACGTCCTATTCTCAAATCAAGTTTAAACTTGCCACAGTCTGGTTCAAGAAAAACTGGTCGCCCCCAGTAATCTAGTATACCATTATATATACAAAGAGGAGATAAAACTTGCAATACTGAGACATGGCAGCATTCAACGGTTCTCTTTTTTACCCCTTGTTACTATTGCTTCCCTGCTCCTGAAGCACACACAGTGTGCTATGCTTTCCAAAAGTAGGTTTGGAAACATTTATTTTTACACAGCAAGATTGCAAATTATTTCATTGATCTAACAACATTTAATTCTTGTACGCAATTATTATTTTTAACAAGACTACGTTCACTCATCAAAACCTATTAACTTTTGACACCAACTAGATTCTTTTATGCCTGTTTCAGTGGGATCGAAACCATTTTCGGACAGTGGGAAGGGAGACATATTTTCCCCCACGCGTGTCGTGTGCCACATGACACCCCCCCCCCCGTTAATCGCTTAGACGACCAGATAAAAAGAGCATAAAAACACACACACTTGCAACACAATCATATTTAAATGAACTTTTCTTTAACAAAAATGTCTCAATAAAATCGAAAAAATCTTAGAAGACAACAGCCACCCGCTTCACTATAGCGACATTTGTCTATTAAGACTAAAATTGAACGGTACAAAACTCGTTTGTTCCTCATTCTGTCAGCCTGTAACAGCGCCTACTCCTTGGCCAGGGAACAAGGACCAAGACCTCTGAATTTACTCAATGAACTATTTATGTTTCAGAAAAAGAATCCTTGTAATCTCAACAACTTTCCAATAAGGATCACCAAAGCAGTCTTAGTCTTAGTCTTAAATCTAAATGTTGGAAATATTTTAAAATAGAGAACAGTGAGAATTACCCACAACTGTATGGGAACTATTATTATGTTCTTGTTCGTTGTTGTTGTTAAATGTCGATCTTTGTTGCTGTTGTTATTTTGTTCGTTGTTGTGTTCTTCTTGTTCCTTGTTGTTGTTCTTGTTCGTTCTTGTTGTTATTTTCGTTCGTTGTTGTTCTCGTTTGTTGTTGTTGCTCCCTGTTGTTGTTCTTCTTTTGCGTAATTGTTGCTGATTTTTTTTAGATGTTGCTGTTGTTATTTTGTTCGTTGTTGTTGTTCTTCTTGTTCATTGTTGATTTTGCTGTTGTTATGTTTTTCGTTGTTGAAAGTGTTCTTGTTCGTTGTTGTTGTTGTTGCTTTTTTCGTAGTTGCTGTTGTTTTTTTCGTTCGTTGTAGTTGTTAATGTTCGTTGTTGCTGTTGCTGTTTTTGTTCGTTGTTGCTGTTTTTGTTCATTGTTGCTGTTTTTGTTCGTTGTTGCTGTTGTTGTTCGTTGTTGCTGTTGTTGTTCGTTGTTGCTGTTGTTGTTCATTGTTGCTGTTTTTGTTCATTGTTGCTGTTTTTGTTCGTTGTTGCTGTTGTTGTTCGTTGTTGCTGTTGTTGTTCGTTGTTGCTGTTGTTGTTCATTGTTGCTGTTGTTGTTCGTTGTTGCTGTTTGTTGTTGCTCTTGTTGTTCGTTGTTGCTGTTTTTGTTTTTTTGTTCATTTTTCTTTTATTGTTCACTGTTGTTGTTGTTGTTTTTATTCATTGTTATTGTGTTCTTCTTGTTCGTTATTGTTGGACTGTAGATGTTGCTCCTCATGTAGATCCGTGAACCTGTCTAATTAACAGCCTGCCCGTCCAACTGTCTGGATAAAATCTGTGACTTGACGAATGGAAGCTGTAAACTTGGATGTAGTACTGGAGATACTGGACTGAAATGTGAGCAATGTAAGTTTCCATTAGATGAACTCAATATTTGTTCATTTGTTAATCAAGAGTCCCTTTCCTTGATTTCATGTTACGTTGCAGATAAAAGGCGTCATGAATTATCTGAGATGATTGGTTAGTGGTATTCTATTTAATGAAAGGGAAGATTTCAATAATAACTAGACTTGAGAGAGAGAGAGATAAAGAAAGATAAAGAGGGGGGGGGGGAGAAGAATTGAGAAAAATAGCGTCAAATAGAAAGAAAGAAAGAGGTGGTAAAGTAAAGAGATAGTGAGAAAAAAGTGAAAGCATTCGAGAGAAAGAGAAACAAAAAGAGTGAGAGAATACAACAAATATAGAAAAAGGGAAGAAAATAAAAAAAGGAGATACAGAGAAAGAGAAAAAAGAGAAAGATGAAAAAAAGAGTGAAAGAGAGTGAAAAAGGTTGTCAAAGTGAAAGAGAAGAAGGAGGAAAGAGAAAGCGAGAGAAAAAAATAAGGAAAAGAAAACGTGTGGAGGAGAGGGGGGTCATGAGGAGAGAGGGGTCATGGGGAGAGTTGGGTCATGAGGAGAGAGGGATCATGAGTAAAACACTGAGCAAACACTTCCTCCTAGATAACTTTAAGAGGAAGAATGGACATGAGGGAGTAACTGTAACACCGGCTGAACTGTGAACAAGCATCTGCTTCAGAAAACTTGCTCGCATTAAAAAATAAATCTATTTTGAAAGGGTTGGAGAACACAAAGGGATATAATCCAAATATATAGTTTAGAAAAATACATCCAGAAAACAAAGGGATATAATCCAAATATATAGTTTTGAAAAATACACCCAATCACAGACACTGAAGTCTAATGCAATCTTTGTAACTTAGGTCATGTCCCCTGTGGCCGTTATAACATTTTGTTTTATGGTAAACTCTTGGGGACTATTTCAGCGTGTGGCCAGGGATGCTCGTTACCTTGTCCAACAAGCTGCACTAATCAGACGTGTCATCCAGAGACGGGTCATTGTAGCTCCTGTCTAGCCGGTTATACTGGGCCGATGTGTGACGGTAAGCTACTATGATCATAGGCGTACCTAATTTTAGCAACGATTTTGTGTTTGAGACCTGCATGTTTTATCAGTTGTAAGACTTTTTCACTACTCCCCCGCCCCCCAGTCCCAGGTGTTTGCATCCATTTAAACAAGCAAAGCATAAAGAAATCCTTCAAAAAAAAACAAAACAAGCAAAGCATAAAGAAATCCTTTAAAAAAAAAAAAAACAAGCAAAGCGTAAAGAAATCCTTTAAAAAAAACAAAAACAAGCAAAGCGTAAAGAAATCCTTTAAAAAAAATAAAAACAAGCAAAGCATAAAGAAATCCTTTAAAAAAAAAAAAACAAGCAAAGCGTAAAGAAATCCTTTAAAAAAAACAAGCAAAGCGTAAAGAAATCCTTTAAAAAAAAACAAGCAAAGCATAAAGAAATCCTTCAAAAAAAAACAAAACAAGCAAAGCATAAAGAAATCCTTTAAAAAAAAAGAAGCAAAGCATAAAGAAATCTTTTAAAAAAAAAGAAGCAAAGCATAAAGAAATCCTTTAAAAAAAAAAAACAGCAAAAAACAAGATTATCTAAGGTAAAGAACAACTTTATCTCTAAATAATGTAAAAGTTATCTCCATTATTGATATTGATTATTTTAAAGTATTTTTTTTAACTTTGAATGTTGAATGTTTACTTGTACCGTTCCCCTATAAGTCGTTAGTAAACTTTTGTTGGGGGTCATTGAAGAGTTTGCTGTTCTTTTGTAGTCATGTTATTTATATATGGCTCCTTCTGTCTCGAAAGACAATGGATGCGCCCAGATGAGTCACTGGCTTTGGTTTCGTCTTGAGACGGGGCAGATTCTGAAGGGACTGAACGAGACAGTCCTTCTGGAGCGGCAGAGTTTGTCACAGTTCGTGCTTCTTTCTCGTGACTGACGCAGGCTTCGTTTCTTTTGCACACGGCGAAGTTCGAACCAGCACGTGCAGTCTGTCTCCATGCTGTCCGGTCTTGGGCTATCTCCTCCCACATACTTTGTTGGATGCCCGAGGTTCTCATGTCTCACTAGCAGACATATATGTAAGTTAGTCTTGGGTGGCCATTGGGTCTGACCCCTCTTCAAGCTCAGCATGAAGTAATTAGATCTACCAGGAATACTCTGACATTAGATGAAATTCTAACGTTAAAAGATAATTTTGAAAGTTCCATGGGAGTTAATTTGTAAATAGCAAACTTTTCCTGACTGTTTTACTGTGTACAGCGAGTTTCAAAAAAAAAAAAAAAAAAGTTTCGTGTGAAGCATTTATGATTAGGCTTGTAAAAAGATTCATTTATTGTCATTGCTTTTATGCAGTGGAGTTCCCGATTGTTCAAAATGATTGAGACCGGACCCAGATTAACGAATGTTTCGGATTAAGCGAAATTTTGACTAAAATAAGCATAATTATGACGTACAACATGTTGTGACATAAACTGGTACAGGGTAAAGTGATATGTAGAGTTTATTTTAATTCATATCTCTGAAACCAATTTTATGCGTGCCAAAAAAAAGGTAAACTGTTTCTTCTAAAAAAAATAATACGAACGAGAGAGCAACTGTATCAGATTTAAAATGTAATTTAAGGCACATCACTCTATAACAGTGGTGCTCACTCTTATTCGGTCGGCGGGCCATTTTAATTTCCGACAGTCGTGTCGCGGGCCACATCAACAAAAGAAAAAAAAACAACAAACAAACAAAAAAACAGGAAATAGACAATATACCATTTTAATTAGAAATTATTGAATCTAGTACTTACTTACATTGATTCATGAAAATTTATCGTAAACCAACTTTTAAATATGTGGTGGTCCCATGCATGCTCCTCATAGCTACTAACTTCTCTGATTTCAAAACTGTTGTTTTTACCGCGAATAAATACCAAGATTTTGAGCGGTATCAGATATGTTGGTAGACCTGTCAGCGGCAATAGAAAACAATTTGAAATCTTGTTTGACTGTTACATTTGAATGGATGAAGATATCTATCCATATTTTTCTCTTGCCTTGTATTGTCAAGAGAAAGGTTGACAATATTAACAGGATTCTTCTTTTCAGAACACAGTTCTTCCATCTCTGCTAGCAAATACTTTTTTTTATGCATTCGCCGTCGGAAGTTGTTTTTTTGGGGTAGATATTCTTATCAATCCTCCTTCCTAGGTGAAATCTAGCAATCGCGTCTCAAACCAAAAATGCCGATTCATTTATTTATGGGTTTGGTTTCACAAAGCTGTTTATGCCCTTTAAAAGAGCCACTCTATCTTTATAAAGAAAATATGATGACTTATTATCAGTACCAATCCTTTTAGCATAACTTAAAGAAATATATATTTTTATTTTTTTTATGAGAGGGGATTTTCTACACTTTTTAACAACGAACTGTCTTCCTGCCTCTGATGTAGCGCTAGTCTACGTCAAACAACAGTCCGCCTCGACCACAGTGAAGCGGAGTGTTTCTGATGCGTTTTGGAGTTAGAATGTTTTACTGCTGAAACAAATTATGAATTAACATAAAATATATGGAACTACGTAGAACTAAACTATACGAGCGATTTACTCAATTGTGTTCACTATGTAAACTATTTACAATCAATAAACCAATGTATTAATACGCCTTTTTTTTAAAGTGAAATGCCCAAACAATACATTTGGAGTAAGTTGCAATGACACTTGTAGCAGTCAGTGTCGTCCCATGGAGACGAATCGAACCAGATGTGATCATGAAACAGGGGCGTGTCTACAAGGATGTCTAGAGGGTTATGAGGGATTCCAGTGCACAAACAGTTAAGTCGAAATATATGTCAAAAAAATGTGTGCTTGTTATTGTATGTACACAGCATGCACGCGCCTGGCTTCACGTGTAAATCAGATATTGAGTCACTGTCAGGAGAATAAGCAAAGGAGAAAAACTGACGCTGGCTACCTAGCTAGAAAAAACAACTCTCTAACCAAAGTGTAGTGGCACCTCCCGTTCCCGTGAACGCCTCAGTTGTCTGAACAGCGAGGAACTGCAGCATGGGCGACATCGTTCCCAACGTAGCTATTGGCCAGGCATTTTAAAGGAGCAAATAGATATAGAGTATTTTCTTTGAAGATAAGATAAGACATAAGAGACTGGTATGACTTGAGAGACTGGTATGACTTGAGAGACTGGTATGACTTGAGAGACTGGTATGACTTGAGAGACTGGTATGACTTGAGACACTGGTATGACTTGAGACACTGGTATGACTTGAGAGACTGGTATTGACTTATAAGTTTCGGATGTTCCTTTAAAAATAAATATTATAATGCTCTTACATGGGATGGCAGAGGGCAACGTTCGAACCCGGACCGTCGAGCCGACAGTCTGTTGCTTATACCCCATTACCAGGCAGCCAGGTTAGCTACGCGGAACTACAGTACGTCCCTGGTACAATATGAGGATATATTTTGTATATTCATTATGCTTACTTTGCGTGGTATTGAAATGGAAAGGATGTGTAAAATTGAAAATTGTAACAGCTATCGAGAGAATCATTGCTCAATGTCTAACTCATCTTTGTAAACGAATTCATGGACTTTCGTGCCGAAAAAAAAAACACAATAAATAGCTATTGGCAAATAACTAGTAATTATATTGCAATGATAGGCTACGAAGATAAATTAGCACGCACCAAGATTGTGTTAAAATTATATTTTATTTCTTGTTTTTTTGTATTTGGAAACAACGAACTTCAATTTAACGTCCTTGACATTACTTAGTTTATCTTGAAAATCTCCAAGTCTATAACCATTTCACTGCACCCTTCAATGATAATTAACTCATTGTCTACGATTTGGCAGAAGTCAGCAAACAGTTATTTCCTGTTACCACTGCCATTTCCATCAACGTGATCTTGGGTCTTGTGATTCTGCTTGTCCTGATTGCGGCCCTTGCCCGTTGGCACAAGAACCAAAAGAGGGGACACCTTCGCTTACACGATTCTCCTCTGGACAACAAGGACTACAGTGTGATGAACTTTAGCCGACAATCTGAGTGTGTGTATGAAGTGCCGGCACTCCGTGGGAAAGGTAATCTTTGTTCTCAACATACTTTACCTTAGCTTTACCTATCACCTAGTCTGATAGACCGTTGGGGCACCATGCAAGATTTGTGGACTTCTTTTTCCTGGTACTGTTTCCTGAAGGAAGGTCCTTGCGAGCCAAAACATACTAGCGCTTTATGAGAAGGGTACTCAGGTTATGAGTTAATACAAGGTATTGACATCTAGTGATACTGGTGCTCATAGATAAAGATAATAACACTGTTGATCTACGTCGGCCTACTATTGGAAATATCGTCTGTCTGTTTGTATGAATCAGTGGTATTCGATTAGTTAACATGTATGTGTGTAAGAAACACTGAATTTAAATATCATATCTACTTAATCTCACTGTGTATATGAAACATTAGTATTCGATAAGGCTTATTGTGGTGATTATGTTTGTATATAGCAGTGATGCCCAACCTTGTCCGGTCTGCGGGCCATTTTAAGATCCGACACTCGTGTTGCGGGCCACATCAATCAAAAGATGAAAAAAATGAAATAAACTATTTCAGATAGCTTATTACAAATCCGTGGCTATAGCAGGTAATGCAACGTAGAAAACAACTCTCTGCATCGCTCGAAATTTCTCAAACAAGGGTGTCAGGCTTAGTAAGTCAATCAGTTTCAGATCAGTCGGGGACTCCTCAGAGTCAGTGAGTAAAAAAACATTTCGAAATCTGCTTCTCTGTAGGAACATACGTAGTCTCTTTTAGTTTGGAATGGAGATTTGTACCATGTCTTCCACTCGTTTTGCAATAGTCATGCGAGACTGACGGCTTTAAGTACATTTTTATTAGCATTTCTTTGTTTCATCACTTCTAGCAAGCACTTTTTTGACACCTCATTTCTGAACTGTGATGCGAGCAGCTCTGTGATTCGCCCTTACCACCAACTCATTTTCTTGTCTCTTTTTGGTAAATATTTTCGTCAATGGCGCAAATCACTCAACTAGGCGTAATTAAACAGTCTTTGTCTCTGCGGCTCAAGCCAACAATGTCTGCATATTGTATGTTATGTTTTGGTTTACAATGTATTTTTATGTTATGCTCTTACAAAGCAGCCAGAAAATTTTCTGTACGAATCAAACATAATGGATTATTCTCAAAAAAAGCAAAGATCTGTCCACTTTTTCTTGAAGCTTCTACATTTAGAGTCTACTCGCATTGACACCAAAGAACATGAACCAGAAGAATGCATTAATGATGCCCTGTGTTACATACTCAAGATGGCAAGGACACGGCCAGCTTGACAATAGGAGCATTGTCCAAGACAAAAAAATAACTGTCAACTATTGTCGCCGAAAAAAAAAGTTATGTTCTGTAAAAAAAACTAATATGAATATTAGACTTTATTAGATTCGATTCATCTCCAACGTAGGGAAATTACATTTTTCACTTTTTTTATTTTTATTTTCTACACTTTGTTTCGATGTTCGGCGGGCCAGATGAAACCACGTCGCGGGGCGGATATGGCCCGCCGGCCGTAGTTTGGGCATCACTGTATTTAGTATTGTAAACATCACTTGATAGAATCTTGGGAATCTTTAGGAATTCTATGTTTATTTATGATTGGTCCATTGGTTGAGACAGTGATGAAACTAATTGTATCCTCCTCCTCATCATCATCAAACTCCATTTGAGTGAGGGCTTGAAAGGCTTATATCCTCTCTTGCAAAAGCCCTGGACAGAAACCCTGCTGTCTTGCGTAGTGCATACATGCCACCATGCAGGTCAAGAATTTTTGGTTTCACAGACCTGTCGAGACGGAGAACAGCAAGTCTGAGGCAGTCAAAAAGAATATAATTATTTCCTAATATATTTTAATTTCTATTTCTATTTTAATAGAGTAGGTCAGTAGGACCACAGACCACATACAAATGCTCCTTCTTCTTTAGTAATAAAGGAAATGTTTTCGATTCCAAAGATAAGGATGAGTGCAGTTTCAAATGACTTCGTAAACCCAATTGCGACGTGTATGTTTCCTCATCTTGTTGTCCGCCGGAAGTCTGTTTTCTTTTCGTCTTCTGCGCATGTCTTCAATAAGGGATTTTCTTTCGGTCTAAATATGTGTCCCGCGGCCTTGTGAGAGCTCTCCGTCTTTTTTTCAGACGCCATCTGCTGACAGATACTTTCCTCTATGCCAGCTAGGGCGAAAAAAGCGCCTGAGTTGATCTTTAAAAGCTCGCCAAAGAAGATCGCATTTGGCAGGAGGTCGACTACCATGTAGTTCTCAACCCACTCAATTCACATAGTCATTATGATTTATATATTTGTAATGGATATTTAATTATTATAGCGTATAATTTATACATGTTTTTACAAAGCTTATATCAACGCACTCTGTCTGTCAGGTAAAAGTTTGTACATTTTAAACCCAGTATCTCGGATCAAGCTGAACTTTTGCAATTTTATTTTTTTTATCCCGACAACAAAATATCACTACAATAAAAATAACCAATTAGTTAATTACTAATGGTAATAGGGCCGGCCTTAACAATTGCGGGGCCCAATGTGAAACGGATTGTGCGGGGCCCAGTCGGTGTAGGGATAAGGATAATAAATAAAAATTAAAAATAAAAATAAAAAAATCGTCTTTGCAATTTTATTCACTCTTTACAACGTACAAAATCACGATCGCTTTTGATTTTTTTTTCAAAGAGATAGATTTAGATCTATGTTTACATGCCAGTGACTCAGAGTATGGTTTGATTAAAATTCGCCCTATTATTACATTTTTATTAAAGGCAAGCTGACAATGTCTTTTTATATGGCGCGTAGAAGGCGTTTTGTGGTAGTGGCACACACAAAAAGAAGAACTTTAGTCACTAATGTCCTGCTTCTCTCAGGCCTGTAAAGAATATGGCTTGACTATTAGCACGAAGAAAACAAATGTTATGGGACCACCTGCTACAGCACCACCCTCCATCCTCATAGACGATAACAATCTGGACGCCGTAAACGAATTCTGCTATCTGGGATCCACAATTATAGATGACCTGTCTCTAGAAGAGGAGATAAAAAAACGCATAGGAAAGGCTGCCTCGACCTTCGCTAGACTCAGGCCAAGAGTTTGGGAAAACCATAAGCTAACTACGGTGACCAAAATGGAAGTCTACAAGGCATGCGTTATGAGTACACTGCTGTATGGCAGTGAATCATAGACCACCTACGCAAAGCAAGAGAGAAAACTGAATTCATTCCATTTGAGATGTCTCCGTAGGATCTTGAAAGCCACATGGAAAGAAAAAGTAAGCGATACTGAGATCCTTGCGCGATCAGGTATTCTCAGCATCTTTACAGCCCTCAGACAACGCCGTTTGCGCTGGCTTGGACATGTTCGCCGGATGGAGGACAAGCGCATCCCGAAAGTCATCCTCTATGGTCAACTCGCGATTGGCACAAGAAAAACTAGTCGCCCCCACCTCCGTTACATAGATGTAATAAAACGTGACCTCAAATCAGTGAACATCAATACTGACAATCGGGAAGACATAGCTCTAGACCGCAACAGATGGAGAGAGACAGTGACCAAAAAAGCTATGGACAGTGAAAGTACATAGGTCTCAGCTCAGGAAGAAAAACGTACAATCCGAAAAACGGCCAGCTACTCTACCACCGAAGCAAAAGCCACCTTAACCTGCGCTATCTGTGGACGGGAGTGTCTCTCCAAAATAGGGCTCCACAGCCATATGAGGAAGTGTGCTCTGAGATGAACCATAGTCGTTCTACGACTGAAGGAGGCCAATGAGAAGGCGTTTTGTATAGTGAATGAGACCTCAAATGACAATTTTGTCTATTTTTTCCAGGAGATTTCCATTAGTTTTCAGGAGATTTTCAGGAACTTGGAAAATCCGGTGTCTGCGCGAACCCTAATAGAAGTTATAATGGTTAATTTAATAATTTATACCAAGATATATCGCGGGATCCATGAAAGTGCGGGGCACAATGCGACCGCATAGGTCTGATTGGTAATATGGCACTGTGATTTGGAAGCAGATGTCAAGCAGATACAGTTGGAGAGACTCGCCCAGAACCGAGATGCCTGGAGGAAGCTGGTTGGTGGCCTATGCGTCAGAAGTGACCACATGCAGAGATGAAATGAATTAATTATTTTTTTTGGTATCTTGATCAATGGAAAGAAATGAACTTGACTGAAGTGGTTTTTTAAGCTGAATTAGTCCCCTTTATAGGCAGCCGCTCTAAATTGAAAACAAACAATATATAACTATACAATCTTCTCTAGTCATAAGTACCTCACTAGCAGAGGGGTAAGAACGTTTTTTTTTGTTTATTGTAAAAGCTTTAAAAAACAAATTGCGGTAAAATTCACTCAGATATCATTTTCTCCCCCCCCCCCCTTTTTCTCCCAACTGGTCCATATAAGTGATAGGACCATACCGTGTTGAGAAAGTTAAATGCATGAAAAAATATCATTAATCGCACATATTTATTGTTACAAATTGAATTACATGACTGATCAAAAGTAATTGATACACCACACAATACAACTTTGTCTAGGTTTTATTGTGATTTTAAAAGAAAATTATTTTTAAAGTTTTCTTGTTTCTTTACTCAGAGAACTCAAACAGCATTCAACAAGATGACGATTGTGACAAAGATGGCAATGATGAGACTTTAAGCATTGACAGTACTTATCAAAACACGAGAGAAGCTCAAATGGATACTTCTGCCCAAGTCAATTTAAACTCTGACATGGAAGTACTCAAGGAAAGGGATGATGATTCTAAAGAACCACTTTGTGATGATCAGGAGGTCTACTGCAACTGCCCCGTAGCAAAGTTAGGTCACTTGTAGAGAAGGGTTTTTTCCCTTTATTTTTGTTCTATTCGGAACCATATCTAATAACTGATATACAGTTTAATAGTAATACCCCGGGGTGAGTAGCGGTGTTTTTAATCACAGGGCCGGGATGGGTAGCGGGATTTCTCATAGTATTGGAATGGGTAGAATTGTTAGAGTGGGTAGCAGTTTGTTTTTTTTTAATCTGGAAGAGGGAAGCAGTGTTTCTCATTCCAAATTTGGTAGAAGTTATTCTCATCTCAGAGTGGGAAGAAGTATTTCTTAACTGGGACAAGCAAGCTGCTTTTTTTCCAATTTAGGTAGCGTTGTAGCATTGTTTTTTTCAAATCAGCTTTGGGTACCAATTTATTTTACTGCGGTATACCCCAGTTTGCCATTGTGCAGTGCTAATTTTTTTCCCTGCAACTGTTACACTTTTTTCAAATCTTTGTTAGGTAGGCAAGTTTATGAATGTGCAGAAATATATCTTTTTTATATTGCTAATGTTTACTGACTTAACATGTAGGCTGGAATCCTATTGTGATAGACCTACTTGAAAAAAAAATCTTAGGAATCTATTGGCATTAGGTGCTGCCATGACCTAATGTGTTTTGTTCTGTTGTTTGATATATATACGTAACTAGACAATGGATGATAAATAAAATACTGAACGAAACCGTTATAATAGTAGTGTCTTTACCAATGTGTTCACATTGTGTTTATATGTGTATGTTAGTAGTTCGTAGGTCGACTTCCACAGGACATTCTGTATGGCGATCTAATAGAAGGCAGGAGAGCCGCTGGTCGCCCATTTTTACGTTATACGGATGTATGCAAACGCAACATGAAACTCTTCAAAATCGACACTAGCAGCTGGGAAGAGGTGGCACTGGATAGATCTACATGGAGAGAGAGCATAAAGGAAGGGTCACGGATTGCAGATGTCATACACAACAGAAGCAGAAAGAAGGGTGAAAATGCAACGGCGCTTGGTGATTACATATGCCCAACCTGCGATCGCAGCTGTGTAACAAGGATTGGCCTCTTTAGTCACACAAGAAGTTGCAAAGGGAAAAGATCGTCTCTCGAGACGTAAAATGCCACAGAATGTATGTTAGTAGTATGGAGAATTTATTTCTCTTTGTTAAGTGAATTTCATTGTGTCACTAGTAAAATAGCGACACTATTTTACTTTATTATATACGATTTGAATATGGTGAATCTAGAGTTTGAAAGGACATGAACCAAGACTAATCGTCATTGAAGGCCTGAACACTGACCTGCAACGTCACAACCTGTGGTCAGTTGAGACCGTTGTTCAGACTGTGACATAGCAACGAGCTTTTGGTCTCCACTGGCCACAGATGGGGCCTTCTATGACGAATTCGTAAACGAAAGACCGAGATTTTATTAAGTTAACAGTCAGTCAAGTTGAAAGAAAGTCATGTGTCCAGCACCACAACCAACCGCCTTTACTTTTTCCCAAGAAATGTCAGGTACGCATTAGAGCTGGGTGGACTCAGAAGCGCCCAAATATCCCGAAATTGAAAATCTCAGTCTCCACAAGGATTTAGAACCCCGGTTCGGAAGCAAAGCGCTTTACCGCTCAGCCCCCTAATAAAGATCGTTGCATAACAAAATAATAACTCGAACAATTAGCAGAGATTTCTTTAATTGAGCATATAGGTCACGTATAGGTCTACTATTTCAGGTGTTAAATCCTCTCCTGATCATTCAAAGCAGACCAATTTTACTGCAAACTAAATTCCAATTTATTTTACTTTAACAGCTCTAAGTGTAAACTCCACAATTTGATATCTTTTAAATCAAGAAACTGCATTTCAAAGATGTCGATACCGGTACCAATAATAAAAGAAATAACTATTTCTGTTACTGCAACTTTCTGAGTTGTTTTTTTATTTATGCTAACAAAAACAATTGTCGCTTTGCTGTTTCTAAAGTCATTGTAAAGTACAATTAAGCTGATTTAGAAGTAACATCTACCATGAAATACAATTTCTGGAATCACAGTTCGTTGGTTCTGCATAGTCAGTGGATCAACACTCTTCCCTAAAAGAAATTGTTATATTTCACTGACGCGAAACATTTCCAGATTTTTGGTTTGATAGAGACTAAATGTTTTATTTTATATACTGTCATTATATCCCCCCCCCCTTTACTTTTTGTCTTCATGGTCACAAGCAATTTGCCATCATTTTGGGGGTCGGGAAATAGGCTTGACCTCTTTGAGAGCACCTGCATTTTACATATTTAATGTAAAAAACTATTTTGAACACTTATTCCCCTCCCCTTTTTTTTTCAATTGGGGTCCGGGGGGATTTCCCCCTCCCACCCTAACTACGCCACTGGTCACAAGAACATTTGATGTCTCACTTTCTCAAAAGTTATTTTGTTCCGTTTATATTCTGAAGGCTTCGTCAATGTTTCTAAACAGCTCGTACAATGCACATTCATCTATTAGTCCAACCTTTAGTCAAATCACTAAATTTAGAAAGCCTTCAGGATAGAAGACTCAAAGGTAAAGCACGGTAACAATTATACATGAAACACTGAACCATAATCTTCAAATACAAAATTTAATAAAATATTCAGAAAGACACAAAGATAAAGGCACATTCCTCGTTCCATATGTTAGGAAAAAATTTGTACAAGTGCTACTTCTTCCCTAGTGCTATTAGAGCATGGGATGGGTTGCCTGAGCCAGCCAGGAAAACCAGTGACTTGGCAGAATTTAAGTCATTGCTTTGTTGTGCATGACGCGTAGGACGTAATCATCTTTTCTGAAGTAACGTCTGTATTATATAAGATAAGATGGACCCATTTTAAATGAAACCTCTAGATAACCAACGAATCTATCGCTGAGGGATGAAATATCTGCATACTCACTGACTACCTCAATTAGAAATTCTGTAAATGTGTTATGGTAAAAATCTTAAAACTACAATGAGGTTGATTAATTTTTATCACCATTTCCATAACTTTTCTTCTTTCTTCATGAAATGTCAGCGCACATATCCTCACAATCTGTTTGTCTGCCATCTGTCTGGTAAAAAGTTATTTCTCCCTGACAGATGCCTAGTTAGCAAAACTTTTCTCCCCCCCCCCCCCCCATTTTCCATGAACATCAATAGAAATATAGGCTTATAAAAAAAGTATTTGATAATAATATAATACAAATAACCTTAGAATGTATTACCTAACTAAAAAAACCTACAAAAATTTATATTTTTTGACCCTCATGGCGTGGGCATTGCCCCCACCCCCGACTGGAAGTATGGTATAGCTCAACTTTGCACAAATAGGCCTCTGTAATAATAATAATAATAAGTATTATTAATAACAAACTAGTTTGCATTGAACGAAATGTACATTTTATTATTGATAGTCTTCAACATTAACAATAAAATAAATAAAGATGCCAGAGCTAATAATCAAGATGAACACTTCTGTGTAAATCATATATATATATATATATATATATATATATATATATATATATATATATATATATATATATATATATACCGGTACATAGCAGGCATATTAAAAGAAAGACTGGGGGATTTAATGCCCTTAGGAATAAATGACTTTGAAATGAAATTTTTCTGAAATTATTATTAAATTATCTTCATCCTTGACCTTCACCTCTTCAGGTAAAAACAATCGCAGTAATTCCCTTTTACATAAATAATACACATATATTTTGTAACAAAAAATCATTCTTTTCTGTGAGAATGAAGGTCCCACGGTCTCGGTGTTGTCACATGACATCTAATGTCTCAAGCATACTAATAGATGCAGCCACACCATATTAATTCCCAGGAACACTACACCACCCATTTCTCTAATGTGAAAGTCTGATTGTTCCTTATCTCTAGTAGTCTGTCTATATATGTTATAGATCGTCCATCGTAATTCGGTGATCATTTTTGTTATCCAGGGGGCTGATGGCCTTGCACCGGGGTTTGGTGCCCCCTTAGGTGGCTAGTGAGACCTATGTGAGCCCTGAATGCCGGGCAGCACACTGGGCAGGTTTTTTTTTTCTATGGCGCTTTTCTTCTGCCATTTGTTCAATAGCATCATGTTGAAAGACATTTTATCTTGCAAATTTTTAAGACAGACCCATTTGATGCCAATGTAATAGTACTGCACCAGCACTTCAGTCACTGTAAATCACTTTTATGGTCAGAGAGCATGTCCCACAGCACACAATATCAAAATGAAACTGGGATTCCACATCAGTCAAAACATACAGACTGCCACATCTACATGGGTAGGTATACAGTTTCTCATCCAGATTAAATTCTTTGAAATCAACCATCTCCTGTATGGGAAGATCCTGAACAAGGCTTCGCTCATGCCACATGGCATCGTATTGAGCCCTGGACTTAGGATCGCTTAAGATTTTCCATGCCCTGTCAATCTTAATAAACATCTCAGAGTTGGCCATGTCAGAACAGTGAGATTGCTGCTGGACTTTCTTATCAGGATGATGAAGGCGGACCAATGAGATATAGGACTTTTTAATTTCTTCCATGGAGGCTCCAGATCTACTGTTGAGTATCTCATAAAGATTTTCCATCTTTCTTATTTTATGTGTAAACTGTAAACAAAAAATTAAAAATTGTATATTATAATTGTTATTGTATCAACGTTACTCCAGCTAATATATATGTGTTATGTCTATATTTATTAATATGAAGCTAGTTATCAGTAAAAATAAAAGAAAACAAATCTAACTTTGATTCAAAAGAAGAGAAAGGGTCTAAAAGGCTTGATTCTAGAATCTACAGCTCGTTTTAAAGTAGCTTGAGATGTTAATTAAAATGTGCTTTTCAATAGATCTAGCTCAGATCTAATTAATAAACACACTTAGACTTAAAACACACTGACTGAGTGATACTGAGTCAAAGTAACTGCACACTTATAATAATAATAAAAAATATAAGGCTTGTCTAAAAAAATGTTTTTATATCATAAATTATGATAAATCATATATATGTAGATTTTTACTAATTTTATTTTAAATACATAGACTATAATAGTATATTAATAGACTATGAAAGACATAGAATATATCACTACTAAAGATGTAACGATGATATTACCCACACCCATACATAGTTAACATAGTCATAGAACCAAGAGATCAAGATCTATCAGTTACATTCACATGATTCAGTACGGGTATCAGTATCATCATCATGTCCATGATTCTAACATGACACATCCCTACTACCCCAGATAATACAAAAGTTGTCAAAAGTCAAAGGCTCCTTCTTCCCCAGCGCTATTACTAAGTATTAGTATTAGAGCATGGAATGGGTTGCCTGAGATTTGAGATAGCCAGGAAAACCAGTGACTTGGCAGAGTTTAGGTCATTGGTTAATATGCATATATTAAATTATTATATATAACTAAATGCATGATGCATAGGACGTAATTGTCAGGGTGGGATTTCAGATTAGCTAGGGTATGATATGATTTACGGTCCCGTATCCCCAGCCTGAGCAGAGTAACACAAGAACCTAAAGGTAATAGCATGTACGCTACTAACATTGCATAACAGTTATTCAACTGAACATTTAGTGAATAACAACAGTTGCCAACAGGAACAATATTTAATTAACCTTAGTTGTAATTTTCAAACATATTTACATGTACATCAATATCATTGAAGTTAGCATTTGATTACTAATTAGTCTAGTATCACACCAACAGGTTTCCGTAACACACCTTCACGCTCACACTCCATCTCGGCGCCTAACAGAAGCTCAACTCCCTACACCTCAACACCGATAGTTACTACACACTCCAAGGGCAGAAAGACGACACACTTTCCCATAGCCCAAAGCCTAACACCCTGAAACGAAAAGACAACCTAGATCTAGCGCTGCCGCTACAAGAAAGAACTTTTCAATAACGACATCCGTACCGAAAGATCAGTGTACTTAATAAAACTATGTACTTACGTACCCTTACAAGGGGAACCAAAAAACCAGCTACCCAGCTCACAAAAGCAGCTCTCTCTCTCTTGCGGAAACTAAGGATGACGTAAACACACACACCCACAATATTCTAGACAACAAAACGCACTTACAAGAAACTACTTCCTATACGCTGAAACACCAATATTAAATGCAAAGAAAAACTTCAAACGCGCACGACAGTAATCATCTTCTTTTTTGAAGTAACGTCTGTATCTATCTTATAAATAATATATAAGAATAATAAGATAAGATTTATAATAGTTAATTAAATAATAATACTACTAATTATATTATAGATTATTAGTTTCTGGCACCAATGCCAATGTCACTGAAAGTGAATATGGCTGTCTTGTGTCTAGAGACGTAAATAAATGATCTGAAAACGGATATACTCATATACTGATAATGATATAGCCTCTTAATTTAGGTCTAGACTCTAGATCTACTTTAATCTATATACTTAATATAGATCTATAGACTCTATATATCGAGAGAGATCTACCTAGACGGTGTGTAGACAGGGTTGATAGACCATGGCCATGGTCCGCCCTGGAATCAAGATAGAAATCGACGTCAACTCAAAAAATAATTTTATCGTTTAGAATTTTATCGTGACCATTGACTGCATGGCGAAATAAAATTGTGTCTTCTTGACTTTACACAACTTCCGGGCACTAAATAAGAGTCAAGACCTTCATAGTTCATAGTCAAATACTGAAATAGATCTACAAATAAATAGGTCTAGACTTAGATCTTGAAGTGTTATCTATTTTTACAGGTTGAGATTGTCTTAATCTTCATTGCACTGAGGCCATAGTCTAAAAACTACACACCATGATGACTTTATTTAACGATCTGAGACCATTAATAGCCCCTCATTATGTTACAAATATCATCCTGGCAACGCTATACTTTATTTTAAAAAGCACACCCCATGTTTGTCATTGGGTTTTTAACTCTTGCACACTTGAGATGGTAAGTCACTAAGTTAGATCTATTTTAGATTCCACAAGTTTATCATAACTTATGATTATCTCTATTCAAACTTGATCTCTAGAGAGCTGTTTCGGTTTCTGTCCGTAATACTAATTAGTAATAGTAATACTAATAGTTACTAGACTAGATGAAAGACACAAAAATAAAGGCACATTCCTTGTCCCCTATACTAGGACAAATTTGTACAAATACTCCTTCTTCCCTAGTGCTATTAGAGCATGGAATGGGTTGCCTTAGCTAGCCAGAAAAACCAGTAACTTGGCAGAATTTAAGTCATTGGTTAATATGCATGACGCGTAGGACGTAATCATCTTCTTTTTTGAAGTAACGTCTGTATTATATAAGATAAGATAAGTAATAGTAAATAAAATAGAAATAGTGACTATAATATAGTAAATTATAGTAATACTGATATACTATGATATAGTATCATATATAGTCCTATTTTAGTATGGTAATGTAAGATGACTCACTCAGTCGCTGTGAAAAGTAATTCTTCAAGATACATTGGAAAATAGGGAGCACAAGGAAAGGACCATCCAAAGATAAGCTGGCTGGACCAGATTCTCTTTTGATATCCTGCAAAATCTAGATCCAGCTGCTGCCTGGGTAAAGTGGACTGGAAGGATTTGATTAGTAAATATGCAAATTGTCACAGCAACCCTACGACAAAATTAATAGTATATATATCAGGACATATTGGTGATGAGTATAAAAAAGCTCAATAACAATCATTAGTTTTTAATTTTCAAAAGTAGGAAAACTAAGAAAGGATCATGTCAGTCATCATTAGTCTATGATTAGTTGATAGTTTGATAATAGATGATCTCTAAGTCTAGATCTAAAAGATGATTCATAATTTAATAAACAATAATTGACTGTTTTTATTTTTTGTTTTTTTTTTTTCCCAGAGAGAATGGGAATGGTTAACATTTTTGGCTTGTGTTATTGTTTTGAAGAATAGAAAACAAGGTATCTATATAGTCTTTTAGATCATTTACAGTTTACTCTTTCAATCATTGTATAAATGAAGACATTAAAAACAAGAGATTATTATTTCATTTTCTTAGATCCTTAGTTTAGTACTATTCCTTGTAATTGTATACTTGCTCCAGTTTATTTTAGTTGTTTAAAAAAACCTAGATAAATTGTAGATTACTATAGTAGATCTCAATTATTATAAAATATATTGATATTCAACTAAAAAATAGAGAGATCTAAATGTGACTTCACTCAGATCAGAAAGTGCATACAAGGATTATAATTATAAAATAATAAATAATTGTATAACTGTTATATAGCGCTATTTTCATGCTTGTAACTTAGAGCACTTTGGTCCAATCTCATTTGTGCACTCAGTGGGGGTATCTGGGAGAAGGTTCTAAATAAAATAGAACTGTGTAAAAAAGCAAAAGTTTTTCCCTAATTTCTGTAGCTTCTAAAATGAATAGAATAAAAAAATAATGCATTTAATAGTGTGAATTGGTTCTAGCTTAAAGAAATTTCTTTCAATGAATATACATAATTTATTTAACAGTGAAACTATTTTTTTTTTTTTTTAGTATTATGTTTCTGTCTCACTCTAAACTAATTATTATTGTACAAGATATCATTTTATCACAAGTTACAGGGTCTGCTTTTGAAATGGCATCACATTCAATATGATGTTTTTGTTCAATGCTAAATGCTTAACATTCATTTTTCATGAATGATTTATAAAGTTTAGAATTGTAGTTAATTTGTAGAAATAGAATTCTACACCTTATGTCTGAATAGATGTAACAGTGTATTATTAAAGTAGCTTCCCTTTATTGAATCAAAATATTGTTTTGAATTTTTTGATAAAGCTCTCTCACTTCTGTATACTTTCTTTCATTTTGATCCTTCTAAAAATGCCAAATATTATTCATTAAGGTTACCTTTCACTTTTCAGCAAACTTAGTGGAGTATGTGTCAACTGCCTGTCTTTTTACCAAAGCTTTGAGTCTGGTTTGTTTTTTAAACTACAGCCCTGCCTATGCTGTTCTGTATGCACTCATTTGTATAGGTAAGAAAATAGTAGTAATTTAAGTGCTATTATAAGTTCAAGTCTATGTACAAACTTATATGTGTGAAATATTCTTTTATAATGATCAAGACTGGTATGTGTGTATTTTGTCTTTAACTTTATAATTACAAGTTAACTAAATCATATGCATCATCAAGGGAGCGAGAATTAAAGTTGAATTTGAGTTAGAAAGGAACAAATCAGCATTAAAAAAAAAATGGATTAAAAAATAACACTAATAGCTATACATTGCATAAAAATAATGATACTTTAGTGTCCGGGGGGGGGGGGGGGGGGGTAATGTAATGTAGCTTTTTTTTTTTTTAATCAACAGTTAATGTTGGTGACAATGTTGTACAGTCAACATGTAATATAATTCATTATCTCTAACAGATGTCAGGTTCCCATTTAAATATAATCTGTTCCTAGGAGGGAATCTAAAACCAATAATTTGGCACACAGCATACACCTCCAACCTGTCTTTCTTTTGTTGAAAAGATTTGGATGTTTCTTCAGAACTAAAGATTGAGGACCTTGCTCAAACTTGCTGAATGGCAGGGAAAGAGTTCAGACTTATCACTATCATGATGACATACAAGTTTAAGCTCTGTATCATCACTGATCTTTCATATGTATGATCTTTACATTGAGAGCAGGGCCACAAGATCACAGGTGCAGACACAGATAGGGTGGAGTACTTTTTGCTGGATTGACTCCCGAAGATTTTTTCATGTTTGGGTATAGCTACTAGGCAGCAGAGGTTTGGTGTCAAGAGTTTTCCATGTCCTACATTAGCCACAAAATAACATTGTGCAATCAGATGTTGAAAGACAACAGAACTCACATTTGGCAGACAAACTTTCCATTAAAAAAAAACAGGCCCAATATATATACTTCACATGTTGGCACCTATCTGTACATGTCTTGGCACTGATCTGCACGCTGCCTTTTATTGAGGTTTATTGATCTAGTCCAATTTGGACCTCTCAGGACTTACTGTACTAACTTTTTGTTTACTTTTGCAGCACATGTGATGTTTCTCCCCAAACCAGTGTATCAGGGACCAGAGAGCATCATTTACTTCAGGGGACCTAACTTGTGTGTAAGTTGATGTCTAGAGCTTTTCATTCCAAAGTGATGTGAAAACAATAAATAATTTATTTGTAGATAAGTGAAAGATAATTTGATTCATCATAAGTGCTTGATTTTTGTACTTTTGTAATGTATTTAATTTTTTTTTTGTCCAAAAGGATGAGATTGCTAGAGATAAAAGAATTACTTGGCTGATTGCCTTTTATGTGGCTTGGTCTCCAAAATGCATTGATTTAGCACCAGTATTTTCTGAAATTTCTAATGAGTGAGCTTTTTTTTTTCTCCATTGAAAATTAACAATTTTAATTATTACTTATTACTTCTAATTCTTTTATGTTTAACTTTCTTTTTTTTTTTTTTTTTTGGTTACTTCTTTAAAAGTGTTGTAGAAACTTGACATGTTCAAATCTCATGAAAGTAAAAAGAAATAATAATCGATGGTTATATTTCTGCAGGTATAATTTAGATAATTTGAAGTTTGGTAAAATAGATGTTTCCAGATATCCAAATATCGCTGAAAAGTAAGTAAGGTAAATGTATTTTAGAAGATAACATTGATTAGCATGTATGTATGTTTTAATAGAAACTCTACAGTTACTTTTATGTACTCTCAAAATGACGAAACTTGTGCCAACTTCTGATTCTGTTTTAGTAGATGCTTTATTTTCAACACACAATTATATGAATGTTTTTTTTTTTAGGTATCAAATCAACACTGGGGCATTGTCTCGTCAGCTACCAACCATTGTTTTATTTCAAGAAGGAAAAGAAACAGAAAGGAGACCCATCCCCACAAAACGTGTGACTTTAAAGTTTGACTTTACAAAAGTAAGACTCTATAGTAGTATGCGTTGCACAACTCTTTGAATTATATTTTAATGAGGCTATTGGACTTTTGTGTGTGTGTGTTGCTTAGCACTATAGTCTATGTCTAGAACCTTTTGTTATTTTTGAATGTCCTTTTCTGTCCAATTTATAACTCACCGAAATTACATTAAGCTCAATTAATAACTTATAAAAAAGTCCCCCCTTTCAGACCATGTAAAGGTCATCTGTTTCTGTGGCCTACATTATGAAAATTACTTTATTGTATTGCAGGCTAACATTATCAAAGAGTTCAAACTGAATGAGCTGTATGGTCAGTGTAAGAAGAACCTCCCTGCCAAGAAGAAGCCTGTAGACAAGACAGAGACAAAGAAGGAGAAGTAACTCTTCCTTGAGGGGGGATCTTTGAGTACTGTAAATATTTGGTGTTCTGGCCCATACTTCACACATCCGCCTTGAAGGTGATATTAAAGCTCATCATTTGAAAGATGGATTGTTTGTGGACATGGGAAGAATGACGGCATTTATTGGGCTGTAAGGATTGTATGCAAATATACATACTTGGGTTGTTGTTTTGATTTGATTTGTATATATATGTGTCATGTTGGTTTTATTGAATCTAGTTCTCTCCCCCCCCCCCCCCTTTTTTTTTTTTTTCTAAATGGATGACACACTTTTAAACTTAAGTATCTTTCAGTTAACATTGTGTCTGATAAAACTAGACATTTGTTAAAGAATGTCCAGATTTTTTTTTTTTTCTTAACTTGCTGACAGTAACTTTTAGTCTTTTTATTAAAACTAAATGAGGCTATTTTTATTGGCCAAATATATGACCTATTTGAATGGTCTCTTTTGCTCTATATTATATTATCTGCTTTTTTTCCCCCTGAAGTATGTAGTCTGATCTGGTAGTATGCCATTGTTGATATTTCTGTCTCTTCCTAGTTCAGCTGATAGTGGTGTTTTCAGGAATGATTGGCGGTTAATAGATAGAAATAATTTATTGTGTGTTCATCTCTTTCTATTTTGACATAAAAAAAAAGTAGATGTAACATAGTTGTTTTATAACTGCATACATTTTAAAAAACCTTTTCCTTTTTTTTTTTGTCTGACTAGGAATAGTAGTTATGGCTAGGCTATCTGTCCTGGTACTTTTTGGGTCATGTCCTCATTTGATATGTTAGATTTGGTTGTTGTTCTTTGTATTATGTATTATTCACTTAGAAGCGCTCTACATTTCCCAATATTTTTGTGCCACAGTGTGAATGTGGTCAATTTAAAGTTTATTACATTCCCTGCTGACATTGCTGCAAAAGATATTTACCCTATTCCTTTGTCAATGTGCAAAATATGATTTGCATTTACAACTATGTGATGATAGCATAGCAGTTGAAAAACTGAATGCTGATTAGAAGTAAGTTTGTAAGAAAGTGTTTATAGTGAATTTCATTTCATGATTCTAGAAATCTTTTTTTTTTCCTCACTCATAATAATAATAAGGCTTGTCTTCGTCTTCGAGTCCGAAGATTTGAGGAATGCAGTATTTCCAGTGGATATGCAGCCTCAGTTGTGAGCTACATATTTTGCCACATCGTACGCAGGCATAACCATTGTCCGCCAGTGGTCGATTTAGATTTTCTTTTGTTCTTAAATGTGTAACCTGCTGCCTTTGTAAGTCATCTTTGGCTGTCTTGTTCTGAAGCCACCTGCAGCTAGGTGCTCTCTTCTATGCCAGTTAAAGCAGGTTGGCTTCTAAGCTGGTCTTTAAAGCGTTTCCATGGGGCACTTCTGTTACGTCGGCATTCTTTCAGCTCTCCAAATAAGTTAAATATCTCCTTTCACTGATAAGGCCTACATGTGATAACACATCATTATCCTGCTTATTATATATATATATATATATATATATCCAAAAATTAAAATATTGTGAATAAATTGCACTGACAAAGAAACAAACTCAAGTGGACTAATTTTGTTGACCAACTTGTGTACTATTTGATGAGTTTTATATGAAAGTAACCAGTTTGTATTATAGTTCAACATATCTATATGTTTAATCAGAGCCAACTTTATTTGAAGAAGTTTGCTCAGTTATATCATAACAATCACTAGAAACTTTAATTTTAAATTTAAGCCAACAGCTTTCCATTGGGGGTTAAGGCTTTGGCCAATATTAATAAGACTTAAACACATAAATGGACCAGTCCAGTGGAAAAAAAAATGATTTGAGGTACATCTGTTTAAAATTTCATCCAATCATCTCTTAAGTTTGATTTATTTTACTTTTGACTTGTCCTGGAGTCTGAATTGCTTTGCAAGAGCATGTGATTTTTTTGTATGATTTCTTTTTGTACTTGACACTAAAGAAAAAAAATTTACCACATTCTAATTTGTACAAAGATATTCGCTATTATTTTCTAATAGCATTAGCTGATAGAAATAATTTTTTTATTTTATAGTTATTTTACTTTTTGACTAAATCGTTCCTTGTAATAAACATTCTCCACACAATATGACCTTGTACATTTCAAATTAGATCTCATGTTGTGTACATTTTGTATCTCCTTATGCAATGTTAGACTTGAATCTTGAATTTGACATAGTATCAATTTGTCAAAATGTTTTAGATGTAACAATGCATTCTTGTGGTGTCAAGTCATGGAAAGGCTGAACAGATTGGCTTCATAAAAGTTTGTGTGCAGTGAAAGTATAATTGTGAGTGCAAACAATTTTTCTAATCTTAGTATGCAGTATTGAGCGCATGGTATCTGATAAGTGAAGCACCCTGTTTGGTTGAATATTTCACAGCTTTATCATATTCCAGAGAAAAAAAAATGCATCAAAATATTTATAAATAAATGATTCAAAACTACAATTTGTGTTTGCATCTTCATTGAAACTTTGGTTTAACCCTTAACATACCAAAGGGGTTCCTGACCCCCAGTGAACTGTTGTTGCTAATTTGTATGTGTTCTGTATTATCTTTAGTTAAATAATAAAATATTACAAGTTACAAAGCATTTAAAAAAAAAAATTAAATTATCTAAATTATTATGGTAGGCTTTGTATTAAAGTTCTAATTCTGTTTGCATGATCTGAGCAGTGTTATAGTTTGAAAAATGCCTTCTCGGCATAATTTCATATTCCTGGCATTATTCCAATGTTGGAGAAGGCAAGTGTACAATAAGCTTTGAATGTTAAAACTTTTCCTTTAAAACACCAAGGTGGGCCAGCATACACCAGAGGGTGATTTTTATTTTACTGTTATAATTGTAATAGCTAATTAGTTTAATAAACCCACAAAAAATAATTTTTTAAAAAGTAATCAATCACATATTGCACTAACTAAAACACTGGGGTAAACTATGTTGACTTCATAAGCTTGATAGGTTATATAACTGAATTACAAAAATAATACTGTCATAATATTTATTGATCTTAAAAATTTCACAGGTGAATCAACATTATGCACTAATTTGTTATTCTCCTTTTATGATATGACAATACATTAACATCACATATTAATAGCAGTAAAAAAAAATTTAAAAGCATTAACATAAATATATCATGGCTAAGCAAGAATGAACAGCTTTTATCACAGAACTCCATGGTTTTTAACAGTTTCAAAGTGTTTGTAAAGTGTAACAAGAAATAGTACAAAACAACAAAGTGCTTGTTTAATAAACTTAACAAAAAATTAATACATAAAACAGCAGAGCATAAGAAAGGAAAAAGTGTGGACGTATCTAGAATTGTCTAGCACTTCAGGTAAGTAGACCAACCTTTTTTATTTTTTATGTGCAATATTGAAGTTACCAACTACAACATTAAGACTTAAGTATAGTGGAAAATTATTAAAAACCCACAAAGCTCATCTAAGGGGGAAATTTTCATATTTACAGCCAATACTGTATGATTTATTTCCCTTTTTAATACCAAACAAAATTCCTTAATTTTTTGGATTGCTTCATGTTTGGTTAGGGACAAAGAATAATTGCTCAGTTTCAAAATGATCTTTAATGGCGGATTGAGGGAGATAGTTTTGTACTAGAGTTTGACCAGAGTGAGCTGATATAAGATTTATAAATAAAAAAAGCATCTTATATGCTTGGGGTTAGGTTGGAGGACATGGCCTATTTATGTGTCATAATTTCCTAGACCAGTGTAAAGTAATTAAGTGGACAGCTGACCATGCTTGATTCAAGCAATTCATTTCTTGCAAATTACAACAAAAGATAATCCAAACATAAACATGAGACAGGAAAAAAAATATTTTCATACAATTCATTTATACAATTTTATATAAACAACTATTTTTTTTTCACACATCTTTTGATCAAATTAGCAATTAAACAAATTTTTTAGATTTGGAAAATTTATACATACAGGTACTAGCAGAACTATGGTACACTATCAATTTATATAATAATATATAAAATTGTGTAGATATTAAGGGAGACATACTCATGTCTTAAGCCGTCACTCAAATGGAGTTTGATGATGATGGTGATGATGGGAGACCTACAATGCCTTTTATGTTTCCTTTGTATTAATATGTAACACAAAATAGTCAATTTTCAATTATATTTGCAGGCAAGTTGAAATATGTTAACTAGATAACTTTTTGATACAAAACCACATTTACAATTTCTTAAATAAAACAGAAACAACTTCAACGTAAGAAACACTTCAAAAAGATATGCTTAGACAAGTCTTAAGTTGTTTTTTCTTTTCTTGCCTTTCGCTATGGCATGTGCATATAGAGGTCATTCAACCATTTTCAAAAACAAGTAGCCTTTCACTTCATTTTAATCGTACAAACAGTTTAAAAGAAACAAAATTAATTAAAACCCATGTTCTTTAAGTAAATTGGTGGCTATGACGATCCGCTGTATTTCACTAGTGCCTTCATATATTTCTGTGATACGAGCATCTCTGTAGTGGCGCTCAGCTGGCATGTCAGTCACAAAGCCCATTCCCCCTAGAATCTGGATAGCCTGCAAGATATTTCAACTCATGTTAAGTACAGCTACTTAATGCTCAAAGATTTTAGAAGAAACAATTTGTTAGAACTTTAATTAAGTCATGGGTATGCAGTGGCCAAGGGGTTAAGCCCTTGGCTTCTGAACCTGGGGTCCTGGCTTCAAATCTTAGTGAATGCTTGGATTCTGAATTTTGGGATTTTTAGGGCATCCCTGAGTCCACCCAACTGTAATGGGTACTTGACTTTAGTTGGGGAAAGTAAAGGCAGGCAGTTGTTGACAACAAACATCCTTGTCTGACCCCTATTTGTACTGGAAAACGTTTTGTAAGCTGTCCATGGTGAACCTCTACATGTTATACTCTCATACGAGTTATTGATAATGCTCACAAAGTAGCTTGATACGTGAAGTCTAATGCCTTCTCATAGTCCACAAAATGTAAAAGTAATGGGGAATTCCATTCCAGCGATTATTCTGATTTGTGGTTAAGCGTTTTGGTCACTGCACAATCTGTTTTTTTTCCTAAAAAGGCCTATTCCTGTTACAGTTTCTGAGATCACCCTTTTTATGGAGCTTTATTAGGAATCTTTCTTTCCAGTCTGCTGATATGTCCTCCACCTCAAAAAGCTGATAACACATTTCTACTGAGCTTTCCATGTCCGCTTTCAAGGCTTCTGCTGGAATGTCATCAGGTCCTGCTGCCTTTCTGTTTTTCAATTTTGTCTATATCCCTCTTTATTAAGAGATCACAAATGTCATAAAGATTTGAGGTTGCTGGTCTATTCCATAATTCCTGGAAATATTCCACCCATCTATTCATCTGCTTTGCTTTGGTTCAGGATAATGAAAACAATAACGACTAAGAAAGTCAGCAAAACATGATGCTAGGAAATATTCATTTCCTTATTCATGTGAAACCCTTTCTAAAAAAACCCCAAAAAAAACAACTATGGAAACTAGCTGATTTGGAAACTACTTTGAAGTTTCCATTATATATATATATATATATATATATATATATATATATATATATATATAGGACTAGTTATTTTACCCTCCAAATTAAAAGCAGAACAAAGAAATGAACAAATGTATAAATTGTCCATGCCAGGTTCAAGAAAAAAACAAACTATTATTTTTATGGTAACAGAAATCAATTAAGTCAATTGAGTGAATACAGCACAACTAGCCATTGTTTCTAATGCCATACAATGTTGGATGAGTGACTGGACCTACTGCCTAAAAACCTCAATCTCCATCAGCACTCAAACTTAAGCCCTTCAATGAACTCATTCACTTATCATTTTAATCTTGTTTTAAGCTATTGCTGTGATTATTATCCAAATGAGTTCAAACTAAAAACAACATAAAAAAAAAGAGCAGCTTATGCTTCAAATTACGAGGCGCTAATTATAACAAAATACTTACAGAATGTGCATTGAAGGTTGCTGCTTCAGAAGCTGCCAACTTTGCCATAGCTGCTTCCTGAAACAGAATATTACAATGGCATTACTTGCAGATTATAAAGGAATAATTGTTGTACATATTTACAATTTGAACAGCCAAAGAAATCTATAAAAGTCAACTATTACATTTTTAAATTATCAATTTTCAGTCATAATTTTCAACAATTATAATAGTTCCTCCAATCTTTTCAGTTCAAATTTTAATTTAAGCTAAATTGAACATTCAAATTTTATTGTTGTAAGCAATACATTTACTATAGCAGAAACAGATAGTTTAGATTTGAATCCATTTTTCTTTTAGTTCGATGCTGCATAGCACATCTTTCATGCTTTAGCATACTCAGTGTGGTCAGGTTTCTAACCCATGTTGTCTTTAGTCACTCAGCAAACCCAACTCAGTTTGACTCAAGATTTCAATCTGATCCCCTTTGCCAAATTTTGCATGTTAACATTTTTTTCACTTTTTCATAGCTCAAAGCAAACTAAAAGCTAAAAAAGACAACTATATGAGCACAAAGAAAAAAAAAAGTTTTTTTTTTTTTTTTAATTTTAGATGTTAAGGAGTATGATAAAAAAACTTAACATTTATAATTCATTACAACATTTGACAGGAATTATTGTTTCTACTTGTGATGTTTCCTATGGAAACCAGTCTCATGGTCAAAGTGTGACTGAATTATATAATATCTGGAGTAATCTGGACCCATATCAAGGTGTCATAAGCTTTGCCTAGAATAAGCCACTTGAGTACAAATTTAAATAAGAATGATCAAAAAATAAGTCGGAAATATTATAGTAAACATGTATTACCTTAGTAAAGTTTTTCCCAGCATCTTTTAACATGGCCGCCTTCCATGTCAACAGACGTGCACTTTCCAAATGTACTTCCATGTCAGCTAATTTGTTCTGTAGAAAAATTATAGCAAAGAAATGTAGCATTCTTTATAACAAACAAAAACAAAATAGCAATTAAGACAATAGTGTAATTATTTTAAATGCCTATGTAACAAAAGTCGGTATATTTTAATTTTGTGTCAGATATTTTGTAGAGTAAAAACATGTGTTCAGTTCAGGGATATAATTTAAAGAACGCTTCAATCACAGATACTCAATCACTTGAAACAAAATTTTCTTTTAAAATTAACAATGTTTATTTATGTAGAAGGAAATATGTCATTAGTTGGTCTTTCCTATACAATTGCCTATCATAACTATCTACCGTAATACTGAAAACTGTTGTAATTTTATGTTTTATGTGTTAATTGCAACTTTTTGTTCCTGGATTATAACTACTTTTCTATTTCTACTAGCTAAGTACCCTGACACAGTGCAATGGATTTTTATAAAGTATAAAGTAAGAATTCCCTTTAGAACTTGTGACCTACAGAGCAGATGATGTAAAGGTCATCTGTATCTATGGCTGATAATTAACGAGGATGTCATGTGGCAAGCACAAAGACCAACCTCCTTTACTTTCCCCAACTAATGTACATATCAGAGCTGGATGAATTCTTTCGAAGATACGACTAGTCTTGGAACAGATGGAACTGGTGCATGCGAGGATCTTGCCCTGTACAGAACACTGTTTTGTTTTACATGTTTCGGATGTTCCTTTAGAGTTGAATAGTTTACTTCCTAGTCCAAACCTCCCACAGGATGACGGGGAATGGGAGCGGGCAGGGTTTGAACCCTGGACCATCGATAAATCCAAACGACACTCCAGAGTGCAAACTGCACAACCAGGCAGACATTCACTGCCAGATACCTGGACTGTGCTAAAAGGGATTAATCTCAGCACGGAGCCTTAGTGCATGGTACCCATTAGAATTGGGTTGACTCAAGGACACCCCTCAATTCAGGAGCCAAACTCTTTACCATCCAGCGTTCTCCCATATCATAAAGTATATGGTAGGATATTCTGTGCAGTAGACTCTGCAGCTTCCAACTCATTAAAATGAACCTTTCTGTACACAATTTTAATTACTTTCTCTGCAAGCCTTTTTACTAAATTTTACTGCACACTCTTTATTTTTATATGCTACTGTTGTTTTTTTTTATGGCTGCCTCATTAGTAACACATTTAAGGGGCTTTAAACATAACTAATTTGTTGTGTTTAACAGGTGAGATAGGGTCTCAAACAAGGAAATCCTATGAGCATTGGACACCAGGTGGGTAAAGGCTTCAACAATTGCCAGTGTCTCTTTGTGGAGACAGTTTGCAGTCCAATGCGCTGAACTGCGCTGGAGGATCTAAGTCTAAGTAAAGTAACTAACAGGTGAATGTTGCAAAGAAGCTTTTTCCCTCTATCCTGATTCTTTTCATTTAATAAGAAAACCACTCTATAAATATGTGTATAAATGTATATACTTTAGAATTGTATAAGAAAAATAAAATGAACTTACTTTCTATTGGACAAGTGATTTGAACAAAGTAACTTTCAAGAATTCTTTACTTACCTGAATAGTTTGCATTTTAGCAATAGGCATTCCAAAGGATTGTCTCTTTATCGCATAGTCTACTGCACAGTCAAGAGAAGCCTGCAATCAAAGAGAGATGAAGAATAATTAACAAACTAATGCAGCCGTAATGGAAACACAAAATGGAGCAGATTGTAGATAAATTAAACTAAAAATGCAACCAATAAGGTCATTCTTTATGCTCCAAAGTTTATATTTGTTAATACCTGAGCAATGCCCAATGCTTGTGAAGCTATTCCGATCCTTCCTGCATCTAAAGTTTGCTTTAAATTAAAAAGAAAAAATATCTTCTTTAGTTATGCGCAGAAGAACAAAAAAAAAAACTTTTTGATAGCATTTGAGTACTTTTTATTATTTTTTTTCTCGACGTTTCTCTATATAAGTTATTAAAACAAAGCCAGTACTGAGTATGTAAATGAAATTAAGTAACATTATGAGGCCATAGCTTGTGAAAAAATATCAGGTGATGTTTTTTTTAGTACAAAAAAAAAATCCTTAGGATTTCAGTTTCAGTAGCCTCAATGTAGAGCCTCAAAAAACTTTTTATTTTAATTTTAAAAAATTTGTGCAGATATTCATCATAAATCTTATCCTATGTATTACATCTATTACGTCAAAGAAGAAAAGAATTTACCATGGCAATCTTAAATCCCATTCCAGGCTTGCCAAGTATATTCTCAGCTGGAATGCTGCAATCTTCAAATATCAGGTAACACGTTGAGGACGCTCTGATGCCCAGTTTGTCTTCTTTCTTTCCTAACGACAGACCAGGGGTGGACTTATCCACAAGGAAAGCACTGATACCCTTCAAAGAAATATTTACACAAATGAATAAATCGTGAAGTAAATGTAAATGAATGCACTATTAATTGCAGCAATATATATGGTACACTGTGTGGACTACGAAGGCTTTCAGCACGATTAGAAATTTGTTATTTGTTTCATAGAAAGGGAAAGTTTTGACATAACTATGATGCGACTAGTAAAAACATACAGCGAAATGTAAACTGACTACTTTTGACGGTTTTTAAGGACATAAATTTTTAGCTTGATGACATTCGATGGTTTCCTTCATTATTATTTAACTTCTTCTTTGACATTCGCTATCAGCGTCAACTAAATTCTATTGTTGGCCTTTTGCCTGTGTTATTTCATTTTGCTATTTAAGCGTTACCTCTGTTGGCTTATCTCCTTAAGACACAGCATGGAAGCGCCTAACAGAAGAGACATAACTCACAAAAGGAGAGAGGCTGAATGCTCAGAGGGTTTTAAGGATGTTTTGTTGTGGGTAATCGACTAAATTCAGGGTTTGTAAACATCTCTATTCAAATATGGAATGCAGTTTGATATATTAAAAATTCAATGGAACACATCAATTATTATTGAGTGACATTGTGAGTTTAAATTAAGAGACTTGATGTAGTGATAAGTCAAAGAAAAATAACTTCTAGCTGACTATTAATAACTAAATACAAATATACATTTGTCTTGCAATTACACAGAAATAAACAAACAATAGTTAAAAAATGAATAAGGTGACAGATACATTTTAATAAGGATAATAATAATAAAAATGATTATCCATGAAGACATTTGTGTTACAATTTGTTACAAGCTTTAAAAATAAAAATAGTCCATAATCTTACCTTGTGTTTCAACTTCTTATCTGTTGTAGCAAATACCTTAAAAAAATATATATACTTTATTTAAAAACAAAATTCAAGGGAAAAATGTGTTTTTATAGTAAAGATTTTATTAAAAAATAGTTTGTGTATAGAGCATCATTCAATCTATAGCAAGCTCAGTGGGCTCTGGTCCAATCGCATTTGTGAACATGTAGGGGGAGAGGGTATCTGAGTGCTGCCTCTAGATGTTCAGCTGGGATTTGAACTAGAGTGCCCTTTATAAGTGACCAAGCAGTTACTGCCTCTCAGCTACAATATTAAAGCTACTGGTTCCTTGCAAAATAACCAATCAGATCAGCCAAAGAAAATATTCAACTTTCTCTTCTTTCTACCCATCCTTATGCAGATCATAATTCAGATTTGGCCTTGGAGGCAATAACAAATTAAAAAAAAAAATTCTATTAGATCCAGCATCATTTGTCTTTATTTTGCACATAGATAACAATTAATCTGAAGTCCCATTTTCTTATTATTACCCACGGAACATCCTCTTTTTATTCTACTTTTGGTTCGGAAAAGAAAAACCCACCACTGCTGCATCTGCTTCATATCCGTTAGTAATCCAAGCTTTAGTTCCATTGAGGACCCACTTCTCTCCCTGTAACTGAGCTGTTGTAGAGGCGGCCCCTGCATCACTCCCATTACCTGCAACAAATACTCTTTCATTAGTTTACATTATTATTATTAAAAGACTTCTTTTTGCCTTAAAAATTAATGAAAGCAATCAAATGTATTAAACAGAGACTTAGTGAAATATTACAATTAGGATCTAGAAGTGTAGACTGGAGTCACAAGTTACATGTATATTTCATACTATTTTTAAGTCTTAAGTTGAAGACAATGGTTTCTAGATTAATAATTTGTCCATTTCTATACGATTTTTGTAAGTATTAATTGCAGATGAGACTGAAAAACACAGTTAAAATCTGATACTAAATCTTGCATATAACAACCAATACATATTGTTATAAACCAGGTTGTGACACAGATGGGATTATTGTTGTGTGTATTTTTTAAATCTGCATATGAAATAACAGTTGGTTGACTTTGAACCAGAGGCTTATAGAAATATTTCTTTTAAAAATGTCTGACAATTGTCTCCCTTGTAACATAGTTAAACTGTAACAGCTGTCAGCAAATATGCAGACCACCGCACAGGTTTCATATACCTTGTTAATTATTTAATATGATATATTTAAATCCAAAGACAGAGTATAACTATTACTAATTAACATAAAGAGCTTTCTGGAACAAAATAAAATTTGAATTTCAATGTAACCAATGTCAAGGGAATAGTAACCAATGTCAAGGGAATAGTAGCCAATGTCAAGGGAATAGTAGCCAACGTCAAGGGAATAGTAACTCACCTGGTTCGCTCAATGCAAAGCATCCAATTCTGTCTCCATGCAAAAATGGTTTCATGAATTTTTCTTTCTGTTCTGGAGTGGCATTTTTTAGGATGGGACCAAGGTAAAGACTCTGTGGGTTAGCAAACATAACAAAATTTAATTTCATCTATAAACTATCAGGAAGAATAATATCTTTTTTTTTTTACCTTTACCTATTCTTTAGCAAGATTTGTCGACAGTCTTTCTCCATTCCTGTCTTTTGCCTAAATTTGAACCTCTTCCAATGGCAGGCCCATCCATTCTTTTATGTTGTCTTCCCTTAGCTTTCTCTGTCTGCCTCTTCTTTTTTCCCTGGCACTGTTCGATGAAGGAAGGTCTTTGCAAGCCCCAAAGACCTTGTAATATGACCATATAATTTAGCATGCGTTTTTTTTACGATAGTTAGCAAGTTATCAGGGGTCCAATCGCTGCAGTAAGCCTGTCTTTAATCTTGTGGTTTGTGATGCGGTCTTTAAATGAATAATATCAGTCAGTGACAAATATAAGAAGTTGCTTATCCTACTAGGCTCTATCTTTAAAGGGAAAAAGGAAATTTTGATTGTACTGACTGTTCTTACATTATTCACACTAAGTATGACTCCAGTTGAAGCACATCCTCGACTGATTTCTTCAATAGCAATAGCATATGCCAGGTAATCTAAACCAGTTCCTCCTTCAGATTCTGGAACATCGACACACAACAAACCGAGCTGTCCTAATTTTTTTATCTAAAGAAGAAAAAACATCATTTTTTAAATTATAAATGTATACAGGTACTAACAATCTGTAAACTGAACAAAAAAATATTTTTATTTTCTAACATTTTTAAGTATAAATATATTTCTAGTTATAGATTAAATATTATAAAAAAAACAATTTGGCTGAGTTTTTGTTGTTAGTGAGTAATATGTTGGTGTGAAACAGATGAAAGTTACCAATGGCATTCCCTGTGTGAGAATCTATAACTCAGCCACAATAATATGGAGTTAGAATTTTGGGTTTACTACAGTCATTGGTAATCTCTTGCTATCCTAGAAGAAACTTTAGAGAAAGGCTTCTCAAAGTTTTATTAACTCTTTCTCTCCGTAATTATTTACCACATTCTAGTGGAATCAACGTTGGTATCGTCAGTTAAGAAAGAGTGAAGAACATCACAGATTGAGTTTGATGGTTTAAGAAAAAGTAGCATCCAATAAAAAGCTATATTTATTTGTAATATATTCTGATACAGTTGCTTTTTTTCCTTTCTTTTTAATAAATAAAACAAATTACTATAAAACTCATATAAAACATATTTTTATAAAATCATGTATTCTACAAGATATTTTTAGTTTTTCTACCATATGCAACATTTTTTCTTAAATATCACAAGACTACATATTTTATCTTACTTGTTCCGCAGGAAATTTATGTTCCCTATCTAGCTGCCCTGCTATCGGAATTAATTCTTTTTCTGCAAAATCTCTGCAAGTTTTTCTCAATAGTGCATGAGTTTCAGGTAAGTCTATCAGGCTATGAGAAGAAGCATATCGCATCTGGGTAGTTAAGCCCAAACTTTTACCTGTGATAGAAATAAAGAAGCTTAGAAAAAAAAAGCACCTGTACATCCTGATTCTGTGTAAAAAAAAATGAACCTTGTATATGTAGGCACAAAGAGCCACATGACAGTCTGGTAGACCCAGGCCACCTATATAATAATGACATTACAAATTACTGAGTTATAATCTAGACTTTTTTAGGGTTTCATATATTCTATATTATGATTAATTTGTCAAAACCTAGGTGTTTTTGCAGCAAATAGTAGCATTCAGCTCCTGATAATAATGATGATATAATTTAAGCCGAATTTAATTCCCGTTAATTGGAATCCAATTATTGAATGAAATGAAGAATGAGGTTATGTCTTATGATAATTTAAAATTTTGGTTCAAACATCGAAAGATATCCCTCTGGAGTAAATGATCGATCATGTCAATCATGACCTTCCTTCAGGGAACAGTACCAGAAAAAAAAAGAAGAAGAGACAATAACGTCTGTATTTATATAAGATAAGATGACAATCATGATGAGATCTAGGTCTAGATCTAGTAATAGTCTATTATAATAATGGTCAATATTATATTTATTTATATTATTACTCTATTATTACTGCTAGATCTAAAATTTCTAGTCCTAGTCAGCTAGTCTACTACTCTACTCCCTAAGTGACTAAGACGTCTAAGAATCGCAAGATTTAGAAGATAGATCTATTATAATTATTTAAATTATGTTACCAGCTTGATGACGAATAAAGGGTGCATAGCTGCATATTCTTAAGACTTTTATCGCTGTTGATGTCATTTCTATGAGATTTATGTATGCATGGAAATGGATCAGGACCTAGCTAAGACTCCAAGCCGAAAACACAAAATGAGAAAACAAAACCTACTCCACGGGGTCAAAGTTTATGCATCAAGAGTTTATTGTTGTTGTTTTTTTTTTTAAGTCACAAACCTATATAAAAGTAATAAATTTTTTCCCCACATGAAAAAAAAAAACAAACTTTTCTTGTATTTCTTAAAAAAATAAATACCTGATTATATAGCTTGCATATATCCCCATATTGATGAAACTATCAAAAAATCAAGCAAAGCATTAGGGTCTATTACAAGAAATTTCTATAAATCAAACAAGAACATAAAACTAACGTTTTTTAACCTTGGTTAGGCCTAGCGGCCTAATAGAATAGGCATATGCATCAACTCAAGAAAACATTAAGAAACTGGAACAGACACAAAATAGCTCAAACGAATCTTCACATATGACTAAAGTAACAGCTTTAGTAAAATCCCTAAATTTAGAAAGCCTTCAGGATAGAAGACTTAAAAGTAAAGTAGCAATTATAATACATAAAAAAAAAACTGAACCATAATCTTCAAATACAAAAACAAAACCTAATAAAATACTCAGAAAGACACAAAGAGAAAGGCATATTCATCGTTCTATATGCTAGGACAAATTTGTACAAATGCTCCTTCCGCAAACTAAAACTCTATGTCCATTCTACAAGATCTTCGGGGATCGCAAAGACCTTCCTGCAGGGAACAGTACCAGGAAAAAGAGGCAGACAAAGAAAGCAATGGGAAGAAAACATAAAAGAATGAATGGGCCTGCCATTGAAAGAGGTTCTATCCAAGTCAAAAGACAGAAAGGAATGGAGAAAGACGGTTGACAAATCTTGTGTGGTGCCCCATCGGTCCAACAGACCTCGAGACGGGTGAACTTGATGATAATAGTAAATATTTCACACAACGAATTGTCAATTTGTTAGAAGGGTTTCAAAATCACCAGTAAGGGAGGTAAGCCTACTAGGACGCCATTAATGAATGATTTCTTAAGGCCTATATGTCTTAAAATCAAGTCTTCAGAAATATATAAATAAGCTGGTATTAGAGACAAAGTAGTGTGCGTGTGTGTGTTGGTGGGATGGTGTCTTGTAGCCGCATGGGTTAAGGATGGCTTCTTTATTGTAAAAATGTAACCAGACATTGTATTCAATGTCTTCTCCAACCTCATTTTCCCATCGGCAGAGTTCATTGCACTTTCCATTGCCCATAGTTTGTGACGTCGCAGGTCAGTGTTCAGGCCTTCTATGACGATTGGTCTCGCTGTAACGGTCTTTCGTCTGCAATCGGAATAGCGCGACATGAATTGATAACTGGATTTCGATAGTAAACAGTGTCGATCATTAGTATGTTAGTCTTCCTTTATTCCGATTCAGTTATAACAATTAGGAGGCTTATTCACCTACTTCTGATAGAATCAGGGCCGGATTTAAGTACGACGTGGCTCAGGGTGGGATTTTGGGGGAGGCTTTTGAAAACTGTAATGAAAATACATTAAGTTAATGCTAGGAAATGCATTAGGTTACGTTTTCTTCAACAATTTCTGTTCATCGGAGTCAATGTTATACACACGAATTCTTTTTTGTTGATTTATTAAGTAGGGCTTACCTTGCTAATTTGTCTTAGTTTGAAATAATAAAAAAAAAGTCTTTGATTTATTCAGGTTAATTAGAAAGAAAAGAGTTATAGTTGTTTTCACCTTCACCTATACCTTTGTCTGTTGGACCGTTGGGGCACCACACAAGATTTGTCAACAGTCTGTCTACATTCCTCTCATTTGCCTTGGAAAGAACCTCTTTGCTGTTTTCACAAACATAAAGATACGAGCAAGACGAGATTTGAGAGGCATTAGAGAGAGAGAAAGAGAAAAAGAGAGAAATACAAATAGATAGATAGACAGACAGACAGACAGACAGACAGATAGATGGATAGAGATATAGATAGATAGGTAGACAGACAGACAGATAGATAGATAGATAGATAGATAGATAGATAGATAGATAGATAGATATAGATAGATAGATAGATAGATATAGATAGATAGATAGATAGAGATAGATAGATAGATAGATATAGATAGATAGATAATTAGATAGATAGATAGATATAGATAGATAGATAGATAGATAGATAGATAGATATAGATAGATAGATAGATAGATAGATAGATAGATATAGATAGATAGATAGAAATACAGAGGAAGAGAGTGAGAGAGACAGAGAGAGAAAGATAGAGATAACAAATTGAAAGATACACAAGAAAAATACACGAGAGGCGAAAGAGAAAGTTACGAGAGGGAGAAAGAGATAGAGACAGAGAGAGATATGTTCTCTAGATGACTTACAACAGGACCGGTCCTAGCAATTGCGGGGCCGTATGCGAAACTGATTGCGCGGGGCCTAGTTGGCCGAGAATAAGGATAATAAATGAAAATTAAGATTTTGTATTCGAAAATAAATTCGGCTTTGCATTTTATTCATTCTTTTCTAAGTACAAAATTGCGATCAAGTTAACTTTACGAACCTTGTGACTATAAAAGTAAATAAGGTATTGGAACTTCCGGTTAAGGGGAAAATTCGTCCGATTATTACATTTTATGACATGAAAGCTGACAGTGCCTTTAATTTTTTATTGCGCGTAGGATTTTGTTTATTTTTCAAGAGATTTTAATAAGTGCTGAACTTTTCCAGGAATTTTCCGTATACATTTTGCAATTAATAATTTGCACATAGAATTAGCGCGGGCCTATGAAAGCGCGGGCCCCACTGCGACCGCATAGGTTGCAGAGGCCAAAGACCGGCCCAGACTTACAACCAAGTAACGCCTATTATTCAATCAAGTTTAGACCAAGAGGATAAAGAACATTACGATTATATCTCTTTGCATGGATGTTGTGGGAGTCACACCGGTGTCGGCATTTCCAGTTCCTCACGTGAAGTCTTCCCGCACTGTTATCAACTAGACAGCTGTATGGTACGGTGTCTCTGTCTTCTTTTTTAATTTCAACAAAAAATGTCCTTCAATAAGTAGTCAGACTTAAGTATCTTTTTAAACATTTCAGATTGCTACTCCCCTTCCCTTAGTTGATGCCCTGCTAGAAAAACAGCTTATCTCAAGTCTTCGCAAAGATTGCAAGGGATGTAACATTTTATTTTATCAAACGCTAGTATTTTGATGAGTTATCTCCCAGAATGTCAACAAGACCATTGCACGTCACTCCGCTAGTGCGATTACAAGATTAATAATACTAACTAATAGCTAAGGCTACACCCATGGCCGGATCTACCTATAGGCAACACGTGATTTAGCTTGGGGCCCTCAATAAATATTTAGCATATATAACATAATATCTGAACTTATAACGAGCCTCAAAAAGGTTCCTTTTGAAGTCTAAATACAGTACTGGCTACACTTAAGACTGTATAAGTAAAGTTCCCCTTTCAGACTTTGCGATCTTTAGGGCAGATGATGTAAAGGTCATCTGTTTCTGTGGCCCATGGTTAACAAGGGTGTCATGTAGCCAGCACAACGACCAAACGCCTTTACTTTTCCCCAACTAGTGTCAGGTACCCATTAGAGCTGTACCACTCAGCCACCTAGCCTAAGACTATATACTTAATAATAGATCTTTACATAATGCAGAATGCACTCTTAATTGAAACTCACCTGTTTTTAAAGCTTCCATATTTTAGAACTCAACGAACAGCATTCAGTCATTCATTAACACTCACAACATCTGGACTTGTAAGGCCTTCCTACTGCGCCATCAAAATAAAAGTCGGTAAAGGAAAATATAAATTAAATAAATTATAGCTTTTATATAGCACTACTTTCATGCTTATAGCATGCTCAGAGCAGTATGGTCCAATCTCATTTGTGGACCAGTGGGGGGTAGGGGGTATCTGGGAGTAGGTTTTTCATGCTGCCTTTAGGTGCTCAGTAAACACAACTATGCTCTAGTCGGGTGTCGAACCTCAAGCCCCCTTCATAGGTAGCCAAGTTCAAGCGTACTTAGACTCTCGACCACCCTTTCCAAGAAAAGAAAGAAAGAAAAAAAAAGACAGTTTTAACGGCAAACCCAAACATAACTATTATTACAAAGCTTCTATCAACTCAGTCTGTCTTTATGTCTGGTAAAATAACTGTACACGTTATTTCTCCCACACCCATTCTCGGATGAAGTTGAAAGTTTGCACAATGATTCATTGGCGTAGATTTTGTATACACTACATGAATCAATAAATAATACCCCCAATTAGTCAATTAATTACTGGTTACCAATCAATATTATGTTTTATACAGATAAGGGAAATAAATCCTTCAGTATTCACAGATATGGCTAAATATGTATTTTTCCCCATTAGATAATTGTACACTTTATTTCTCCCACATCCGTTCTCTGATTAATTTGAAACTTTGAACAATTATCTATTATACCTAACAAAACATGAATTAATACAAAGAAAACAATTAGTCAATTATTACTTATTGGTTATTAGTTATTTTGTATGATATCTAAGAAGGATAATAACATCTACATTATTGAGAGATATTGAGTTGTAACTGGGGAGGTTTCTTTACATAAGCTTTGTTCTTTTTTTAAAGAAATTTTATATTTTGCTTGTTTTAAACTGTATGCCCATGTGTAAAGAATTAGGCATTGAATATGGTGTTTCTTCCCATAGAAAATATATTTATTCTTAGAATGGAAATAAAGCTTCTGGTTCTTTCCTCTGTTTCCCTGTGTAAGCTGCCTCTGGAAATTTTAAACTGTCGAGACTGTAATACTAAAGTTTGACTCAAAGTTACAGTCATCGTCTTTTAATCAATCTTTTAGTGGAGGGTTCAGAAGAGTAGTCCTATGTCCGAGAAAGCCTTCAGGATAGAAGACTCCCGGGTACGCTGTTCTGCCTCAACGGGGTACTCCGGGAGTAAACAGTTACTTGAGGGGTAACTTGGCTAAATGAATGGCAAAAAAAAACTCCCGTGGGAGTGTCCAAGGGTACGCGAGAGTGAACCCATTGCACGGATGGAGTTGAATGAGAGCTCTCACGACCCTGTTGATAATCCAAGCGCCGTTTCTCAAGGGACCGTTACATTAATGGCGAGTTCCCCCAAGGTTAACTTGGTATAACATAGGAAGATGGCGGAGGCTCCCGGTAAACTCGGTCCTTTGGCCATGTCTAGCCCATGCGTCCAGAGGCCAGTTATGTCGGAAATAGCAATGTTTTGCATAGGCATTGACTTGAGTCTCTTCCAGACAGAACGGTGGTTCAGACAGTTTTTTTTTTTTTTACTGTTTGACGCTCAAACAGATTTTTTTCAAACTTAGAGCTCGAAGAGCCTTCGGCTCAGCTCTTAGACGATCTAACGGATAGAAGACTCAAAAGTAAAGTAGTATTTATGCATAAAACACCATAATCTTCAAATACAAAATCAAAACCGAATAAAATACTCAGAAAGACATATTCCACGTTCTATATACTGGGACACATTTGTACAAATGCTCCTTCTTCCCTAGTGCTATTAGAGCATGGAAATGGGTTGTCTGAGGCTGCCAGGAAAACCAATGACTTGGCAGAATTTAAGTCATTGGTTAACATGCATGACTAGAACAGAAGGGAAAGCCAAGCCAAGGAATACTGTATGCAGAATCAGCGAGCAACATGCGGAACGACAGCACGCCAGGAGGCGACAGGGAACGTGCTGGCTCCAGCTTCTGAGAAGTCACGATGCTACAAAGGAAAAGCACTCTACTCATGCACCTCTAACACAGGAGCCTGCGAAGTAGGACGTAATCATCTTCTTTTTTGAAGTAGCGTCTGTGTTATATAAGATAAGAAGATAAGACGAAATAATGATCAAGAAGTAAACCCCGCAAAGCATAAAAATAAAAAAATCTTGACATTGATCAACTTTTTGATGAAATCGGGACACAGGGCCGTTCCGCCAGAACCTTTTATGAAAGGCGTGAGGCACACAGTTCAATACGGGACTGTCCCGCCCATGTCGGGACGACTGGTCACCTTATCTATTACTAAATTGTATTGCTTGAGAACATTAAGAGGATATTATGGATGGCTGTGTATACAGAGGGCAGATTACTGCGATTAAATTCTAGTGTGTAACTCTCCAATAGTTAGTTTTATTTGACTTTCTTTGTTTTGGTTTTGTTTCAATGTTTCAGTGTATTTCCAGGGGGCATAATTAGAAACATTGCCAACTTGACAAAATACTCTCTACACACATTTTTATTTGTACAGGTAACACAGACTAAACAAAAACTAATTCATCATTCATTGGCCTCCTTCAGTCGTGAAGCGACTATGGTTTCGTCTCGAACATTTTTACATATGGCTGTGGAGCCCTATTTTGGAGAGACACATCCATCCACATATATTGCATGTCAAGGTGGCTTTCGCTTTGGTGGTAGAGGAGCTGGCAATTTTCCGTGTGACAAAAAAACAACATCTATCCATTACAAAAAAAAACAACAACAAAAAACAACTAACTCACAACTAACACAAGAGTTTTAAAAAAATGTGTTTATTCATTTAAATACAATTACTCTTGAAGACAATTTAGCCTACGCTACGAAAAAAAAAAAGTCTGCGATTATAATCTAATGTTTCATTAAGGGCGACATTATAGAAAGCCCTTTACCTAATACAAAAGTCTGTAGCATTTCCCATTCTTTGAATTTGTTTTCATCCTTACTAGATGTAATAAATAACTTTGCGTACAATGGATCAACAAACGCACTGTCTACCTTACAGGAAACAAATATTCGAACTGAAAACAGTCACAAGTAGCCCTACGTCTATTACATGTAATAGTAGCGTTATCCGTTACAAAAGCGGTGTGGTGGCTGAGTTGTAAAGAGCTTGGCTTCCAAACCAAGGGGTTTTGGGTTCGAATCTTAGTGATTTTTTTTTTTTTTTTAAATTTGGAATTTTTAGTACGCCCCTGAATCTACCCACGTCTAATGGGCACATAACAAATTAGTTGGAGAAAGTGAAGGCGAATGGTCGTTGTGCAGGTCACGTGACAGCCTTATTACACGTCGGCCATCAAAACAGAGGACCTTTACATCATCTGCCCTATAGATTTAAAACCGTAATCAACAGACCATGCTAAACAAAGGTAGACCGACCTACTTGTGATGACCATTGCTAAACAAGGGAACCTGCTTGTTTCAAAGTGCGACCTAATTTGCTTCTTAAGGACAAAAGAAAATTATTTTTTAGCAGAAGGCAGCAGTGGTAGGTTTCAAACCCACTAGGACATATTGCCGACGATCCACTCACTGATGGAACATCTTCTTTAGCCGCCATGTTAGCGCTACCACTCTCATGTAGGTAAATCACTAAAAGTATTTTAATAACGCAAACACACATAAGTATTCTTTTTTTCCTTACAATGTCATTATCTGTCTTGAAGAATCTAATCATTAAGAGTTATGTTTCTTTCGGGGAAAATTATTGAAGGAAAAAAAGTTCAAAAGAGGAAAACGATTTAATTTCCAAAGTTAAAACAACCAAGAACTTTTGAGATCTGTGTATCTTCTTCTTCTTCTTCTTCGTTCTCATTGTTCTGTTGGAGTGTTCAGATGACTAGACCAATACATGAGATGAACTGCGCAGTGGTTTCCAAATCAGGGAGCTCTCCATATAGTTTTCTTTCTATTGGGGTGATTTGGGGGCCAGTGTTTTATACGGGCCTCTTGGTAAAGAGAGCAGTTTTGGAGGACGTGGTCGGCATTCTCTGGTGATACTCCACACGAGCAGATTTCACTGGTTCCAAATTTGAGCATCCGGTACATGTGTTGTCGCATTCTGTTGTGTCCGGTCCTGAGTCGAAAGATTAGACGTTGATCTTGTCGGGATAGCTTATAGCAAGCGTCATCTTTCTTGTGATTTGGATGAGAGCTCGTCGATTTCTCTGTGTATAAACTTAGACATTCGTTTCGTTAAACAATACCCTAACCTATGTAAACATAATTTTATAGAATAAATGCTTTGTATGCTCCACCTTTTCATTGATGTGTCTTCTTAACGTTGATGTTAATGAGCTAATGAAACGCATTATTTTTAAAAACTCTTTAGATTCACTTTTAAAATTTGACTTGAATAACCTAATGTCATGCTTTCGATGCTAGCGAGCTGCGATCAAATGTCAGCGTGACTCAGGCAAGTGCAAAGCTATCTAAGATAACGACTGGAAAGAGAATAGACCCACCAACAAAATAAAACAACATAGGTCTCTAGTCATCATTTATTGGGGACGTTTTCGAGTCAGTCAAATATTTAGATCACAATAAATGACGTTAATATAAACATGGGAACCAGTGAAAACAGAATAAATGGAACTTTATAAATTAATGAATTACAAAAGTACAAAAAACCCCAATTAAACTAAAGATAAACGTTTAAAAATGAACTATAAATATACAAGTAATAAAAAGTGAACATATTCAGGCATATTATAAAGGGAAGAAGCACAAACATTGAAATGGTTTCTTTGGTTTGCAAAGACAATCTACGCTCCACTTCGGTCTCGGGTCATCAGGTCAGTGCTGCGACCAAATGACAGTATGTCTTAGGTAAGTGCTAAGACCAAGTTTTAGTAGTCTGAGATTAGTGCTGGAACCAAATGCTAACAGGTTGCATGTCAGTGCTGCAACCAAATGACAGTATGTCTCAGGTAAGTGCTACGACCAAGTCTTAGTAGTCTGAGATTAGTGCTGGAGCCAAATGCTAACAGGTTGCATGTCAGTGCTGCAACCAAATGCTAACAGGTTGCATGTCAGTGCTGCAGCCAAATGTCAGCATGCCTCAGGTAAGTGCTAGTCTGAGATCAGGGCTGGAACCAAATGTTAACAGGTCGCAGGTCAGTGATACAATGAGGCGTAAAAGTTACTATCACTGAAAGCGGCCACACGCAATGTACGTACTTGATGTCATAAAGTTAGACATAAAACCCGTGATTTCAACATTCATAATTACTAGAGAAGCTATACGACAGCCTCAGATTCTTAGGGGTGCAAACCTTGGGCTTAGTTAAATGAATCATAAAATACCCATGTGTTTTTTTTACATAAATAAAACTTAAGCAAGAGGAGAACAAAGCATGCAGAGCTAAACCTCTATCAGACTTTAGAGACTTAACATTAACAATAGAATTAAACACATTTGGGGATTGCAATCTGAGTCACGGGCCACATACAGGTGACCAGAGTGCAAGAACTTCTTTGAGGATTTACCAATTATCAACAATTTTTTAGAATTATACAGTTATGACACAGAAGCAGATTCACAAACATATCTAGATATACATTTAAACTAGTTACTATTGTTCGCAACCCTCTTCCTCAACCAAATATACTGATAATCCATAACCCTTACCAAGTGGATTGAGTTCGATTCTGTAGTGGAAGGTTTACCATGGTGATGTAGTGAATAGTTCACCTGGGTATTGTACTTCTAATAATATAGACATCAAATTGTAGATGTTACTTATGGAAATATTGAAACTCTCATTGACAAACTGAGAGGCACAAGTTCGAACCCGTGTATATTTTTGTTTTATTCAGGATTAAAACGACACCCCTGAATGATAATACCCGGTAAGGTCCGCACTTCTCGCACTCATTAGCGACGCCGCTGAATTGTATCTATAAAGATAGTGTAATTTTTTTTTTCTGTAAGTAGGAAACGAATTCAGCCTAGATATTTAGTAGGATTTCTCCATACAGTTAGGCCTATTTTTTTTCATATACAATCAAGTAGCCATGGCAACTGCCCTGTATGACACCGAATCACTAGCCGAGTATACAGTGGCGTAGCTAGGGATTTGGGGGCCCGGTGGGGTTGACTTCTTTAGAGCCCCTGCATTTTGACATTCGACATCATGACATGAGAATGTAATTAATAAATATATAGCTTAATAATATATAACTCAGGTAACCTGAGAGTAACCCCGCACGGAAAGAGTTAATAATCTGTATGGAATACATGCAAGAGTGTCACCAACTTATTTAACAACATAAATAGCAAGATTACACGGCAGTGGCTAAATTTTTAATGTTTAATCTAAAAAAAATAAATTGGACACTTGTTTTGAAGTCCCCGGGGTACTTTCGAGTTTTGACTCCCCCTCCCCCATCCTAGATACGCCACTGCAAGTATATGTTTCAGATTAAATCATCAATAATGTTTACAATAGCTGTACTAGCTTTATATTATAGTAATACATTTTCTTCTTTTTTAAATCGTGTTGCCATTACGTTTCCACATGTATTAGATTTTTAAAATGTACGATTGTCACGTGACGAGTGCATTTCATCACTTCATAACAACAGATGTGACACATTAGAATTTCATCATTGCATTGTCACATAAGTTGTCCCCAACGATTCGCCAGCACTATTGACAGAACGGGATCAACAAGTTTTAAAATTACCCCGTATTGATTAGCAACGGAACGCTTTGAAACGGACGACCGCTTGTTACCCATTAGGTCATTATTAAAAAAAAAAACAAGACAGTGGACTTTGATCAAACTTACTCCATTCACGCGTATTGACAGAGAGCTAGCCTATATAGAATTAACGCAAATATTGTAGCGTGTTCCAAAAGTGTAATTATCTATTCGCGTTCTACACTTTTGTTCGCCATTTAAAATTCTCACACACTCTCTTCTGAACAATGTCAACTAAAACACTACCATTTTTTTTTCTTTCTCACTACCATGAAAAGCATTTCAACTCTTTCTCTCCAAACCGACGATACCAGCGTTGATTCCACCAGAATGTGGTCAATAATTACGGAGAGAAAGAGTGAACACAGTCAGCGAGACACTTGATTTCTAACGTTATTCACTGGCTTAATAGTTCTATAATGCAACTAATAGCACGGACTCATTACGATTTACAATCAAATATAAAGACCTAGATATGGCTTTACAATTTTCTTTTCAAACACAGATTTCACTTGCCTAAAAAATGTGTAAATTTAAAATTTACAAAATCTAAAATGGTCTTTAAAAATGTTTTCGTTAAATCAATATATCGCATAACTGAAAATGCATTCGTTTTAAAAATATGCACAAAAAAAATAATCTAGAATGGTGTAGTTAAACCCAGATATCACATGCCTGAAAATATATCAGAGCCTAACAGTTCTATTTCTACAACAACAACATTGAACACATTGAATATCGTTCTTCAACAAAGGTGTATCCTTCAGGTGGGCCATCACAGAGAATCACTTGCACTGTACTACATAGTGTATCCTTCAGGAGGCCATCACAGAGAATCACTAGCACTGTACTACATAGTGTATCCTTCAGGTGGGCCATCACAGAGAATCACTTGCACTGTACTACATAGTGTATTCTTCAGGAGGGCCATCACAGAGAATCACTTGCACTGTACTACATAGTGTATCCTTCAGGTGGGCCATCACAGAGAATCACTTGCACTGTACTACATAGTGTATCCTTCAGGTGGGCCATCACAGAGAATCACTTGCACTGTACTACATAGTGTATCCTTCAGGAGGGCCATCACAGACAACCACTTGCACTGTACTACATAGTGTATCCTTCAGGTGGGCCATCACAGAGAATCACTTGCACTGTACTACATAGTGTATCCTTCAGGAGGCCATCACAGAGAATCACTAGCACTGTACTACATAGTGTATCCTTCAGGTGGGCCATCACAGAGAATCACTTGCACTGTACTACATAGTGTATTCTTCAGGAGGGCCATCACAGAGAATCACTTGCACTGTACTACATAGTGTATCCTTCAGGTGGGCCATCACAGAGAATCACTTGCACTGTACTACATAGTGTATCCTTCAGGTGGGCCATCACAGAGAATCACTTGCACTGTACTACATAGTGTATCCTTCAGGAGGGCCATCACAGACAACCACTTGCACTGTACTACATAGTGTATCCTTCAGGTGGGCCATCACAGAGAATCACTTGCACTATACTACATAGTGTATCCTTCAGGTGGGCCATCACAGAGAATCACTTGCACTGTACTACATAGTGTATCCTTCAGGAGGGCCATCACAGACAATCACTTGCACTGTACTACATAGTGTATCCTTCAGGAGGGCCATCACAGAGAATCACTTGTACAGTACTACATAGTGTATCCTTCAGGAGGGCCATCACAGAGAATCACTTGTACAGTACTATATAGTGTATCCTTCAGGAGGCCATCACAGAGAATCACTAGCACTGTACTACATAGTGTATCCTTCAGGAGGGCCATCACAGAGAATCACTTGCAGTGTACTACATAGTGTATCCTTCAGGAGGGCCATCACAGAGAATCACTTGTACAGTACTATATAGTGTATCCTTCAGGAGGGCCATCACAGAGAATCACTTGTACAGTACTACATAGTGTATCCTTCAGGAGGCCATCACAGAGAATCACTAGCACTGTACTACATAGTGTATCCTTCAGGAGGGCCATCACAGAGAATCACTTGTACAGTACTATATAGTGTATCCTTCAGGAGGGCCATCACAGAGAATCACTTGTACAGTACTACATAGTGTATCCTTCAGGAGGCCATCACAGAGAATCACTAGCACTGTACTACATAGTGTATCCTTCAGGAGGGCCATCACAGAGAATCACTTGCACTGTACTACATAGTGTATCCTTCATGAGGGCCATCACAGAGAATCACTTGCGCTGTACTACATAGTGTATCCTTCAGGAGGGCCATCACAGAGAATCACTTGTACAGTACTACATAGTGTATCCTTCAGGAGGGCCATCACAGAGAATCACTTGTACAGTACTACATAGTGTATCCTTCAGGAGGGCCATCACAGAGAATCACTAGTACAGTACCACAAGGTGTATCCTTCAGGAGGCCATCACAGAGAATCATTTGTACTTTACAACAAGGTTTTTTATCTTGTAGTTTTTTTTTGTAATCATTGTCTTATACCCGAGCCCTTGGTACAGTTTTTTAGCATTTGAAAAATGTCAGAGATCTTTGAAGTATTTTACTTGGTATTTTACTTAGTCTCTATTTGATTCACTTGGTGAAGTAATTTTTACCCATTCTCTGCCTCTGTATCCAATGGACACCATGAGGAGTTTAAATTACAGTACGTTGGATGGTATAGAGAGTAGGACTAGGCAGAGGTGTACTTATCTTCTTCTACGTTTTTTCGAGGGGTCCACTATGCCCAGTTTGACCCCTAGCCACCGGCACTTGGCACGGACTTCCTCCTGCATCAGGTCGAAGCACATGGCGATGATAGACAGGCCCAGGACAAGGTAAATGGCGCAGGTGATCATCTTTTCGCTGTTATCCAGGTCACTGCCCACGCCGAAGACGTAATCTCCAAACCCGATGGTGCTGAGAGTTATGAAACAGAAGTAGGAGCCGATCAGGTAGCTCCAATCTTTCTCCCACAACGAAAATAAAACGGCGCCTCCGAAGATGTAAAGTCCCACGATGATCAGGCTCACGCACATGGGCACCCGGACTTCCTCGGTCAACGACAACTTCCGGGAACTTTGATCGTCTGCTGGTTTCGTGATTGTCTCCGCTTCATCGTGGCCGTGAGGTTTTAAAGAGTCTTTGCTGGACTGAGGTGTGTCTCGAAGACCTCCCTCCACGACGCTGATGTCTCGCCTCAAGGCCTGCCTCGACTCGTCATGCTCGAGATTGAGCTCTTTTACAGACTTTGACTTCTTTGAGGCCACAGACTTGAGGCTGGACGTTGTGGTCATCGTGCTGGTGGAGCCGCTTTTCTTGGTCACTTTTTGTCGCTTTGGGCAGAACAGACAGTCCAGACAGGAGCATATATATTTGTACAGAAGACGGAAGCAGTTGGCGAAGAAACTTCCTATATTTGATATACACAGCAGGGTTAGAGGGATTCCTATCAAGGCGTAGAACATAGTGACAAGGCGTCCGTTGTTTGTTTTTGGTGCGATGTGACCATAACCTTGAAAAAAATAAAAATAAAATGATTAGCTGAAAATGCGCATCTAATTATACATTATCATTAAGGAAAGCAAAGCACCCTTTTAGACTTTGTTATCTCTAGGGAAAATGATGTAAAGGTCATCTGTTTCTTTTAGCCTACGGTAAAAGAGAGGGTCATGTGGCCAGCACCCATTTAGAGTTAGGTTTGGCGCCAGGAGTGCCATAAAAATGCCAAAACAAAAACACTATCTTTACCGAGTTTCGAACCTGGACGCTTCGGTTTGGAAGCCAAGCGCTTTACCGCTCAGCTATGACGCCCACCACAACAAATATTATCAGTTAAGAAAAAATAGTCCCTTAAGAACATGATAATTATAAATTCGAAATCTGGCTGTTCAAGAGAAACGTTGTGAAAATCCTAAAATCCTAAAACTGCTACAATTTGAATCATTAGAGATGCTAGTTTTTATTCACAAACATGTAGAGCTAGTTTTAACTTAATCTTTTTGTTCAGTGTTATGTTTTTTTCTGTTCCACATGGCCATATTATATTAATGGTAGTACTATGAAAAACAATTGATATAAAGTTTTAAAAAAATTCAATTCCCCCTTTATAAAGCTGATATTGATCAATATTTTCTCATTCTATTTATTTCTTGTGATGATTCACTATTGCAAGGAGTCTTTCCAGTGAGCTTTGCACAATCAAGTTCTTTTATTAACAGTCCAGCTCATGATTTCTACAGAAGACGGTGAACAAACTGTCTTTAAACGTCTATTTATTCATCCAACTCTTTACCTGTTACATTTCTAGTATCTATGATCTATGGGGCAGATGATGTTTTGTGGCCAGCACGCGAGGATAGATGCTCTCAAACTAATGTCAGGTACCCATTAGAGCTGGGTGGAATCAGAGGCGCCCTAAAGATCCCGAAAGTAAAAATCACAGGATTTGAACCCGTGTCGGACGCCACCGCGCCTACTTTTACATTTTTAGCCAAATCGTCAAATTCGTTTTCGAAATTCCCATCAACCAACCTTGAACCCATCAGGAGTTTGCAATTCAGTAGGAGAAATTATACAAACGCGAAGGAATCTCAGTGGTCTGTCAAATATCTTTTAAACCGTGAGTTCTAGAATCACTTACCATGCCAATACTATTTACAGCAAGAGTTTAGTTGTTGACACTAACAATTAGATTTACTTGAATGATTAAATTGACATGTTACTATAACAAGCTTTAAATATCAATCGCAAATTGTTTTTATTTTATTGTAAGAAGACACTCCTATAGGTCGAAGGCTAAACAAGTTATACATGTAAACATACATTGGACGCCATAAATGGATGCGCCCATACTTTTAAAAAAATAATCAGCTATCCAAGACATAGGGAGGACACATCACAAAGACATTTATTTATTTTTACAAGTGTTATTTGGTTAAAGAAAAGTAATCATTGTTGAGTAATGATCTTGTTAACACAGGACTCGTAGGAACAGTGTGAAAGAATTGACATGCTCTTGGGATAAGTCAACATCTTAAAACATTCTCCAGAGAACTGTTGATCATCTCCAGTTGGCGGTTATTGATCTAGCTTTTTACAAATACATGTATAATGTCTACAACATGGAAACTAGAAAACATAAAGAAAACATAAACTCGATTTACTATTATGCTCTTAAAGGCCTACAGCCAACTGTGGGGAAATTGAGTACTTTTATTATTTACTTTAGTTGCTTGAATTATTATGCATTTGTTTATTGGATGTATCTCGTGATTCTCAACCAAACCATAGTGTTACAGTTATGAACTTTGAAACTTGTTTTTTTTTTCCACAGTAAGTTAACAGTTATACTTTTTTTCATAATTTATTCTTTTCGTGTAAATTTGATGTCAGTATTTTCTGTTTGATGTTTACATAAAACGACCCCCACCGAGACACTGACAGACCTTTGACGTGGCAACAAGCTATTGGTCTCCATTGCCCATAGTTTGTGACGTTGCAGGTCAGTGTTCAGGCCTTCTATGACGTATGGTCTCGCTGTAATGGTCTTTCGTCTGCAATGGGAATAGCGCGATATGAATTGATAACTGGATTTCAATAGGATAGATAGAATCAGGGCCGGATTTAAGTACGAGGTGGCTCAGGGTAGGATTTTTGGGGAGGCTCTTGAAAACTGTAATGAAAATACATTAAGTTAATGCTAGGAAGATGAAACTTTTACACTTAATCTACAGCTGTCTAGTTCAGAGGCCAACTATTCCCCCATACTGTCAGCTGCTACTCTCTTTGCCAGTGAGAGCAAAATCACGCATCTTTATAGCGCTCTCGAAAAAACGTAAGTTTACGCCTCCCTCCTTATAGTACGTGGTGCTTTATATCCTCCTCACCACACTCTAGAGTTTGCAATCTAATAGGAGGAATTATACAAAACGCGGAGAAATCCTAGTGTAAGATACATTGGGTACAATGTTCAATTTCTTTCTCTTGTTCGATACCAAACAAAATAATTAATTACCAACAACTAATTAACTAACTGTTGTTTTTTTTTAATTGATTCTTATTTAGTCAGATAAAAGAAATAATTGTGCAAAATTTCAACTTGACCCGAGATTGGGTTTGGGAGAAATAACGTGTACAAACTTTTGACCAGACAGAGTGAGTTGATATAAGCTTTGTAATAAAAAATGAATGTTTTATTTTAATATAAAGTATGAATTTGAAAAAAAAAATGGCGCTGCACTGTGGCGACATGCAATTTGTGCTTTCATTATTCATTATTATTTCTTTCCTGGATGTATATTGAATGTTATTTGTAATTAGTTATGCAGATGAAGACTTCTGTTTTCAAGGTGGGCTCTACAATGAGTATTTACATTCCACGTTTTACTAGATCTAGATTTGTTCAACTTTGGTTACTTGGTTAGAAATAAAAGAAGAAAAATGGCGACCCAAGATGGCGGCCGATCTAGTACTAGATCTATTCATTATAGTAAAGATCAACTCCTCGGACTTCGTTCAAAGAGGAAGCCTCTTCCACCATGTTATGCACATATAAATTGTCTCTACCCTTCCTCTGTTAGTACAAGGAAAAGAGGGAAAAAAGGAGGACTACGGCAAAGGCTGAGAAGAATAGGTTTTCGTCCAACACTTCCTACGATTATTCTAGCTAACGTCCGCTCAATAAGAAACAAAGTGGATGAGATATGTGCCCATATACGCTACGACCACGTTTTTAGGGAAAGTTGTCTATTGGCTTTTACATCAACCTCAAATACTGTACCAACTACACAGTTAAAAAGAGAATGTGCTGTCCGGATCTAGAACTACTGGCGCTCTCATTGAGACCTTTTTATTTGCCACGAGACTTTGGTGTTATTTACATAGTCCTGGTTTATGTTCCGCCTACAGCCAAGACGGAAGTTGCAGCTGCAATCATCGCTGACGTAGTGCATGAGTTTCAGACAAGGTCACCGGACGCACCAGTAGTTATACTGGGTGATTTTAATAAATGCACCTTGAAGGTTGACGTACCCACCTTCTATCAACACATCTCATGTCCGACAAGACAGAACAGAACTCTGGACTTATGTTACTGTAACATCAAAGGAGCATTCATATCTCGTGAAAAGCCACCACTAGGATCATCGGACCACAAAACAATACAACTGCTGCCTACTTACCGCACGAAACTTAAAGAAGGAAAAATCATTCAAAGAAGCGTACAAGAATGGACTCAAGACAATATTCTCAAACTACAGGGATGTCTAGACTGCACTGACTGGAATTTGATTCAAGAGACCACTTCAAATCTGGAAGAATGGATCGACGCAGTGGCAAATTACATCAAATTCTGTGAAAACATGTGTGTCAGTACAAAGAGCATCAAGATATACCCCAACAATAAACCATGGGTCACTGCAAAAATAAAACGGGAAATAATCAAAAGAAAAGAGCATATATGAGTGGCGATGGACAGACAAGGAAAATAGCTCTACGAAATCTCAACGTCGCTCTTGAGAAAGGGAGGAGAAACTATCGCACCAAGCTGGTAGTATCAATTAAGACAAGTGACATGAAACAGGCGTGGGGCATTATGAACAAAATGGCAGGATCACAAGTCAAAATTAAAAATAATCTTGCTACAAGAGACGAAAAAACATTAGCCAACGAGTTAAATGATTTCTATTGTTGCTTCGACACGAAAGATTTTAATTATCTAAGACTCAAAGCCCTTGAGGATGTCAATGTTAACAACTGTTTAGAATTAGCGATTATTAAAGAGCAAGTTTGTAACATTTTTAAAAACGTCAACGCAATGAAAGCTGGTGGTGGGCCTGATGGAATAAAAGGGCGAATCTTAAAAGAATGTGCTGAAAAACTAGCTGAACCTTTCCAAGAGATTTTTTCTACTTCATTTCTAAACCATGAGATACCACCTGTGTGGAAGTCATCTATAATTGTACCTGTGTCAAAGGTTTCCAAACCGAAGGAAATGAATGACTATAGACCTGTTTCACTTACTTCTATTGTGTCTAAATGTTTAGAAAAATTGGTTAAAATGTTTCTTCTGAATGATCTTTGTAATAAGTTAAACCCTTTACAATTTGCTTACCAAAAGGTAAAGGTGTAGACGATGCCATCCTAAATATTTTAAATTGTGTCTACAAACATCTGGACTTACCGAACACTTATGTAAGATTGTTCTTTATTGATTTCTCATCAGCTTTTAACACTATACAACTTCAATTACTCATTGAAAAGATGAAAGCGTTAAATATTAGTCCATACATAATACTATGGGCTAATGAATTTTTGACCCAGAGATCTCAGAGGGTTAGGGTAAACAATGTTATATCAAATGAATGCATAGTTAACACAGGGGCGCCCCAGGGGGCTGTGACATCGCCATTGTGGTTCATTTTGTACACCAATGATTTTCAATCCGATAGTTCTTTTTGCTCCTTCACAAAATTCTCTGATGATGCGGCTCTTCTTGCCCTGCTCTCAGAGAGCTCAGACGTAAATGAGTATTTCAAAGAAATAGAACACATTGAAAAATACTGTAAAGATAATTTTTTATTATTAAATGTAAAAAAAACCCAAAGAAATGATAATCGATTTTCGTAGGGAAAAGAAGGAACATGATATTGTTTCTGTAGCTGGAGAGACTATTGAAATTATGCAAACCTTTAAATACCTTGGTACTATCCAAGACAATAAACTAAATTTTACTGCAAATACTGATTATATCAGCAAAAAAAGGGCAGCAAAGATTACGCTTACTAAGAAAACTATCCTTGTTTAATGTCAGCGAAAAGGCCTTGGCTATATTTTATCACGCTCATATCTGCAATATTTTAAGTTTCAATATCACTGCCTAGTATGGCAATCTGAGCATTAAAAATAAGAATAAACTTTATAGAATCCTAAATGCTGCTGGTAAAATCATTGGCAAAAAACAAACCCCATTTTGGCAGTTATTTGAGACAAACATCTATAAAAAAAGCTAACAAGATCCTCGAAATAAAGAATCACTCTTTGTGTCAGGATTTTGTGATTTTACCTTCACAAAAGAGATACAAGACACCGATAGCAAAGACAAACAGACACAAACACTCTTTTGTTCCCCTGGCAATCAAATCATTAAATAAGAACAATCTGGTATAAACTTTGTCACATGTAAATTATGAGTGAGTCTGGTGTGAATGTACTATTTGGTTTCTTATAGTAATAATGTTTTTTGTTTGATGTAAGGCACAAATTGTAAGACAAAGTTCCATACGGACAATAAAGATTATTATTATTATTAAAAAAAAAGAATTGATTTTATTTAGATTACTTGTTATCCAACAGAGGACCGACTGCAAATTTGTACAAATGCTCTTTCTTCCCTAGCGCTATTAGAGCATGGAATAGGTTGCCTGAGCTAGCCAGGAAAACCAGTGGCTTGGCAGAATTTAGGTCATTGGTTAATATGCATGACTAAATGCATGACGCGTAGGACGTAATCATCTTCTTTTTTGAAGTAACGTCTGTATCAAATAAGATAAGATAAGAGAGAGTTGTGCATCAAAGATCTGACTTGTAGAAGAAGTAAATAGAACATTGAGAAACTTTTTTTCCAATAGACATTACTGGTCTGCAATCACTAGCTCCGCTAACACACTTTCTGCTGAACATAATGCTGGTCTGCAATCACTAGCTCCGCTAACACACTTTCTGCTGGACATAATGCTGGTCTGCAATCACTAGCTCCGCTAACACACTTTCTGCTGGACATAATGCTGGTCTGCAATCACTAGCTCCGCTAACACACTTTCTGCTGGACATAATGCTGGTCTGTTAGGTAGTTACAAATAATAATGAGTTTCTAAGACTACGATCAGAAGAACCGATGAACGAACGAGTGGAAACAGACGTAGAGTCTCGAGTTGACATTTTGGGGGAGGGAGGGGGGGTAAGACCTGGGAGAATGTGTTCAGCGGGAGATATAAGACTGTCACGCGGAGTTGTCACAGGGTCAGAGTGGAATGACATCGAGTATCAACCTTTTGTGTAATCGGAAATGTCGGGAAAAAAAAAAGGGGGGGGGGCGTTGATAGGCCCTAACAAGGACGCAAAGGGAGACAAGAAAATTATTCTGGTAAAGCATCGATGGGAAGATAACTCTTTTAAGAAACATATAAAAAAGAAGGAAAGAGGGGAAAAAAAGTTACAAACCTAAATTTGGATATTTCATTTCTAGCTATCTGTCTGTCTGTCTGAATGTCAGCCTTATTATCTGATTGAGAGTTTGTCTTGACCTTTCGTACTAAAGTATGTAGAAACAGGTAATCTCTACATTTTGACATTCAATATTCAGTTTGGCAATAAAACACTATGGGGAAAAGATGGACATTCTATTAGGGAACATATAGGGGGAGACAATGTTATGGAATACATTGTCTTTCATGAATCAATTCATGTCCCATAATATGTAGTTTATGATGAATATTAATACATAATTTCTGAGAAATCCCATTTTAATTTTGAAATAACTCTAAGAATTTGGAAACAGAAAGAGAGGAAATGGACAGGAAGTTGGAATTTTGTTGACATTGGTAAGTGTCACGAATCGATACTGTGACTTAATTCGACCAGTTTCTAGAAGCCTGGGTCAGGTTATAGAAGACGCAGAACAAACACGCGTTAATTATAATTATCCAATCAGGGAAAGAGATCAGGGAAAAAATAGCATACGTCAGTTTCTAGAAGGACATACTTAATAGAATATTTAGGATAGCAGTTTCTATGATTCTAAAAAGTACGGTTTAGAAAAGTATAAATTAGGGAAAAACTAGTTTGTCGGGGCCTTGCATAGTGAATGTCTCGTGAGTTATTAAGTTATTAAGCGACTGCAGGTCCGTTTGTTGAAGTTGTATCGTTAAGTTGTTTAAATAATAAATTATAGCAGTTCAAGTTGTCTTGGTAAAAAGTTTAATATTATCAATAGATTGGTATTGAATTGAAAGTCTACATATATGTTTAGATTGATGAAGTTTAATAAAGGACACAGATGTTTATTCAGTGTGTTGTCAAGTTATTTATATTCATCTCCGGCAAGAGGATTCTGTTTGTATCATTGTTAATATAAAAAAAGGCAATAAAGGAACGGAAATGATCACAGCAATAACATAGAGAACTGCTTAAAATTTCGATAATAAAAGCAGTAAATTGTCCGTTTCAGTCCATCCGAACTATATCTCATGGCTTGTATCACCATACAGTCATAGGTCCATACCTTGATATTTTATCACTGTAATCATATTACCATACTTTGATGATTTATCATTCATTACTGTATCTTATCTTGCCACCATACCATCATACCTTGATGATTCATCATTGATCACTCTCTCTAATCATACTACCATATGTCCATATCTTGATGATTCAATATTCATCATTCTATCTAATCATACTACCATAAGTCTATACCTTGATGATTCATCATTCATCACTGTATCTAATCATACCACCCTAAGTCCATAACTTGATGATTCATCATTCATCACTGTATCTAATCATACCACTATACGTCTATACCTTGATGATTCATCATTCATCACTGTATCTAATCATACCACCATACGTCCATCCCTTGATGATTCATTATTCATCATTGTATTTAATCATACGTCTATACCTTAATGATTCATCATTGATCACTGTATTTTAATCATACCACCATAAGTCTATACCTAGATGATTCACCATTCATCACTGTATCTAATCATATCACCATACGTCCATACCTTGATGATTCATCATTCATCACTGTATCTAACTGTATCTGTATGATAATCGGATCTAACTATTCAACACAGCCAGATTCCACTTAATAAGACTGTTCAATACATTCCTAAAACATACAGCCTTTTCTTTCTTTACTTGAAAAACGATTTGATAGCAATCTTTAACTATTTAGATCTACCACGAGAGTTTCCTTTCAAGTACGATAACTCAAAGGTCAGGTGGGGGCATAATGGCATATTAAGATAGCTTTTTAGACCTGATAGCACTTGTAGTGCTAGAAAAAAAGGGAGGCAACTATTAACATCTTAATTTATGTGATCACAGCCCCTGTTTACTTTGAGTATACATACATTTTGATGCAATAGATAACTATTATTTTTAAACCTACTCAATTGATGAAACTATAAATGTGAATACTCTTAATTTTAAGCTTTTTTTTCTTCTATTTACATTATAATTTTTTTTTTAAATATACCCTCATTTAAAGCTAGGTGAATTATTATGATAATATTACACCCAAACTCAGTGAATGCAGAGCTCAACTGATGTATAAACATTATAGTATCGCAAAATGATTCTATTTAAATAGTCATTTATAATGTTTAAAATAGTTTTTATATCAGACATGCAAAGGAGATCTAATGTATATAAAGAATTGATCATCTGCTACTGCAATAAAAAACAGGAAGTGATGGATCTGTGGGATATCATCTGGCATAACAGGATGCCGTATAATTGAATAAAAAAAAAAAGGATAAAATTGCCCTGAGAAGAATTATAAGTAGCCAGTATATGGTTTGGAACAATTAATCTTTTTTTATTCAATATAGAGAAATCTTGCTACTAATAATTTACTGAATCTCCAGAGATATTTTTATTTTTGTTTTTGCCAATTTCTGTCAAAACTGTACACTTTTCAAGGCATTTATTATATTTGAATAGAGGCATTAGAATAGTCTTAAAGACCTTTTTTCTTAAGCAGACTCGATGAAAACATTCCATTGTATGGATAACTTTGAAAAAAAAACTATCCATCTTAAAAGCAATTAATTGCTCAATAATGATAATAAGACTTTCTTCGATTTTGACGACTGAGGATGACTGGAGCATTTCTCAAAACCACACATACCAAGTTGCAGCCTGAATAATTTGCCACAACTCGTGCAGACAAAGCCGTTGTCCGCATGGGGTTTATTTATGTTTTCTTTTCGTCTTCTGTGCTAGTCTTCGGCGACGTGGTCATCTTTGGGTCTCGTGTGAATAGCGACCCCCGCGAGACTCTCCAGCTGTCACTTTCAGAGGCCATTCTTAGCCAACTGCTTTTCTATATGCTAGTGAGGGCAAAATGGCGACTGATTTGATCTTTATAGCGCTTCTCGGGGAACATCTTTTACACTGTCCGTGTTAGTCATTCCCCTATACGGTATCATATTACTATCATTATTATTGCTTTTGAATTACGCACCTTCCGTGCTCCCATCATGCAACAGTTTAATATTTTTTTGTGTGTGAACATATGGGGTGGGGAATATTACCTTTAGGGGTTCAGCTCGATAAAAAATTTCTAGTCTATACGGCTATTCAAAGTCCAGCCCCCTCCCATTTTAGTTACACAATTTTTTCGTTATATTCCACCACAAATTTCCCATGAAGTGGGATGCACATACCAGGATATGAAAAAAAAAGTTGATGTGCTTAGTCAAAAAATCCAATCCCTCCACCTTATCCCCCCCCCCCCCGCCCCATACCCTTCCAAATCTACTGAAAAGACGATTCTGACATCTTACAGAATAAAAATACACGGTGCTAAATCCAACTTGGTGATTGCGATATCCAATGATCAACACAGTAAGTTTATACTAATCAAGAAGACAGCGTGGACACCCAAACAACCTCCTGCGGGCATGATCCAACCATTGACTTCTGCTCACAGTGCATAACGGAGCATCTTTTTTTTTTTTTACAAAGCTTATATCAACCCACTCTGGTAAAAATGCTTGTTCGCGTTATTTCTCCCACAGCTGTTCTAGAATCAAGTCGAAACTCTCCACAATTATTCATTAGACAAGACATGAATCAATTTAAAAAAACAATTAGTCTATTAATTATTAGTAATTAATTATTTTATTTGATATCAACAAAGGAAATTAATAGTTCCGTAATCAATCATTTAAGCATCTTTGGGCACCTCTGAGTCCACCCAGCTCGAATGGGTACCGGACATTAGTTGGGTAAAAGTAAAGACGGTTGGTCGTTGTGCTGGCCACGTGACACCCTCGTAGGCCACAGAAACAGATGACCTTTACATTATCTGCCCTAAAGACCTTAAGGTCTGAAAGGGGAACTCAATCATATATACGCCTAAATATGTAGGGTTTTGTCCCCCTAGATAATTGACTACGTTATTTCTCCCACATCCATACTTATATTGATTTAAATAAATTTTCAACTTAAAATGACAAAACAAATTGAAACGCGTTCATCAATCTCCAATAAGACACGATACAAAGTCTCTAGGGGAGATTATCCATTCCATGCAATGCGTGGCAGCTAGCAGACGTGAATACATCACTGAGACATTTACCCGGTATTCTTAAGCCGAAGACAAAGTATCCCTTTGAGATTTATACATCTTTGAAGAATTCTAATCAAATAAATCTTTTTTTTCAACAAAAATATTCACCTTCATTAGCTTGATCTTTTTTTGCCTTACATCTATCACCTATACAATTAAACATTTGCACACTTTGCACAAGAAATAAAGAAACTAATAGTAAATTATATAAATGAGAAATGGACCAGCTCTCATCCAAATCACAAGAAAGATGATGCTTACTATAAGCTATCCCGACAAGATCAACGTCTAATCTTTCGACTCAGGACCGGACACAACAGAATGCGACAACTATATATAGGAAACTCAAAATTGGAACCAGTTAAATCGGCCCATGTGGAGTGTCACCAGAGAATGCTGACCATGTCTTCCAATACTGTTCTCTTTACCAAGAAGCCCGTACAAGACACTGGCCCCTCAAAAACCCCAATAGAAAGTAAACTATATGTAGAGCTTCCTGATTTGGAAACCATTGTGCAGTTTATCTCATATATTGGTCTAGTCATCGGAATAGAAAAATGAGAACGAAGAAGAGGAAGAAGATATCCCCCATATATGTTTGTGATCCCTTTTTAACTTTTACATCACGAACTACAATCAGTTTAGGGCGCTGTGGTTGAGTAGTTAAGCGGTTGGCTTCCGAATCTGGGGTCCTGGGTTCAAATCTCAGTGGACTGGGATTTTGAATTTCAGGATTTTTTAGGGCGCCCCTACGACCACCCATGTTGTTACCGGTCGTTGACATGTAGCACCAAACTGCTGGTAGACAACTAAACCGTTGTAGGCGTAATGTATCTTAACTAATAAAACTTCAAATAACTTGAATAGCTTCCTTTTGTCAACAAACTAAATAGAAATTTTTTAATTTAATTTTTTAAACTCTTCGCACGGTCCCCATAGAAACACACACACAAATATGTAGGTCGAAGGTAGGACTGCGTAGCCACGTAAAATACCGCATTCCTCATTAACCTTCGAACTTGAAGACAAGCTTCATTATTATCATTGCGTAATAAAGAGTGTTATTATGTTTAAAAATAACGTAAGGAGCAATATTATAGTCCCTTTAAATGACCAGACGTTTGTCTTTGAAATTGTTTAATAAAATTATTCCGCATTCCCATATCTTAAAAACAAGATATTCTGAATTGACTTAACCTGTTTTAGGTCAATATTTTGGGGTTTAAAGTTTTACGAATATGCATTATGATATAGCCACAATATCAGGGCAATCATTCGTTTGAATGATCTTCAGCCCATATAGCAGTATGTGCTTACTGCGCTTGCGCAAGCTATAACGGATCATATATAATTCAGTATACTCTCAAATTTACTCAACTCTTTCACTGGACCGGAACAGGCCTGGGGTCGTAGGAAACCCTTCACTGGCAGAAGCAATAAGAAAAAAAAAACGCGGAAGAGAAGAAACAACGAAAGCGATGTTACAAAAGGTCAATAATTATCCAGATCTCACACCTGGCTACTGACCGTTAGCCTGAGATATATTTTAACACACTTCGAGTGCCTAGAAAAAAAAGCTTAAATAATGGGAAGGGGGGGGGGGGAAGATCTAATTCTTGAAGTGATTGAAAACACGGCTAAAGATAATTATTTGTACGCACATATTGTGATAATTAATCTATTAATTTCACATGACAGACGCAACCTTTGAGTTAGACGACGGAATGAAATACATCTGCTTGTTTCAGACAACTAAATTGCTTTCCAGAGATCATTAGTCAATCAACCAGTACAAAAAAACAACAACAAAAAAAAACAAATAAAAAAAAAAACAGAACACAAAGTAGTCGTCCTTGACCCAGTTTTGTTTTTTTTAAAAATAGGTTGGAAGGTGAGTGAAATGAAAAGATAAAAAAGTTATTGACTTGTGGCGTGAAGTTAATCACTTTTATTAAGATATCAGCACTTACACCCAATTACATAGGTCACGCCATGGACTCGAAAACATACGTGGATATAAAGATTTAATAAAACGTATAGCTATGGTTTATGTCAGCGGTTCTCAACCTTTTATGCTCAGCGACCCCTTTTTACAATCCTCCACTCTTCCGCGACCCCCGCACACACACACACACATACAGCAATAGAAGAATAAACAATAACAATCCTTAATTTCGATGGTCTTAGGCGACCCCTGGCAAATCGTCAATTGACCCCCAAGGGGGTCGCGACCCACAGGTTAAGAACCCCTGTTTTATGTGAACATAGTACGCCCTCTTCAAGAGAGGACTGTTAAAAGATCTTACAGTTTAAGAGACTTGATAATTTGTTTCTGAATGTCATGCAGGACAAAGAGTCAAATTCAAAGTGCTATCGACCTCTCCTTCTTCATCATCTAGACAACTTTTTTTTTTGGTGCTGAGCTGTAGACTGGTTGCCTTGTCTTATGGTCTCGAAGGTCCAAGGTTCGAATTCTGTCCGCAGCCATCCCACGTTTTCCTGCGGGAGGTTTGGGCTAGGATGTAATTATCTTCAGAATCTGAAGGAACATCCGAAACATGTAAAGCGCTTGGCTTCCGAACCGAGGTTCCGTGTTCGAATCCTGGTGAAGACTGGGATTTTTAATTTCGGGATCTTTGGGCGCCTCTGAGTGCACCCATCTCTAATGACTACCTTACATTAGTCGGGGAAAAGTAAAGGCGGTTGGTCGTTGTGCTGGCCACATAACACTCTCGTTAACCTTATGCCACAGAAACAGCTGACCTTTACATCATCTGCCCTATAGATCACAAGGTCTGAAAGGGAAACAATCCTTTTACTTTTTACGTACTTGGTGAATACACTAATTAATCAGTCGAGACAACAGATCTAATTGCTGAGCAATAAAAAGTTAAGATAAGGGTTAGGGTCCAATCAGGGCCGCCGCGAGGGTTGTGGCTGCCTGCGTGCGAAATTAAAAATGCCGCCATCCCCCCCACATTTTTTTATTTTCTCTAAAAAACAATTTCATTAAGACTGAGCTGGACGCTGTTCCAAATGTGACCTTTGATTTAAATCCTTTTTTTGTAGACCATTCCATTTTTTCCTTGCATATTTGCACCGCTGTTGTATCCCTCAAATACAACTATAAGCCATGCCCTAGGAACAATTTTGAAAATACGTGCTTACAGAAATCTGAATTATTAGTTCTTTGTAATCAACAGTAAAAACTGATCTCGTTATATGACTACTCGCTTAGACTCCTGTATTTGCAACGATTATAATTGATGAGCTGCGGCGGCTATATTACAATGAACAGCGGAAATGATCATGATCTATATACAATTTCTCGAAAACTTTGACTGCTCAATAGTGTTATAATAGTTATATGGTCTGGACGTGGGTATGTTCACGTGTTTGTTATTGTAAGTTAAAGTATAAGAATAAATAAAAGCTTGAAATACAAAAGCCATCAGAACTTTTTCAACGTTCGAAAACGTTCATAATAATTATCCCCCTTGTATTTTGGAGAGATGTGCATTGTATTCACAATCATCTGACATACACGGATTCAGAGTTAGGGTTATTTATCCAACAAATTAAGCAACTCAACACTGAATATTTTTCATGAGTTTAATACAAAGTAAATAATCTAAAGTACAAGTCACTTATACAATGACTTGAAATAAAACATAGAAAGGCAATGATTCTCACATTCCCTGGTGGAGACTCTCTAGATAACTACATTTTCGTTCGAGCCCCATTTAGAAGCTGGTGCACAAAGGAGCGATGTAGGCTCCAATAGTGAGGTCCGTTTGTTTGTTTTTTTTTAGAATGTAGTTAAAAAAAAAGAAACTTAGTCACAACTTTTAGGTTTTATTTTCCATTTAGCCTTTTTAAATTTAACTACACTGTGTATAGAAATGATAGAAACCAAAATAAACGTCTTGTTTACATAATTTGTAAGCCTTGTAAAAAGTTTCTCGTGAAGATAGAACTGAAGATACGGCAGGTTTCCACTCAAGTCGGCGAGGGGTCTGAACATTTTTTTTCGCCGCCTCCCCCCTTTCCCGTTGGTTGGTTGTTAAGTTGTAGCTCAAGACAGCTAGTACAACTGAACACTTGTAGGCGTTTTATATTTGTTAATAACTAAACTTTAGAAAACTTGAACAAACTTCTTTGTGAACAAAAACTCAATATAATTGTGTTTTTTTCAAGATTGAACTTGAGATGAAATATAGATCTAATTGTAATAAAATAAACTGATATTTAAACAAAATGTACCTCACAGAAAAAAGTCTTTACTCTTTCATGTCTTAAGATCGTCTCACATTTGCACCAGGCACGCTAATTCTATCATCGTCACTGCATAACCACCAATCAATCGCTTAACCTATTATTACCGCCGCCTAGGAAGCACACACACTCCATAACACCCCTTTTTTGACTTTTTAATTACCGGTAATAGATCTACTTATAGTGAGGGCTATTTGACTCAAACAAATATTACAACAACCGCGAAAATTCATGGCCAGAAATGAGTTGGTGCCTATGGAAAAACCCGTGGCATTCCCTCGTACACTGCTCTATTTTTTGGTTCTAGTTTCAAAAATAATTTCTTATGTACGAATATCGTTTATATTTTCAAAGGATAATGGAATAATTAGAATTTATATAAAACATTTAATAATTTTTGTTAACTCATTTTTTTTTAAAGTAATCTTGGAATATTGATTTGGCTGCCCCCTAAAGTCGGCCTCCTGCGTACAATGCACACATTGCACAATAGGTAGCGGCGGCCCTGGGTCCAATCACAAACAACAATTCCAGTGACGATTGTGAAAGAGATATGAAGACATTACTTTAATATCATTATCTAGGAAGACAGGGCAGATGATTACTCCACCTGGCGTTCTCAATAGTATGAATGAAGATTGAAAAGTGATAGACTACTCTTGTAATGCGTGTAAATCTGGTCAAAGAGATATGAAGACATTACTTTAGCATCATTATCTAGGAAGACAGGGCAGATGATTACTCCAACTGGCGTTCTCAATAGTATGAATGAAGATTGAGAAGTGATAGACTACTCTTGTAATGCGTGTAAATCTGGTCAAATAGATATGAAGACATTACTTTAATATCATTATCTAGGAAGACAGGGCAGATGATTACTCCACCTGGCGTTCTCAATAGTATGAACGAAGATTGAAAAGTGATAGACTACTCTTGTAATGCGCGTGTAAATCTGGACTCATCACCAAGCCGATGTCAACTTACTCCACATGTCACTGGCCGTATCAGAGCCAAAAATCATCGAGTCCAATGGTACTGATCTTTTAAGGCTTCATTATACATCTAGATCTGGTCAGAAGTTATTAATGTTCATTCGTTGCTTTATTGAGCCAAACAGCTTGCACAGCTCAGCCGACGCAGGCGTAAAAAGTCCTTAGTGAAATAAACTTGACGAGACTTCCTTTTAAACAAATTTAAATATCACTTTTATTAATAATACGTACAGATTCATCTCGACAAGTCTGGGAAACCAAAACTTCTCGACCTGTATGGCGAAATTTATGCACTACGCAAGACAGCAGGGTTTCTGTCCAGTGCTTTTGCAAGAAAGGATTTGAGCCTCTCAAGCCCTCACTCAAATGGAGTTTGATGATGATGATCTGGAGAGGAGATCTAGATCTAGTAGGTGATATTTAAATAAACTGACTTTTAAATAATATGAACAAACCTCCTTATGAAAGTAAAACTGAATGAAACTTATATTCATAATATATACAGATTCAAACTGAGATGAGATGCAGATCTAGTAGTAACAAAATGAGATGACATTTAAAGATAATGTAACTCACTGCAAAAATACGTCGTTACTCCCTTACGTCTCTGAGTCGTCTCCCCTTCAACTCTCACACACGTGACTTCTGTTAACAACTAGGACAGACCATGTCGTGGTTTCATCAGAAACCCGTCAGCCGAAAACAGCCGCTTCCTTTCATCAATGTTACCTTGGAAACACGAGACTCCAGAACAAAAAGGTAACAAGATGGTCATCCCGCCAAACGCCAAATACCCTCGTCAAACATTGACGCTAGAGTTAGACCAATAGAACAGACGTCATTTTGTCGTTCTCTTCATTCGTTCAATATAAACACTGGGCAAACTTTACGACTATAGTTGGATTTTCGGAAGTCGTACACCATTGCGACAACAATTTGAGCCTCGTAATGCTATCTGCCTGACAATTAGGCCACATCAACACAATTAAAAAATATTTTTTATGTTATGGATAGTCCCCAGTTAGTGTCATAAGTAAAACCAGCTAGATCTAACATTTATTGGTCACATCATATTTTTTACAAGCAAAATAAATATTTTAAAACCTTGTTACAGAATCTCCGAAAGTAGTTTTAACTGTTTAAAGTGGTAATTGACAGCTTGTCACCGACTGTGAACAGTTACATGATGGCTAATAGATGTCTACATCATTTCCCATGTGATACGAGACCTATTTGAGAGTGAGTTGCATTACTCAGGATCCGACGATCACCTCCCATACTCTCTCGTCTTTCCCCTCTCTCGTTCTGACGCTCTCTCTCTCTCACCCACACACACACTTTGTTCTTACACACATACGATCTTCCTGTTCGTCTGCTGATCTCTTACTCTCGAATCCCTTTCTCCATCATCCATATTACGTCATACCCCATTCCATATAAGTGGACTCCGGTTAATCGGACGCGATCTTTTTGAACTTAATAATAAGTAAATGGTCCGATTACACGAACATTGTCGGTACTTTAAAATTTGGAGTCTGGTTCGGTTAACCAGAAGCCCGATTAATTGGATACGACTTTATGTCACTTGACTGTATGTAGCTCGTATGAATGTTTTTTTCTTCTTCCCACAATGCTTATCATAATAACATCAAGCACTTCTACGCTGCTCATAAAGTTTATTGTTTTTCATTACATGTATCACAAAATATGAAGATTAATTAACTTTATCTAATTAGGATGTTGACAAATTAATATTAAAGTATGCATTACTTTTTTTTGTGGACAAAAAAGAAAATAAGTTTGTTAATTGAATCTTCACGTGTTCTGTATTCTGTCTTAGATTTGTTCTGTTTGTTTTGTTATCTTCAACATTAATCAAGAGAATTCCTGGCTTTGTTTTTTCATTTTTTTCGTCTGCAAAACAATTTAAAAAGCCACTGTTCGAAATTATATAAAAAAAGGTAGCCTACAAATATCTTTGAGAAGTTTTGTTGAACAGATTCTGATATAACCATGAGTAAAACTTTCCCAGATAAAGGGATTTTGTTTATTTTAGGAGAAATTTTAATACTAAACCATCACTTGCCCTAGCGCAGCCAATGGGGATTTGAGTTTAAAACCCCCCACCAGGAGTTTTTTTCAGTTAAATCCCCCTCTGCTATAAAGCAAAACCAAAAAAAAATGCAAACGACAATCTCCAAATTCCAAGAGCATATCTAAGGAAGATTTTGATTTTAAAACCCCCTCTGAAATTTACGATAAAACCCCTACTTCAATATAAGACTATCTATACATCAGTTATGAGAGTATCCAAGCCAAGGGGGGGGGGGGTAGTTTAAACCCACCTGCTCCAGAGGGCTTTTTTTAAAATTTAAAACCCTTCCAGATGGATTTGAGTTTAAAATCCCACTACAGAGTTTTGAGGTTGAAAACCTCTTTTTTCAATATTATTCTAAAGCAAATTACAGTCACCAAATCCTATGAGCGTAGCTAAGGGGGCTTTGAATTTGTTAAAAAAAACTCCAGAGAATTTTTAGTTTAAAACAGATGATTTTGACGATAAAACTTCCCTTTTCGATATAAAATCTTAAGCAAACTACAGTCACCTAATTCCAAGAACGTAGCCAAGAGAGGTTGTTACACATTTCTACCAGTGGCTGGGCTCCATTAATAAAGTGCAGTGGATGGTCATGTGCCGAAATTGAAAAAAAAAAGACTAAATGTAGCTCAACAAAGATGGCTAAGACGGATTTTAGGAGTCAGTTATAGAGATCGGGTCTCAATCAATGAAAAACTTATGCCGAACTGGGAGCCGACCCATTAGTAAGGTTGTGACAGAGCGTCGCTTCATATGGCTTCATTCACCAACAAAATCTATGTGGCAGGGTGTTCAGTCTGGACCCTGTGATGAGGATCGTGTTCAACTCGAACAATAGTTGTCGTTTCAAGACCGTCTGCGGCCAATGTGTCAAGTGCCCAGACAGAGCTGCAACTGTAACTTAGTGACTTGCTTGCAGAAACTTTTTCTAAATCTCCGGTAACAAACGCTAGCGATGATCAATGTAATTACAAACACTTATTTGTGAGGATCAAACCTTCTCAGAGATAAATCGTGCGAAATTCATGTTACGCAATCGTCTCACAGTCGAACATCTAGAATTCTAGATTCATTTCATGTCTCATTTATGCAGCAAGATATTTAATAGTTGTTATTAAATAAACTTCTGATGACTTAATGCAGTGGTGTAGCCAGGGTGGGAGGAGTCCAAACTTGAAAATCTCCCCGGGCCCCCACATGAGCCCCCCCCCCCCCCCAAATGAATGTCTGAAATTAGTTTTTACATTTAATATTACGCCATTATCTCATGGCATGATGTCGAGTGTCAAAATGTAGGGGCCTCTAAGAAAATCCCCCCCGGGGCCCTAAATCGTTAGCTACGACAATGACTATATGTAAGTAGTGGTACTAGATTCATGGGTTTCTAATAAAAATGGTTTATTGTCTATATACACATCTAATGATAACCTTGTATGTTCGATAACAGCGCACTTATAAAGGAAGTAATGCACGGTGGCCTCGCGATGGAGGCATTCTAGAAGAACACACGTTTAGATGACGTAATCGGATGATGGATTTGCGATGTCTTTTTTTTTTTTAGAAGAGCGCATATATAAATGATGTCATCTTTCGTAATAGAACACATGTTTGAATGACGTGATCGGGTGATTGACTGGAGATCTCGCCTGTTTCTGACTAAAGCTGTACACTCACAATGTTTGACGTCAGGGAACTAATCACTAGTAGCGCCCTCCCCCACCGAGAATCGTGTCCTGATTGTCTGTCTATGCCCTCAGTGATTACCTCCACGCGCCATGGAAAATAGATTTCTCTCGGGTCTCTATCGTGATCGGACGTTGAGGCTTTGTTGTTAAAAATACCCAGAATCTAGGAATCGTATCACCCAATAAAAACACAATATTTTTCTTAAAATACTTTCATCAACATTAAATGTATCAGTTTTAATTTTGTATAAGTCTAAACGAATACTTCAAAATATAGACAGTTAGCACAATGTTTTTAACATAAATTTGTATTTTGTTCTATCTATCTATCTATCTATCTATCTATCTATCTATCTATCTATCTATCTATCTATCTATCTATTTATCTATCTATCTATATATATATCGAGAGAGAGAGAGAGTGTTGAGGAAAAAATAGATGATGATGAAGAGGAAGAAGAGAAAAAATCTGACTTTCAAAAATAGATGAATGAAACTTTCCTTATATAAGTGTTATTAATAGTAATTATATAAGTGTGGTAATATAATCAGTATGCTAAAATAGCAAGAGAGACATAGAGAAAGAGAACCAGGGGAAGAAAGAGAGTGACAAAAAGAGAGAAAGAGAGAATGAGAGAGAGAAAGAGAGAGAGAGAGAATTAGAGAATGAGAGAGAGAATTAGAGAATGAGAGAGAGAGAATTAGAGAATGAGAGAGAGAGAAAGAGAGAGAGAGAATTAGAGAATGAGAGAGCGAGAAAGAGAGAGAGAGAATTAGAGAATTAGAGAATGAGAGAGCGAGAAAGAGAGAGAGAGAATTAGAGAATGAGAGAGAGAGAGAGAGAGAGAAAGAGAGAGAGAGAATTAGAGAATTAGAGAATGAGAGAGCGAGAAAGAGAGAGAGAGAATTAGAGAATGAGAGAGAGAGAGAGAGAGAGAAAGAGAGAGAGAGAATTAGAGAATGAGAGAGAGAGAATTAGAGAATGAGAGAGAGAGAGAGAGAGAGAAAGAGAGAGAGAGAATTAGAGAATGAGAGAGAGAGAGAGAGAGAGAAAGAGAGAGAGAGAATTAGAGAATGAGAGAGAGAGAGAGAAACAAAGAGAATGCGAAAAAAGAGAGATAAAGAGAGCATGAGAGAAAGAAAAAGACAGAAAGAGAGAAAGAGAAGCTAACTAGGGGGTGAGAAAATGTGTGCAAGAGAGAGAGAGAGATGAAAGAAAGGAAATTGATAACCAAACATTTAAATTAAATAAACACGAGTTTATATAAATTTTAAATTGATGCGACCCCCCCCCCCCACCCACCCACTTCCCTAATCGTATAGTCTCTAAAAATTAAAATTAAAATACAGCTCTGCAATAGAGTTCAGTTGTTTTTTTTAAAAGACAAATCCATATGAACAAATGTGAGTCGATATAATGGAACCTAAAGAAAAATTAAAGAACTGAAAAGTTCGTAGGGGATCTTGAAATAAACCGAAACAAATAACAATATCAAGGACGCAATACTGAAAGGTGTCTATTGCCTACTAAACAATAAAATTACTTTGTACTACTAGCGAAAGGTCTACAGACCACTAGGTCTGAAAGAGCAACTTTACTTTACTTACTATCGAAAGGTCTGAAGACCACAAAGTCTGAAAGGGGAACTTTACATCCTAGCAAAAGGCCTATAGACCAGGGGTCGGCAACCTTTTGAGTCGGAAGAGCCAAAAATTACAATTTACAAAATTTTTAAATTTTAAAGAGCCACAACGTTGTTTTTTTTTCTTGCCAACAATACGTAGTACTCACATGACTATATTTTTAATAAAAAAAAAAAAAGAATTTTTTCATAAGACAAAATATTTATTTATTCATATATAAGTGGTATTTTCACAGCAAAACTAGATAATATATATATATGTATGGCATTATTAGATAATTGTTTTGTTTATGTTGGTAGCAAGTAAAGCAGTTCAACATTTATTAGCAACACTAACTTGTACTTCAATAACAAGCAATGAAGCAAACAAAGTCAATGGGAGCGATGGCTTTGGTTTTTAGAAAGTTTGGAGACATTTGGCTCATCACCTTGTTGTTTAGTTTCAAACACGACCCTAAATTTTCATTTGTTTGTAGGCTTCTTACTTTTAATATCATGCAAGAGAACGCTTGCTCGGACGAATATGTAGATCCGAATCTAGCACTCGAAATGCCAACTTCTTCACCTCAATGTTGCAAACTGGAAGATTATTCCTTGCGCCGAATCAACTCGCGGCATTTTTTTTTTAAAGATGTCCACTTGTTGCGTAACGTACATGCATTTCTGGACTTTCAGCTCTTCCAACTTGCTTTTCAACTCTTTAAATTTTCAACTCCACAAAGTTTTACTTTCAATCAATGGCATTTCTAGAAATCCAGTATCAATTACAAATGGATCAATGTGGATTTCGTTACTATATGTGTTGATTTACTAGTAATGCTAGAATGATTTTGTTAGTTTGTAATTCTTTATAACTGTCATAGAAAACTGTCAACAAATTCATCTTTGAATTATTATTTTTTTGTAACTGTGCTGAAGTAATTCGTGTCAACAGTTGCACTGATTTTAGCGCGATATTTCTTTGGACATTTAATAAAAAAGTAACTTACCGCTTTTCTGCAAAAATTTTTTTTTTTCAAAAGTAACCCAAATCTTCTACCCTAACATCGGCTGGGTTTCCATTTCCTTGTGGTTGAATATTCAGCTCATTTCATTTTGCAGTTGTGTTGTTCATTCAAGCATAAGCCAAAACTTTTCAACACCTTACCTTTGGAAAGCCATCACACTTTATTGTGAAGGAGATCGAATTATGGAGTTTCCATTTCGCTTAAGAATTCTTTAAACTAACGATGGTTGAGTGCTTTTGACAAGATGCTGTTAACAATCTTGATTACCGAACTTATGACCTCAACTATTTTGGCCTGAATCGTTTGGTCAAAAACGCTTCTTGGTGTATTATTTAGTCTTCTTCTTCTTCGTTCTTATTGATTCTGTTGGAGTGTTCAGATGTCTAGACCAATACATGTGATGAACTGCGCAGTGGTTTCCAAATCAGGGAGCTCTCCATAGAGTTTCCTTTCTATTGGGGTGATTTGGGGCCAATGTCTTATATGGGCCTCTTGGTATAGAGAGCAGTTTTGGAGGACGTGGTCTGCATTTTCTGGTGATTCTCCACATGGGCAGATTTCACTGGTTCCAATTTTGAGCTTCCGGTACATGTGTTGTCGCATTCTGTTGTGTCCGGTCCTGAGTCGAAAGATTAGACGTTGGTCTTGTCGGGATAGCTTATAGCAAGCGTCATCTTTCTTGTGATTTGGATGAGAGCTCGTCCATTTCTCATTTATTTTATTTACGATTAATTTCCTCAATTCTTCTGGATAGAGTGCAGAGTGTATTAGTGTGTTAGTTCTCCCACTCTTGGCGAGTGTGTCAGCCTTCTCATTTCCTTCTAGTTGTATATGTGCTGGTATCCATTGAATAACAGTTTTTTTGCTGTTGTTGTTGAGCTTTGTAAGTGCTGTTCTGAGGTTTTTAATATATGAGGAATCAGAGTTTTGCAGGCTTTGGAGGATTGTTTTTGCATCGGTTAGTCAGACAATCTGACTGTGTGGGGAACTTGGATGATTTGCTAGGATGGTAGCAGCTAGTGCTAGTGCTTACCTTTCTGCTCTGTGACTGTCAGAAAGCTCTCCAGTTGCAATGGATTTTTCTAGTTTTCCTCCATCTGGCCATTCGATAAGTATTCCAGCTCCTCCATTTGTGGTGGCTTTATGGGTTGAGCCATCCGTGTAAACTCTGATCCACTGATTGCTAGGATAATTGTATGTAGAAAACAGTTTACTGTTTTCTTGAGCTCTGTTGGTCTGTAATCAGATGTTCTTTTTATGCTTTCAATATGGTCCCTTATAGTAGGAAGAGGGCTTTCGTCCCAGGGTGGAGATTCATTATAGTGTATCGAGGATTCCAGAGTAATTTTTTCAAGTTGGTGTTTCTTTTTTAGGTTTAATGATTTCTGTATGAAATTGGTCCTTTTGAGACGTTTTTTGGTGCCAGTTTTGTGGACTTTTGTTCTGAGTGGGTGCCTCTCCATGGTTTCCAATTCTTTCATCCAGAGAGATCAGGGCAGCGGTTTCCTCCATAGCTCTTATGGGTGTTGTTTTGATTGCTTCTGTCATTATCCTTAGACCAATATTTTGAACCTTGTCTATTTTTCTTAGGTTGGTTTGGGCTGCTGAGCCCCATGCTGTGGCACCATATTCTAGTACAGGTCTCACGTAACTGGTATAGGTCTTTTTCAGGATGTTGTGATTTGCTCCCCAATCTGTGCCAGCTAATTTTTTCAAGAGGGACAGTCTCTGTGTTTTATCTATTTGGCTTTTCCAGGTTAGTCTCGGGTCATAGGTGACTCCAAGATATGTAGGCTGTCATTTTTGTCTAAAGTTTCCTTATCTAATGTTAATTTTATTATTTGTTGTTTTGTTGACAGTGAGAATATGGTATATGTTGTCTTTTTTGTGTTGATGGACATGCCCCAGTCTTTGGACCAATTATTGAGTATATTGAGAGCATCTTGTAATCGAAATTTCGATGTTCCTACATATTCTTCTGTGCTAATTAAGGCAAGGTCATCTGTATACATGCAGCTTTTAACTTTTCTTGGTAGGTTTTGATTTAGATCGTTTATGAATATTAGGAAAAGTGTTGGGGATAGGACTCCTCCTTGGGGGATAGGACTCCTCCTTGGGGGATAGGACTCCTCCTTGGGGGATAGGACTCCTCCTTGGGGGATAGGACTCCTCCTTGGGGGATAGGACTCCTCCTTGGGGGATAGGACTCCTCCTTGGGGGACACCATTTTTTATACCCACTGTGTGGCTTCTTTGTCCTTGCATGCAAACTAAGGCTTTTCTATTATTTAGATATTCCTTTATCCAGTTGTACATTCTGTAGGACATGTGATGCTGGATTAGTTTGAGCAAGAGACCTTGCTCCCACACTTTGTCAAATGCTTTTTCTAAGTCAACCCACACAATTGTTGTTGGTTTCTTTTCTTGAAAGCCATCTTCTATTTCTTGTGTGATAAAGGCGATTTGATCTTCTGTTGATCTGCCTTTTCTAAAGCCAGCCTGGGCTTCAGTGAGTAGGTTATTTGACTCAAGGATCCATGTCAGCCTACTATTTATCACTCTTTCCATCAGTTTGCAGGAACAGCTAGTGAGGCTGATGGGGCGGTAGCTATCCAGCTTGTTTCCTGGTTTGCCGTGCTTTAGTATAGGGATCATAATGGCTTTTTTCCAGATGTTTGGAATTCTGCCAGATTTCCAGCTAGCATTGAATATTTGTAGCAGTTTTCTTTTGGCTTGAGGACCCAAATGAAGAAGCATGTCATTAGATATTTTGTCTGGGCCCGGGGCTTGTTTTGGTTTAAGGACTTTTAGGAATTCATCAAGTTCCTTCATTTTAAGATTAGTGGTCATTCCCAAGGAGTAAGCTGGATAGTATTCTTTGATTCTGTCCTGTATTTCTGAGTTTACATCTTTATTTCTACTTTCATTGATTATTATTATTCAGTGAAACGTAAGAATTTTGAAATTTATTTTGCTTCGAAGAATCGTAGTTGCTCTTTTATTTTTTCCTGTCTGGCTCAATCAGTTGTTATTATACGATTTTAATGTCTTCAATGTATTTTTGCTCGGCATACGCTCTATCATCCCCTCTAGTTTGTCTCCAGAATGGTAGCAATCCAAGTTCTTCTTTTGGAACTTGGGAAGACATACATGACAAAAGGGTCAACTTATCCGTGTCTTTTATGTTACAAAACTCATCTATAGCAAGTGACAAGAAAGAAGAATATTTAATATCTTCAACCTGCAAATATGTTCCATTTGAAGACATTTTAGCTATTCTATCTTCTACTGTTTTAGCTTTGATTTTTTTTCAATTTTTTTTTTTTTCGAAATCATGAAAATATTTTCCAGATGCATTCATAAAGCAATCTTTGAAATACCATATGTAAATGGTTTGCCTTTTTGTGCAATTTCTAGTGGTACATACTGGTTCTCAACGTTTGCCAGATCAGCATTACTTGTAGATTGGTTCTAACTTTGAGAAGATAATTCGCTTCTAACTCATTTACCTAAAAACAATAAACTATACGTCACAGCCAAAAGCGAATTAAAGCGTACATAGAAGCATCAGACGACGGCGTCATTCAAGAGCTTCCGATGGACTGATTACAGTGACGACGCGTGTAATGGGGGAGGGGTGTGGTGAAAAGCGAGTACAAGTGGCTGAAGATGGAATCAGTGCCTAATCCTCGTTAAACGATTCAGAACTTTTTGAAAAAAAATTTTTCGATATAATAAATAATATTTGCGTATGGAACGAAAGAGCCGCAGCAGATTGCCGACCCCGGCTATAGACCACAAGGTCTGAAAGGGGAAATCTACTTTACTTGCTAGCGAAAGGGCTTTAAAAAATATGATTTGACTGTGCACAAAATTGTTAAATGGTTTATTCAAATCCCTAACCCTTCCAAATAGTTCGGTTATCAATATTTTCTTATCTTGTTCACCGGAGACACTAAAAAGCTACTTATTGATTGATCTTCATGTATGAACATTTCCAATGTATCGATACAAGTATAAGTTCCCCTTTCAGACCTTGCGATCAACATGGCAGACGATGTTAAGGTCATCTGTTTCTGTGGCCAAATGTTAAACGAGCAGGTGTCAATAACCAACGGTATTATTCATTAAAAAGAGTCTTAATGATTATTTTATAAAAATTTTACTTATATACTGTACCAAGTGGAAATTAGACATATATTTATTAACTAAATTATCTCTTATCATGAAAGTCGAATGTCAAAATGCCGGGGACCCTAAAATTGGTAAAGCCCTGGGCCCCCCAAAATCAATAGCTAAGCACGCTGGTTATAAAAGTTCATCTATTTCTTATACTTAGACAAATATACTTATGTAAGCCTTTTAGGCAAATTTGTGAACACAGCAAAATCATCCTGTCTACCTTCCTACTTCAAATAATTAGCATTACCATTGCACCTAGCCTTTTTAAAAAATATTATTATTATCTTTTAAAAAAAAATGTATGGCTATATTGAAATTTAATTAAAAGGGAAATACTATGCTCCAACGGCATTGTTTGGTCTCATCTTCAAATTCGATGACAGTGCCGAAACATAAGTTTGGTCAGCTGAAATAATTACATTAAGAAACATTTTACAGAAATCGGTTGTATTCTAAACTTAGCGAAGAGTTTGATATAAACAAAAAACTTAGCCATCTTTTTAAACTCTTAAACCAAAGAGCTTTAGATGAAAGATATACATGTTTATTAGAACGGTTGTGGATGGTCGTTGACTTGTAGCACCAGACTGCTGGTAGACAACTGAACCGCTGTAGGCTTATTATATCGTAACTTATAAAACTAGAAATAACTTCTTTGTGAACAAAACTAAATATAACTTTAAATACAAAAATATAGAAAAAAATGAAAGTGATATAAAAAGAAATAAATGCAGTAGACTTTAATAATGATAAACAAGGTTACAAAAGACAGTTTGTGTGGAAACACAAACTCAAAATCGGCTTCCGAAGTGGTCCACCCAGGCAGGCTTCAATATGTTCAGAAAGAACATCCGAATGAAATTATATCAAAGACAAATGAGAGATAAAAATGGAGAAAGAAGGTTAACAGATCTTGTGTAGTGCCCCAACGGTCCCGCAGATCAAAGGATAGGTGAATGTAAAGTTCATCTGTTTTTGTGGCCTACGGTTAACAAGGGTGTCATGTAGCCAGCACAACGATCAACCGCCTTTACTTTTCCCCAACTAATGTCAAGTAGCCATTAGAGCTGAGTGGACTCAGAGGCGCCCAAAGATTCCAAAGTTGAAAATCTCAGTGTTCACCAGGATTCGAACCCGGGACCCCCGGTTCGGAAGCCAAGCGCTTTACCGCTCAGCCACCGCGCCTCCCCTGACCTAACTGATGTCTTATAATTGATCTAATTGTTTTGAAATGGCTCAATCTCTTTTTTTTTAATATTTTTTTATTCTTTTTTTTTAGTAGCTTTTGACTAGGAATCCTTGGGCCTTTGCCTCTTTTCTTTTCCTCTTTTGGGCATTGCCTCTTTTTTGGGCTATTGGCCTCTTTATTGGGCTTTTTTTTTTATTAACAAAAAGATCCATATTTTATTAGTAAGCGTACAAATTAAGTAGTTACATTCTAAAGTACAATGATTGCAAACATGGCAATGCAAATAGTTACTTCTAGGTTGTCATAATATTTTAACGTTTTAAATTGCTTTGTATATGGCGTTATTTTTTTCCAATAGCATATAATGAATATTTTTTTAATTTAAGGTTCTTAAAATATATGTGGTGAGAATGTCAACAATAGGTAATTAAAAGTGAAAGTAGAAACTTAAATGATATTTACAATTAGAGTCGTACTGAAAGTTATTTCATATGTATATATGTGTATATATATACTTTTTTTTTCTTGAATATTCCCCCCCCCCCCCCCCCCTTTTATTGTCTCTATTTTTCCTCTTCCCTTCATTAATATATTATTTCTCTGTAAACTGCACAATCATGAACATTTTTTAAAGGAAATCTCAGAATTTGCGCTATTCAATTTTAGCTGAATCCTTGGGACTTAGGCCTCTTTTTTAGGCTTTATGTGCCTCTTATGTGGGCTTTTTTTTTATAGATTCTTATTTGTAAGCTCTAATGATTCACAAGAATTATATCATACAAATTTTGTTCTCGAGCTTATTTACTTTCTCTGTATAAATTGAAAAGTAAATTGGAAAAAATATATTTCGTGTTTGTTCGTACTAAAACAGGTGTTTATGCTTTGCTTCAAATACAACTACTTATAATAATGCCTCCGATTGCGAAGGATTAAATATTAAATGATCATAAATAAACAACAATTTAAAAAAATGTATTTATTTTATTTCATATTCTTAAACAGGAACTCCATATCGATACAATTATTGACATTAAACTGTTTATTAAACATAAAAGTTTAAATATATTTTATGTTAAGTTCCCCTTTCAGACCATACGGTCTATAGGGCAGATAATGTTAAGGTCATCAGTTTCTTAGGCCAACGGTTAACGAACAGGGTGTCATGTGGCCAGCCCAAGGACCAACCGCCTTTACTTTCCCCAACTAAAGTCAGTACCCATTAGAGTTGGGTGGACTCAGGGGCGCCCTTAAAATCCCAAGATTCAAAATTCCAATCATCGCCGAGATTCGAACCCAGGACCCCAGGTTCGGAAGCGAAGCGCTAGGCCACTCAGCCAAAGCGCCCAATGTGTTTATACATGGTATGTGCAACGGTCTGTAATTACACGATAACACTTTCTACTTATCGATATTATCTAGACCTTCTTCATGTTTCTATGCTTACATATGTAAGTATTTAGGTGTTACGTCTGGTCTGTCTGTTAGTTTTTATTTTCTTTTTATCTTTTTTTTAAATTTTATTTCGTAATTACAAAAAATTAAATAAGTCAGTTTTAGCGGCAAGGAATGTTACCGCCAAAAGAGAGCCAAACTCGGCGAAAAGGGAACTTAAAGTCGTTTCAGGCAGACAAAAGGTGTGCTTGTGTAAGTCGTGTTAAGATATGTAGGTCACAGATGGGTCTGCTTATTTACGTATGCTGCTACATTTAACCGTAATCTTGGAACTTGAAGATATTAGCAAGACATTAACGTGTAATAGACAAAGATAGGGAGATCTTTTGATGTTTGTACAATAATTGCGCATATTTTTCGGACTGCGGCCAAATAAGGTTCCGGCCCGCGTGTCACGGGCCGCATCAACGTAAAATAATATCCCTGAATTCAATGGAGCAGAAATATCGTGTTCAATTATCTAAGAATCTAAGGGAAGAAACCCTACATATTAAACCGCATCTCTGAAGTGTAAATGCTGAAGGATTAATTTCCCCTGTTGCACTAGCGATCCAGAACTTTGGAGTGGGGAGGGGGCGATTTTTTTCCAAACCCTAACCCTAACGCCAAGTAAACCCTAACCCTATGCATAAACGTGCGTACAACACACACACACACCACACATCCCCATCCTCCACCCCCCCCCCCCCCCACATATATATATATAAAAAAAAAAGCAGCATTTCTCAATCTCCGTCGAAAAACGAAACAACTGGGGCAGCGCTAGAAGGCTCCTTAAGGGTTTCGAGGCAAAGCCCCGACGCCAAAAGCGTTTTCTTGCTTTTTTCACTGCAGAAACACATTCTCCTGACATATACAGCTCATTATTCATAAAAAGAATTCTGGGCGAATCCCCTATGCCAAAAGCGTTTTTTTCTCATTCTGCACTGCAGAAACGCATTCTCCAGACAACTACAGCTCATTATTCATCTGTGGGGTTTCGACGCCAAAAACATTTTCTTGCATACTTCACAGAAGAAACGCATTCTCCTGACCTAAAGCTCATTATTCATACTATTAAAAAAGGACCATTCGAATAATGTTGTACTTGAAAAATATTATAATATGAATTTATAGGCCCTTAATTCATTGCAAATAAAACCAATTTGTTCCTTGAGAAGATAAGATACCCCACTTATTTAGATTTTTGCTTTGAGGATCGCCGCCGAAAAAAGAATTATTCGATAAATAATATTCAATAAAATCGAAGTATACATTGTGAGTTATAGTCCCAAATTTATTTAACTAGAAAAATTTCAGATTGAGTAAAGGTTGGAAAAAGGAGACTATAACAAGATTATTTGGGTTTAGAACTCATCTCAATCATGACTCTTATACTGAAAAATTTCGTTTGAATTCTAACTATAATTCTAAAATAATTATGATAAATTCATGTGAAATTACATACACTATGTCTGGAAATCAGAGGGGCGGTAGAGTGAAAACGATTAATCCTCGCTCCTTTGATAATTTCTGCTAAAGATTGCATTTGGCATTAAAGAATAGGGGTGGGGCGACTCAACTAATTTTGTTCACAAACTATGATTCTCCATAAAAATAGAGGGCTAGAGTGGAAGGGCAGTACATGCAATCACCCCCCCCCACCCCAACCCCACCGAATCGGCCAAGATACCAGAAGGGGATTGACATAATATAAAATTTATATATTAATTGAATTAATTTTGTTCACAAACAATTATTTCTCCATAAAAGTAGGACCGCTACCCCCCCCCCACTCAAAGGGCTTAGGTGGGAAGGGTAGTAGAGGTATTGCCCCTCCCCCCCAATCGGCCAACAGGGGAACGACATAATATAAAGATTGGTTAAAATACCAATAACACGTTTTAATCGTATAGATATTCAATTGATTCTGTTAGCAAGCTGTGATTTCTACACATAAATTGGACCGCCCCCCCTCACTCTAAAGTGTATGGGGGGGGGGGGGGCTGGATTGATACTATCGCCCCCTCCCGACCCCACAAAATCGGCCAACATACTAGAGGGGGGGGGCGAAATAACTAAAAATAGGTTGAAATATAAATAATTAGTATTTATTATTAACATAAGTAATAAATTCTTATACAAATTGTGTGAATTTCTATACTAAAATTCGTCTGCCGTGTCAGCCGAGTGGGGGGGGGGGCGATCGCCCCTACCCCTCCCCCTTCCTGGATCCGCTAGTGCCCTGTTGGTATAAAACAAAATAAACTACCGTACTAGTTATTATTTGACTAATCGGTAAATTTTTTATTGATTCATGTCTTGATCCAATAATGGATGTGGGAGAAAAAACGTGCACAAACTTTTTACCAGACAGACACACAGATAAAAACTTTGAAAAAAAAAAGGTCTCAAATGAAATACAGCATTAATAAAATTACATCTATCAATACAATTGCTCAGGAAAGACAAAACAGGAAATCATCGCACTGACATTGACAAAGTCTGCAGATCGACCAATAGCAATAGTTGTAGAACAAACAAGACAGGAAGTTTACATTTGGAAATTCATTTCGCATCTTTTAAAGTGAAGAGTTTTATCGTCTGCAGCCCATCTTCAAAACATCTGACATTAGTCAAGGGCTGACAACTCTAGGAAATGGATTTGAGAACTTTGCAGGACTGGGACTCGTCACGAGCAGTATTGACGGCGGGAAATAACAAAATGGCCGCCTCAAATAAACACGCACTCGAATACACTTACAGAGCCAAACAGAGATATTTGTACAGACAAATTAAAACACAGACTAACACACACACACAGCCAGACACATATACAAAATCAGACTCCCGTCCGTGGGGTGTTGAGGGCCAGTGGAGATGTGAAAAACAATCTTGTGGGCCAAGTGGCGTAGAGAGATACCTGTCGAGCCCAGACGAGTAGCAAGGTATATGTGGGCTTAGCGGCGTAGCACAGTACCAGTGGGCCCAGCGGCGTAGCACAGTACCAGTGGGCCCAGCGGCTACCACAGTACCAGTGGGCCCAGCGGCGTAGCACAGTACCAGTGGGCCCAGCGGCGTAGCACAGAACAAGTGGGCCTAGTGGCGTAGCAAGGTAAACGTGGGCTCGGGTGCTAGAAAATAGTGATGCATAGAAACTAGTTAGTAGAGTGTTTCTAGGATGTTGCAATGTTTCTAAAATGTTTCTTAAGATTTTGAAGATAAATACATCCCACAAGACGACGGGGGAAGGCGTGGGCAGGATTCGAACCCGGGATAATCGTGGCCATCGAACGGCATACCACATGGCCAGAAAAATACGAATCATCTTGTATGTATCAGTACAATATCAAAAATGACATCCCAGAACATGGACCACCTTTAACAAGTGTTAATCAATATACTTTTTTTACAAGTAATAGTTTCACTGCTCAATTATTGTAAGTAATAAACAATTCTTGTTATCTTATATAATACAGACGTTACTTCAAAAAAGAAGATGATTACGTCCTACGCGTCATGCATTTAGTCATGCATATTAACCAATGACTTAAATTCTGCCAAGTCACCGGTTTTTCTGGCTAGCTCAGGCAACCCATTCCATGCTCTAATAGCACTAGGGAAGAAGGAGTATTTGTACAAATTTGTCCTAGCATATGGGACGAGGAATGTGCCTTTATTTGTGTGTCTTTCGAAGTATTTTATTAAACTTTGTTTTTGTATTTGAAGATTATGGTTCAGTGTTTTATGTATAGTTGCTACTTTACTTTTGAGTCTTCTGTCCTGAAGGCTTTCTAAATTATCTTTCAGGTGTCAACGTGGGTCAAAGCCAGGGCGCAAATTGGGTAATTTGCGCACCGGTTCGCTACGTCACTGGGTGTGGGCCCAAATACAATTCTCCCAATCCCTTCAGAGTAATGTTTATCCAGTCTAGCTGTGTAACACTACTAAATTGTCCACATTTGTTGGCTGCAGGATTCGAGCTCTGGACAATCCTGACGACACTACAAAGCGCATACCACACTGGTCAGTTTCTACTTCATAACTTATATGGGTTTTTGTATGTAGCATTCCTCAACTGAAATTGTGAGCATAACTCGAATAACTCTGACGTGACAGGAGTATGTTCAAACATTTGTCTTTTCTTTGACAAACAAACAAAAAAAAGCACATACGAAAAAAAAACCTTTAAAACATTTTCTTAAAAGCCTTTAATTATTATTTCTTAACTAAAAAATGCATTCTTCAAAGTTCAATTCTCTAAATTTCTTTAAAGTTTCATAGCAGGATTTTTTTTTCTCTAGGGCTACTTATAGCAGAGTATTTGATGTCCAGCCATTATAGCTGTCGAGCGTTTTCTCCATCAGTAGACAAGCAACGGAATCTCCTAAACCAATTAGAATTTAAAACCAACTAAAACAAAGGGGGAAAGAAAAAGAAAAACACGGTAATGTCATTTCCGGATGCGCCAAAATCATCCATTAAGACTTCGTACAGAAGGGAATGTGATCAAAGAAGACATTTTAGGCCAAAATGTATTGTTTAGTTGGGGGGGAAAAAATGAAAGCATCGGATGTTAGTGTTATTTTACAAGGACAGGAAGTGACGTACTTCCGTGAACTCTGAGCTTGGGTACGTAATGAGGTCACGTTTGCATATTTGATACGTTATTGTCGTCTGCATCTATCCGCGCATTTTGGAAAAGGTTCCATTCTCTACTAGTGAAAGAAATGTCCGCTGAGCTTATGTCTTTAAGTACATCTAATCCCACACTTGTACAACGGAAACCTGAGCCCTTTGAATAGCATCCTCACCCAGCTGACCTTTCTAGTATATAAAGTTAAATTAAAAATAAATCATTTCTTGCCTCGGGGCTTTCATGAAACAATTTAAAAGCTTAATTAACAAACTTTAAACATCAAAGCCATATTTTTTTTTTTTGCATGACATCTGGATGTAGATCTAGAAATAAATAAAACGGATATTAAATTAAAGACATCTAGCATATTTGATATTGATTTCTTTGGTATATTATTTACATTATAAAATATGTGGAATTAAATTCTATTAGATCATGAGAAACATGACCTTTGAACTGAAAGCCGTGGAGTCTTTCCAATTGAGGCATTTCAACATCACATCAAAGTTGATCTGCCTCCTCTTCTCAAGTACTCTTTATCTTGCTTCATTTTATTTTTCACTCTTGTTTTCAAATCTATCTATGCCTCTCTTTCGCTCTGTCTCTCTCTTTCTCTCTGTCTCTCTCTCTGTCTATCTCTGTCTCTCTCTCTGTCTCTCTCTGTCTCTCTCTCTGTCTATCTCTGTCTCTCTCTGTCTATCTCTGTCTCTCTCTCTCTGTCTATCTCTGTCTCTCTCTCTTTCCTTCTCTCTCTCTCCCTGTTTTTTTTCCTCTATCTCTCTCGTACACTCAATTTCATTATGGCTGCATGGTCGTTTGGAAAGCGCTTTGGAATAGATGGTCCCTAGTTTGAATCCTGCTCATTTTCATCCTCAGCCGCATTGCAGGAAGTTTTGGCTAGTACTAAATCACCTCCACTTCTACTCACAGAAAAGACATTTCTGAAGACTGGGCGCAGAAGGCGAAAAGAATATTTAAATAGACCCCCCTCCTCGAATGAAAAAGGTTTTGTCTGCATTAGAAGTGACTAAATAAGTAGGTCGCAACTGGGTTTGTGTACTCATGTGAAACAATGCATTCATCCTTAATCTTCGGAATCTAAGACACAGCCATTATTAATTACTAATCTCAATGAAGGGCCTTGTAAACGAACTTGTGACGCTTTTTAAAACAAACAGAAATTGTCACTGTTGATCTCTCTCTGTCTGTCTCTCTCCCTCTCTGACTTTCTCTCTCTTTTCTCTGTCTCCCTCCCTCTCTCTTTCTCTCTGTCTGTGTCTCTCTCCCTCCCTCTGTGTCTCTCTCTCTGGTTCACCCATATTTCTTTTCTCGCACCAATGAATTCTTTCGCTCAAATAGATTAACTCACTCATCAAATACATTTTTTTGTCTGAAAATGTTCAGGATTAGTTTGCATATTTTTTGTGCTTAGCATATTTGTAATTATTTGTTAATTACTTTAAAACTCGATTTCAAAATTGGGTTTTATAATTTCATAATTCAATGCAATCGGATAGATTGTGAATTCAGTCTTTTCTGCTGTAACCTCAAAACGTTTGAAAGCCTAAAATGTCATAAATAAAAAAAAAGACTTTTTTTAAACGAAAAATCTTTCTTGTTGACTAGTTCGCAACAATAAATAATTATCGAAAATGCATCAACCCCTCAAATACATTAATGATTATGATATTGATGTTCCTCTTATGGCCTCCTTCATGGTAGAATGACTATGATTCATCTCGAACACTTTTTCGTGTGACTGTGGAGACTCACTCCCGTCCAAATATATCGCAGGTTAAGGTGGCCCTCGATTTGGTGGTAGGGTAGCCGGCCATTTTTCTTTCGGCACGCTGTCTATGGTCGGAACGATGTCGCCCACACAGCAGGTCAGCGTTCAGGCATTCCATAAATGGTCCTGATTGGACTCGACTTTACGTGACCCGGACTATGGTATATGTGTGTGGGACAGTTGTGTAGGCCCAGCCCGATAAAGATGGACCTCCATTATGCTTGTCTGGCTTTCGACACCAGCTATGTTTATCTTTGATCATTAAAAAAATAGATATAGTTTCGTTATGTATATAGTCTAAACAAGCAATAGAAAAAAAGATTCCTTTTTAAAAACAAAGCTTATCTAACGGAAAGAACCGTTAATTAATGCTATTTATCTGAAAATGGCAGGGTTTAGCTCCCTTTCTTCTATATAAAACAAAATTAATTAATTAGTGTTAATTGATTAAATAATTCATTTTTTGGATTTATTCGTGTATTGTCATTGACTATGAATAAATTATGCAAGATTTCAGCTTGATCCGAAAATGAGAAATGAGAGAAAGAAAAAAAGTGACAAAACGTAATAAGGGGACTAAATCCATATAAACATCCACATCTTTCATTACGTAGCATATATTCTCCTTGTTTCGATAACAAACAAAATAATTAATCACCATTAATTAATAAACAAATTGTTTGTTTTTTAAATTGATTCATGTCTTGCCAGGTACAATGAATAATTGCTCAGAGTTTCAACGTAATCCCAGAATGGAAAATTGGGAGAAAAAACATATTCAAACCTTTTACCAGACAGACAGACAGACAGACAGATAAGAGAGAGTTACTATAAGCTTTGTTAAAAGACCATGAAAATAGAGCAAACTTAAGAGTTAATGTTATTGTGTTAATGGTCCTAATAAAAACAGATATAAGATACCTAGAAAGGTAATTTTGCTATTTTTATAGTCCTTATAAAACTATAACACTGAAACATTAATTTTATTTGTTCTAACCTATTTATGTTATATTCCGTTGCTACTTTCGTTTACTTCTTCCGGTCTGCGGAAAGTGTTCGACTGGTCAATTGACCACCATGATAGTAGAAAAAAAAAAAACAACAAGGGTGGCTTTAGTTGAATCCAGTAGCCGGAACTAACGGTAAGGGATATTCTGATGACCAGGACTAAGTTGACCACTACGTGTCGCCACTTCGCTGACCAAACAGGAGCTGAAGTGGTCGTCTGAAGGAGATAAACAAATCTCTCGATCTGAGGCCGCCCTATTGGATAGTTTTTCCCTCTATCTCATTACCTTTGAATCAGTGCTGAATAGAGTTTGGCAAGTGTCTCCAGAGGCGTGCACTTGTTGGTGATTGGGTCACATAGGCGTCATTTTGTTAGGGGGAGACCATAGAAAAAATATTGTTAAGAATGAATGTAAGAAGAAAAATGTGTATTTTTAGAAAACATTGCTAAACCCTTTTCTCTCTCTCTCTTTCTGCCTCCCTCTCTCTTTTTCGCTAACGTGTTATTACGTTCAATAACATAGTTAATTTTGTTCATTAGATATAGAATTAAAATTTGATTCAATATTATTGTTATGTCACATACATTGTAATGTGTGTGGGTGTGTCTGTGTTAATATGGCCCAAAAGGGATGTGGGATGTGAGTGTTTCGTTTAATTGTTCACACGGCGATGGTCTATTTACTTTCTGGTATCTTAAAATAGCTTTTATTTTTCTGCATATTCTATATGAAAACAAAATGAATTGATTACCAACTACATTAGTTTTTTTTTTTTTTTATTGATTCACGTGTTATCATCGATCATAAGCTTCTATGTAAAATTCTGATGACGATTAGACGAGTAAACGAGATCGAAAAATCGATTTGCGAAAATGTAAACAACAAAATCTAAGAAAGATACAAAGGGAGTTAATGGAAGCGTAGTTATAGGAGATAACTGATGAGCCGGGGGGGGGGGGGGGAGGGGCAGAGGGACATGTCACTATCAAGGTCTCAGGTAAGAATCTGCCCGGGCATGCTACCCTGCCTCATAGTGGCGTCCGGGTGGAAACGATCGTAGGAGGAAACGATTAGGCTAAAGGGTAGCAAAACAAAACTCCCGTGGGGGTGCCTAAGGGAGCATCCTCATTGTACTGTGCGGTGTTGTAAAAAAGCTCCCGCAACCTTGTCACAATCCAGGCGCCGTTCCTAAAGGGGCCGTTACATAAATGGCGTGTCCTGCACGGCTAGCCTGGTATAGAAAAGGAAAATGGCAGGGGTCCCGGTGCACGCGGTCTCTGGCCGCAAGTCTGACACCCCGCCAGACAGAACAGTGTACACTGTTCTTATTCAGGCCATGAAAGGAGTTCTTGTTCACTTTTGCTGGCTTAGAGTTCCAAGAGCCGAAGGCTCAACTCTACCTGACAGTTTCAAGAAGGTAAGAATCTGAATTTTCACAATGTTTTTGTTTGACATGTTTTTAATGTTCCTTCAGAAGTGAAGATTATTACATCCTAGTCCAAATTTCCCACAAGGCGGCAGGCGATTGGAACGGGCAAATTTCGAATCCAGGACCATCGAAACCAGTTCGGAGCACCTACCACACAATCAGGCCGCCATCCATAGCCATTCGTTTGAGTTCCTAAAATATTCATTTAATTTCAAGGGAAAAGAGGGACTGTAGATTATATATGCTATTGTTAGGCATGGTTAAAAGAAAAGCCTCTAAGCAAAGGTTCAGTGTTATATGTATATACATGGGCGGACTGGCTATATGGGCGTTTGGGCAAATGCCGGTGGGCCGGTATCAAATCGGCCTGTAGGGCCACCGAAAGGACTGCATAACTGCCACTTATTGTTAAAGGTTTTATAATATTCTCTTATAAAAGTGACCCATTTGAGCATCGTGTTAACAAAACAAACAAACAAACAAACAAAACAAACAAACAAAACAAACAAACAAACAAACAAACAAAACCAACAAACAAACAAACAAAACAAACAAACCAACAAAACAAACAAACAAACAAACAAAACAAACAAACAAAACAAACAAACAAACAAACAAAACAAACAAACAAAACAAACAAACAAACAAACAAACAAACAAAACCAACAAACAAACAAACAAAACAAACAAACCAACAAAACAAACAAACAAAACAAACAAACAAAACAAACAAACAAACAAACAAAACAAAACAAAACAAACAAACAAACAAACAAAACAAAACAAACAAACAAACAAACAAAACAAAAAAACAAACAAAACAAAACAAAACAAACAAACAAACTAACAAAACAAACAAACAAACAAACAAACAAACAAAACAAACAAACAAACAAACAAAACAAACAAACAAACAAACAAACAAAACAAACAAACAAACAAACAAAACAAACAAACAAACAAAACAAACAAAACAAACAAACAAAACAAACAAAACAAAAGAAACAAACAAACAAACAAACAAAACAAACACACAAACAAACAAACAAAACAAACAAAACAAACAAACAAAACAAAACAAACAAACAAACAAACAAAACAAACAAACAAACAAACAAACAAACAAAACAAAACAAACAAACAAACAAACAAAACAAACAAACAAAACAAACAAACAAAACAAATAAACAAACAAATCAAACAAACAAAACAAACAAACAAACAAAACAAACAAACTCTGCAGTGTAACACTACTTGAAATTAGTATTGCAATGCAATCTAACACATTTTCTAAAATAATTTAATAACCTACATTGGTAGACAGTGCTACTAGTGGGCTTCATCCGATTAAAAAGCAACATAAGGCCTATATATCTTATAAGGATATAGTGTTCACTTTGTGGATTTGTACAGTTATCCTTGCACTATAAAACATAATGATTTTGAGGACCATATGATATACATTTTATCCGGCAGGATTGTATAGAAATGCCCGGGCCTATTTTGACACCCAGTCCGCCCCTGTGTATATATTATCGTCGGAGCTTTTTGTGGCAAAACGGCCCGCGCCAAACCAGTCGCGTACCCAGCACTGAAGGCGGTTTGATTTAAAATTTCTCGAATATAGTTTTATTTTGCAATTTGAAAAAAACGGGGGGGGGGGGGGGGGGAAAGATAAAAAAAAAGAATGTAATAAAACCCAATGAAATCAGTGTCAATGGATTCCATCAATATACATAGATAAAAAAAACAAGAGTTTTTCTTGAAGTTATTCTCCTATGAATGTAATGATTTCTATACAATCCTGGGACATGTGTATTTGACAATAACAAGAACTATTTTTTAAAAATTTTGGGCTAAATGTGTTTTTTTTTAAGGTGAGTCCCCAAAACTGAAATAAAAAAAAATAATTAGGGTGCTGGATGTTTGAAGAGGGCCGGGGATATTTACACTTTAAAAACACAATCTTGTAGGGTAAGCCCATCGGAAGTTTTAATACGGGCTAATGAAGACAGCCTTTCTCTTGTGGAGTGTGCGATAGATAAATAGCCCTCAGGGAGTTGTCGTCACATCTTCTGAGGAGGAGGTGGTGGGGGGATATCCTGAGATAAAGAGAGATTATATTTGTCTGTAGATTAATCTATCAGTGGATCCAGTCATTTATCATTGCTTACATAGCTTGGTCCGTTTGTGGATCAGTTTGTTGAAGATAGTCTTTACTCTGTACCAACTTGCCTAATCGATTATATCGTCTTTAAAAGATCAGGCTGATTTAATTATTATTATTATAGCTTTTAGATGTGCTACTTTCATGCCTTTTTGGTCCAATCCCTTTTGTGGACCAGTGGGGGGGGGGGGGGGGGGGGGGATCTAGGAGTTGGATTTCCGTGCTGCCTTTAGGCGCTCAGTAAACACAACTCTGCCCGAGTCGGGTGTCGAACCTCGAGCCCCCTTCTAGGTAGCCAAGCCAAGCCAAGTTTAAGCGCACATGGCCTCTCGACCAATTGATTATGATGATAATAATATTGCCGAAATAGCAGAAATAATGGTGTGTCAATTGAACACATAATGGCAGGATGTTCAGCTTAATCAAAATCTGCTTACCTAGGTTGCCATAACCAAGTTGCAAAATAAATACAAGAGGTTCTCAAGTCAACCGATTACCTCTTGTACAGTTATTGACCCATTTTGACTGACAAGACGGCGGATTTCTGTCGCCTATGTTTACAGTTTATCATTTAAAAAAAACAACAACCATCTTTGGTATCACCGTATCACTATCCCATAATATAAGGAAAAGTGAAATTGAAAAGGGAAGAAAATATGAAAGTTTATGTTTAGAGATTAAGCGACAATGGAAGCTATCTATAGTAGCAATATAACCTGCTGTTATATCAACCAAGGAGATAGTGACAACTAACCTCACAGACACAGTAGAAGCCCTAAAAGGATCCTTATTCCGGTCAAAGGGCAGTGCTGCTGTAGACCTGCAGCATCATCAGACAGTGTTAAATGGACTATAATGGATTTTGTTTCATTCTAACGAAGCTCGACCCTGGCAGTGCCAGAGAATGACTATGAGTTCATTTGTAAAATAATACTAATTGTAAGCTGAATATAACTGAAGACATAGACACGAGATTGGAAAAATCAAAACAAATCTAAGTATGGAGCAGGTAGGTATCTATGTTCTTCTTCAATGTAGCAATGTAAGAACAACTAGATGTTGTTATTTAAAATGAGATCCAAATTGATTAATTGCAATGCCATAGCGATTCAAATGATACACGCTTTGATACTTTGGGTATCATCCTTCTTTCTACATTGTCTTCTCCCCACTGTCTCGCTCTTTCTCTCCTTCTTCCCATTTATCTTATTCTCATCAAATTCTAATTCTAGCTTCTTTAATGATCTTTTTTTACCTCTCCTTTTCTCTATTTCAAGCCTCTATCTTATCTCCTTTTTCTCTCTCCCCCTCATCTCTAATTCTTTCATTTCTTTTTTCTTCTTACCTTTTCCTTTCTTTTTTTATCCATTCATTTTAACTGAGCCCCTTTTGATCACTTTTACCTGTCTCTCAAGGCTTTTTCTTTCTTTCTCTCTTTTTCCCTTCTCTCTTTCTGTTTCTTTTTTTCTCTTATTTGTTCTTAACTCTTTTCACTTTCTCTTTCCCTTAATACTTTTCTGTCTCTCTTCATTCTTTCTCTATTTTTCCCTTTCTCTCTTTCTCTTTCTTTTTATCTCTTTCCATTTTTCTCTATTTTTTCTTAATCTGTCTCTGTTCTCTATCACGCTTATCTCTTTCTCTCTCTCTCTCTCTCTCTCTATTTCTCTCTCTCTCTATTTTTCTCACTCTGTCTCTAAGTTCTTTATCACGCTTACCTCTTTCTCTCTCTCTCTCTCTTTATCTCTCTCACTCCCTCTCTCTCTTTCTCTTTATCTATCTTACTCCCTCTCTCTCTCTCTCTCTTGCTGTCTTGTCTCCCAAACAAAACCAGGGTGATAAATAGCGCTGTACTGTACAGCCATTTCATTCCCCAGACGTACAAATAGAAGTCTCCAGCTATACTAATGGACGCGTTCGAAACTAAATCTTTATCTCATTCTCAATGAGACTCATTAGTTTACTTTCGTTTTCACTTTTCCTGCTCAGACAATCGCGTAATGGAAATTTCCGATTCGCACCGCGGATGAACAAGAAAAATGACAAAGAACAAAAGGTAGAATATAAAACTAGGAACAGCTGACTCCTTTTTTTTTTCTTCTTTGACTCTCTTTGCTATGTAGACATTTCTTTTGTAGTTCGTACATTAGTTCTTTTTTTCTTTAGTTCTTATTTAAAGAGTATTTATAACAGTAAAGAGACAGAAGCCTACTCTTTATTTTTATTCCCTTTATTCTAATACCGTCTTATCTTATAAGGTAGAGATTTCCATTCAGAAAGAAGATAATAACGTCCTATGTATTTTTTGTTTCATTATTTTATTAGGTTTAGTTTTTGTATTTGCAAGTTATATGGTTCAGTGTTTAATTTATTATTGCTAGTTACAGTCGTCCTGTGTCCTGAAGTGTCTCTAAATTTAGTGATCTTACTCATGGTGTTACTCTAGTCAACTGTGAATATTCGTTTGTTATTAATAAAACTCACGGCGTCTATTTTGCGTCTATTTCTTTTTGTTTTCTGAAGTTGGGGTGGCCCCAAACAGAGGACGCATATTTTAATATAGGCCTAGCAGGATGCGTTGGAGCTTGTCTTGTGATGTCAAAGCCGTTAAATTAGCAACACATGACTTTTACAAATCAACACATGGAACACATTTCCAAGCTGTCTGCGACGAAGTACCTTTTTCTTATATTTTTAAGTAAAATAAGAAAATAAATTCTTACTTTATTTGCAAATAAAATAGAAAACTAAACATTCATCTTATTTGCTGTTAAAAAAAAAAGATAAAAACAATATGGGAACATGGGAACATCGAGCCAGCGGCGTAGCTAGGGGATTTGTTGTCCGGTGTGGCAGCTCCTTGTGCCCTCCAAATAAAAATGTAAAAAAACAGCAAAATGAAATTATTTTTTTTCAAAATAATGTGTATTCATTGATAAAGAATTGCTAATCGCAAAAAAAAAATCAATTTTACAATCTTCCGTGCTTTATTTGCTGGCAAAAATATCAAGAATTTTATCGACATTTTTTTTCTTACCATTTTTTGTTTAATGAACAGCAGTTCCAAATTAGTGAGTTGTAAATTTGTATTAACTGAGCGCAAATAATTGATAAATTTCGTTTGAAAAACTTCGCTCGTATGTAGCCACAATCGTAGAAATATGCGAATTAAGATGGCGATAAAGGGACTGAGCTATCAATTTAATATTTTTATTTTTTACAAAACTCAAGAGCTCACCAGGTTTTTCTTTCGGAAATTCTGGAGGCTTTCGAAGAAACTGCGATAAACCGTTTAAAACTCTTACGCTATATAGGAAATTTACGATGTAAATGTAGATGTAGCCCTAGACTTGATATTGTTTTAAGCGTATGCAGGGGAAGCAAAGTAAAGATTTGTTTTGCTTTTAGACAATAATGTACACTTCTCAATACCTTCTCACCGTTTAACATTTGATTGAAATTGGGCAAGTAAAAGTGCGTTGTCTATAGAGATTGAAATTAGGCAAGTAAAAGTGCGTTGTCTATAGAGATTTGAAATTAGGCAAGTAAAAGTGCGTTGTCTCTAGAGATTTGAAATTAGGCAAGTAAAAGTGCGTTGTATATAGTGATTTGAAATTAGGCAAGTAAAAGTGCGTTGTCTATAGAGATTTGAAATTAGGCAAGTAAAAGTGCGTTGTCTATAGAGATTTGAAATTAGGCAAGTAAAGGTGCGTTGTCTATAGAGATTTGAAATTAGGCAAGTAAAAGTGCGTTGTCTATAGAGATTTGAAATTAGGCAAGTAAAGGTGCGTTGTCTATAGAGATTTGAAATTAGGCAAGTAAAGGTGCGTTGTCTATAGAGATTTGAAATTAGGCAAGTAAAAGTGCGTTGTCTATAGAGATTTCAACAAGCTTAGTACATTTCTTTTTCTTCCTCGTTCTCATTTTTATATAGGGGTGTTCAGATGACTAGACCAATATATGAGATTAACTGCGCAGTGGTTTCCAAATCAGGGAGATCTCCATAAAGTTTTCTTTCTATTGGGGTGTTTTGGGGCCAGTGTCTTGTACGACCTCTTGATAAAGAGAGCAGTTTTGGAGGACATGGTCAGCATACTCTGGTGACACTCAACATGGGCAGATTTCACTGGTTCTATTTTTATGTTTCCGGTACATATGTTGTCTCATTCTGTTGGGTCTGGTCCTGAGTCGAAAGATTAGACGTTGATCTTGTCGGGATAGCTTATAATAAGCATCATCTTTCTTGTGATTTGGATGCGAGCTTGTCCATTTCTCATTTAGTTTATTCACTATTAGTTAGTAAATTTAATTCAGACTAGTCTTCAGTTGATACCCCTTGCGACCCGCACTACTCGCACATGGCTAGCTACGCCTCTGAATCGAGCCCACGACCGTCTCCTTTTTAGCGCGACGCTCTATCAACTCATCTGACCAGCCACACTACTATTTGCGGAATTTCGGCTTGAAATATAATTCCATATTGCACTTTTGGTTTCAATCGTCCTTTTTGTTTTCAACCACCTTCAATATTTTATCTTTCCACTATAAGAAGTGTAAGCTAATTGTATTTAAAACATGGTAAAAGTTGCAAATTGTGTGAGTAAAAATATTACTTCTACTTTTAAAAATCTTCTAAGCCCCAGAAAACATTTCTAAAAAAAAACAAAAGATTGAAATACGTTTTCTTATTTTTAAAAAGGCCAGACAACTCTAACGAGCGTGTCATTCTCTAAATCTATAATTATTGTTCTTTCTTTCTGTGCAGTCTAGGATGCTATTAAATTCTAGGTAGATAGAAGAGAATGGACCATACGGGAGATAATTCAGATCGTTTGGAGAGTAAACAGAGTTAAGGCAAGGGCAAGGGAACAGGAAAGACATAATGGGTTGTTACTGTGTTTGATCAGACGGATTCATTCTTTGCTTAGTCCAATAAGTAACAAGATGAATCAATATTCTATAAAACATGGGGCTGTCGTGGGGGGGGGGGGTAAGATAGAAAGTTTAAACCTTGTTAGTTCGTACTCATTTAGAAGGGACATTCCGGTAACTTGAACTTGTGTTCCTGGCTGGAAGAGTTAAGTCCATTGACAGAGTCAGTGTATTTACTGTACTAATGTAAAATGTAAGCAGATCTTACTGATTATGCTAATTATCGAAGCAATGAGAGAGACAGAGAAAGAGAAGGAGAGAGAGAGAGAGAGAAAGAGATAAGGGGTTAAAGTTTAGGGCATAGAAAACAAACAGCGCCCAAGTGTGTGACTTCACTGCAGAGTGAGCTAATGTGATATGAAACAGGCAGACATACAGAAAGACAGACGGACGGACAAACAGACAGATAGAAAAAACAGATCGACAGACGAACGGGCGGAAAGACAGACACATAGAAAGACAAATAAGAAAGAAAGTATGTGGTATGTGTTTCATTGAGTGAGTATGTGTGCTCAAGTGTATATTATATGTCTGATTCATCTGTTGAGATATTAACAGGTTCTCGTGATGATATTTGGACTGCTCATCAGATTTTTTCAGATCGGTTCTTAGGTTAAAGCATTAAGCTGATGGTTTCGTTCAAATCTGTGAAATTTTATTCTTGCGAAGAGACTTGTCTCTGTTTGTTTTCGTCACGTTTTCTAAAGTCTGTCAAATTTGTCTGTCCTGGTTTTATGTTTGGACATTGTCTGCATGGCAGGATTTCATTCCACATGTCTACCTACTAGTCTACACTATCAACGTCTACGAATGTCTTGAGTCTACAGACAGAAATCAATACAAGTGAATATTGAATCTCAGTCAATGTGTTCGATGGGCGTCAATAATTTACTGCCTGGGGGGAGATTTCCGCGTCTGCCTTCAAAGAGAGACATTCAAGGGAGGGGCGAGACAGAGAGTGGAATATTTATAAACGCAGCTTCCTCGCCATCAGGTCTTCTGTTCTTTGACTGCTTGTGTGATGTCAGCAGTGGAAGGCAACAATGTAGACATGATTTATCTGCAACTACTCTCACAGGGAGTCTCACAAAATAATATCACAACACCAACGATGAGTCTCATAATATAACTTCGCAATGTTCACAGGTAGGCTCACAAAATAATAGCACAATACTCAAAGGGAGTCTCAAAATATAGTACTGAGGATTCTTACGATATACTAAACTATGTCAAGGACGATTAATTGAACTTTAATGTTGCCAACTAAATTTTTAAAAAAATGGCTGAAACGGAAGTGCGTAGAAATGTTGATTGCGCAGTACCAAAGAGTGCATACAAATTATCACATAACTTTAAACAATAAATTAGCTTATTGAATGTAGAGACGCACTTTAGGTGACTGATAGTGAACGCATAATTGTGACGACATCCAAAGCGAGACTGTAGCTTAGATAGATTATAAACCGACAGTTGCGGCTAGGCTTTAATAGAGGTAACATCGCCCATGACAGTGACTGAGACTAGACTGCTCCCGTTGTGAATTAAACAGTTATACTTCATACGCCTGTTGGTTGTACACTCTATTTGTGGAGTTGTATTATTCGTCTGCATGTCTGTAACCATGAATTCGCTAGTAATTTGACGCGTACAGAAACACGCAACCTATTTGCTGAACTGTACAAGTTATACAGACTCAGACATTGCATCTCTACATAACACTTCCATTATTCTGTACACCTCTCTCTCTCTCTCTCCATTATTCTCTCTGTCTCTCTCTATGTGTGTGTGTCTCTCTCTCTCTGATTTTCTCCCTCTCTATATCTCTCTCTCTATGATTATCTCTCTCTCTCTGTGTCTATCTCTCTCTATGACTCTCTCTCTCTCTCTTCTTTCTTTTCACAGTATCTTTTCACTCCTTGACAAATATTTTAAAAAAACGAACTAAAAATTCCTAATAGACATTCATAGAGAACAAATAATTTTTTAGAATTATTTTTTTTATTTTTTTTCCTCATTTAAAAGGTTCACATTTTCAACGAAATCTTAAGAAAGGAAAGCTTTTCTATACACCAATATATTATTCATGAACTACAATGTCTAGTTTTATGACAGGTATGAGAAAAAAAAACCAGTCAAAATAGTATTCTACATTTTCCATTAGACCCGAGAGTGACTAACAAGTTAGGTGTCAGATGTGGGTACTCTGAAGTTTCCTGCACCATTTCCCTTTTTTTTTTTTTTTTAATGCGCAATCTGAGAACGCGTATTTATTTACAGTATCATTCTCGCTTGGAGCAGTTGGTTGTTTTACAGCGCTGGGTGTTTGTTAGTTGGGCACGTGGCCTTTTTGTATGTTCCCGGTTGTCGGGTTGGTTTAGTTTATATATCTATTTTATCTCTATGCAATTGTTCATTCAGGATTCGCAGTTATATGTTATATGGAGCGGCTGTTGTAAAGAGTTAATCTTTGTCTCGTGTTAAGTTTTGGTCTCTGCTGTTAGAGTCAAGCTTATTCTGGTTTGTAGTTCCGAATGTAGAGATATACTGTATGTATTGTGTTGGTCAGTTGGGTGGTAATTGGTCATCGGTACTGAGTGCCCGACGCCCGTGTTGTAGTACTGCTCGATGTGTTCAGTATGCGCCTGCATGTTATGTTCTTAATTTACAAAATTCTCATAGGCCAATATTTGAATGTATAATTGTTTACATAATATTTCTTAGTAGCATTCGGCTAATTAATCTTCATTAATCATTTTAGAGATTATCCAAAGTATCTTAATTTACTTCCCGTGAAATGTCAATAATTCAACTATTAAGTCTTTCTCTCCGAATTGATGATGCCAACGTTGATTTGACCCCCATTAAACTAAATTGATTTTGGATTAATAAACTTTAATTTGTGTTGTGTAAAAAGAACATGCATTCTCCTATAATTCGATACCCAATATAACATTTCTGATAACAAACAAAAAAGTTATTGAAGTTTAATCATAACAGCATAGTGAAATAGAAATGAGCCAAACGAATAATACTATCGGAATGAGAAAAATAATTACGGAGAGAAAGAGTTACAGCCTACGTTAACCTCTTCAATTTTACAAGTTGGAAAACGTGCCATACACGTTTTATTTCAAAGTCTAGACAAAATAATATTCTACTAAAATATTAAGTTTAAAATTATTTGTTTATAATGGTTGATTGCAGATTCCCTGGTCTCGGCTTGTTCGAATATGTTCTAGATTCTAGGACCTCTGATTCACGCTTTCGTCGATACTTCTGTGTTTTCATTAGTCTATTGGATAGTTCAGGTGACTAGACCAATATCTGAGATGAACTGCTGAGTAATTTCCGGATCAGTCAGCTCTCCATGTAGTTTTTCTTCAACAGGGCTGTTATAGTGCCAGGGGCTTGCAAAAGGCTTTTTGATAAAAATGCAGCTTTGAAGGACATGGTCGGAATTCTCTGGTGACGCTCCACAAGGGCGAATTTCACTAGTCCCGACTTTTAGCTTCCGGAACATATTTTGTCTCATTTTGTTGTGTCATGCTCTGAGTCGAAATATTATGCGTTGGTTGTGTCAGGATAGTCTATAATAGGCGTCGAATTTTTTTATTTTTTTTTGGGGGGGGGGGGGGGGGGGGGGGGCTATTCTGATATTCATTTATTCAACTCCCTATTAGTTTCTTCATTTCTGCAGGATAGAGCGCGAATTTCCTTTGTGCAATTGTTGTCACACACCCGGGAAATGTGTTAGTCTTCTCCTTCATACAAAGGTGTGATTTTGAAATGGCCCATGGCCACTTGCTTTGTAAGGGGGTGGGCGGTGTTAAACACATTTAAGAAATACATTATCACGGACACTGCGATATGCTGCAGATGTCTCCATTTTGATTAGATTTTTCTAAAACTATATTACGAAATATCTTTAAAACTTGTTTTTGAAATGTAAAACATTCTTTTTTTCCAAACAAAAAATATTTAAATGTACCTTTTTTTTTACACAAATATGTTATACTTATGTGTATGCATTTTTCTATTTCGTGATATATTGGATTTAACTTTTCATTTGGCCTGATACAGATGAATGGATAAAAGAAACTATGTTCATTCATTTGTGTTTCTACGCGGAAATTGAAAGCTGTAAATATTTGTGAATGAAAGTCAAGTTTATTTAGTTATAAAATAAATTGTGAATGATTTATTCTGATTTAATGTAGAAATAAAGTTAGACGGCCTAGTACTAGGGCTAGTTCAAGACCAGTTGTTATAGTCGGCCTGAAAACTGACCTCTGACAAGGCAACTTGTGGTCAAAGGAGATCAATAGCTCGTTACCACAGCTGAACTAGCTGTCTGGAACTACAAGACTACCTTAATAATACTTACAAGGTAATCTTCAAAATAGGGTAGGGGCGTCAACTTAGTTAGATCTGGCCCTGTTTAAATACCCAACTTTCATATTTACAGTTAGTTAAGACCCATCCTTCAGACGTACATCGGTGGCTAATGCCAATCAATAGAGCCCAAACACGTAGGTATACTAAGTCACCAGGGCCGGCTTTTGGCATAGTCTAACTAGGCAGCCACCTAGGCCTACGATTAGTGAAGATCTCGCACAAAACGCTAGAGAAAATGTGCGTAAAATGAATTTAATCTCAAACACAGAAGAGCTCTATGGCTTCATGTCTACTAGCCTAGCTGTAAGTCTCGACTATGGTGCAAAGTTTATTCGCGAATAGACTGCATAAGTTAAAAGACCTTTGTTTCTTCTTTTTGGTGAAATGTCGAAACGTTAGGTCTAGTCTGGTGATCATGAAGTGCTATCGGCGCTATATAAATTTAATTTATTTTTTGAAAATTTAAATATAGATACAGGGCTGCTTATAATTTATTGCGTATTTTTCGGTTTTAATTTTTTAAATCTTTTTATTTCATCTGTGGCCACCCTATTCATTTCAACTAGGGCCTCCCTATTTGCTTCGCCTACGGCCTCAATATTCGCTTCGCCTTGTGCCTCTCTATTCGCTTCGCCTTGGGCCTCCTATTTGCTTCGCCTTGGGCCTCCTATTTGCTTCGCCTTGGGCCTCCAATTACCTTAGGCGGCCCTGATGTCACGGGAAGACAGACACTTTGGTGTTGGAAATTAAGATAAACATTAGACGCTTCAAATGCATCAATGTTTATCATCCATCAAATCAAGAACTGGTTTTCATATTCACGTCTAAATTAAGACCCAGCCTTCAGGGTTCACAAGTACAAATCTTTGCTGAGAACTGAAATCTGGCCCTGGAAATCATATTTCATATTTTCTTGGGGTAAATAATAGATACAAATCGGTTTAATGTGCAATAAATATTTGGATCTAGTTTTAATGTGAATACTTACAAAGTTGATTTCCTTTTCCGGTTCTTTCTGCTCAAGTAGAGGTAGATAAGAACACAGTACGAGGATAAACATAAAACAATGACAATATAACTAAAGCTCAAAACTTGTGGGAGTTGGGCAGTGCTTGACGGAAGATTCCTGCCATGTCTCATCAACATTGGTCAAACGCGTAGAGCTCCTTAAATAACAGACAAACATCTCAATGTTTGCTTTGCTATGTTTGATATAAAAAGCAACAAAAGAAAGAGAAAGCGAAATTAAAAAATAAAAAAAAGCATTAGAAAAAAAATATTTTTAACAACAAAGCTTATCTAAGGGAAAGAACCACTAGGACTACATGGGCAAGACATGCAGAGTTCTGAACAGGCTTATCTGAGTCTGGGTAAGTTCTTGAAAAGTGTTTATACAGTGTCTCTATGACATTACTGATGTTGACAATGCTTAAGTAGAAGATACCTTAGGTGTCGCTGGTGTCGGGTTTAAAACAAAAATTCCAGAGAACGAATTTCGTTCATTAACCCTTTCCCAAGTTACACATAAATTTTCCTATGATTACAACATGCAATATTAGATGTCCCATCATTCCTTGCTTTCCCTGGGGAGCTATGATATACAACGGATACGCCGCTACCCCGATAAAGAGTGTCAGATTACGCTTTGTGGTGACCTGGTGCTCAGTATCCGCAGATGTGAACAAATGAATCATGGCTATTGAAACACTTGCAGAGCACCCGCAGATGTGAACAAATGAGTCAGGGCTATCGAAACACTTGCAGAGCACCCGCAGATGTAAACAAATGAGTCAGGGCTATTGAAACACTTGCAGAGCACCCGCAGATGTGAACAAATGAGTCAGGGCTATTGAAACTCTTTGTTTCCATGACACCCTGCTCGTTAACCGTTGGCCAAAGAAACAGATGACCTTAACACTATCTGCTCTATAGATTGTAATAACTGAAAGGGGAACTTACTTATATATATATGTGTGTGTGTGTATGTTTGTGTATGTGTGTGTGTGTGGTGTCAGCAGTGGAAGGCAACAACGTAGACATGGTTTATCTGGCAACTACTCTCACAGGGAGTCTTACAGAAAAAAAACATCACAAAACCCACAAACAGTCTTATAATACGTTTTCGCAATGTTCACAGGTGTCAGTCTTATAAAATAATACTACAACACTGAAAGGGAGTCTCAAAATGTAGTGCAGAGGTTTTTCGCTATACAGCCTACTAATCCATGTCAGTGGCGATTAATTGACCTTTAATGTTGCCAACTAAAATTTTTTTTTAAATCTCATACGGAAGATCAACGAAACGTTGGTTCTTCAGTGCTAAAGAGTGCACACAAATTATCACATAACTTGAAACAAAAAAAAAAACGTAGCATATTGACATGTCCTTTAATTCTGTACGCCGGATACACCAAAAAAAATTAGCTAGGTCTACATTTTAGTTGCTTCATACATTACGTGATTTTTTTTGAACCTCTATTTAGGACACACCATTCAGTGATCTGTTTCAGAATCTCACGCGTTCCCTATTAGACCCCCGACCGATAATCTAATGAAAGTACTGTTACAGAAAGATAGACTGACGAGAAATGTTACAAATATTCTGTCTCTCTCATTGTTTTCCTCAGGATGTAACTTTCAGATTAAGAAACAAAACAAAAGGCAGTGAAGGCGAAAACAAAGAAACAACTCAACATTTACTTGTTTATTTTGTTGGAAATCAAATTTGTATAATGCAATGAAGATCCAAATTTTCTGGGAATCTCGAGGTAATGTCTTTATCTCTGTGAAAACAAAAGGTGCGCTATAATAACATCACCATAGCAACAATTAAACTTTATTCAAAGTCTCGGATTCTCGAAGCACTTCAAAGACAACATCATTAGACAAGAAACGAAACAAAAAAAAAATATATTTTTACGAAACAAAAGATAAGAATTGAAAAAAAAGGAAGGCATGAAATATGCCTGATAAAAAGTTGTTGCCCTTTAATACCTATCGAGTTACCTCACCACACACACACACACACACACACACACACACACATACATCTTTCTCTAGCGTTGCTATTTTTAAACAGAATCTTAACTCTTATACAAACAAGCAATCAATGTTGAACATCTGAAATCCTAAAATTGCTGCAAGCGAAACAGGAAATTGGCTTAAAGAAAAATTCTTTCTGGCCAGAAAATGTAATTGAACTCAAATAACTTTAAAAAAAAACCAGAAAACTAAGAACTAAATTTTTTTTAAATAATTTTTTTTAAAACAATTTTTTAAAAAGTAAAGCATTCTACAAATAATGAGGTTATCATGGAGGTTGTCTTAAATAATAAAAACTAGGAACAGCAAATTAAAATGTGAATCCAAGTGAAAAGAAACGTAATAAAAGATGGAAGCTCGTTGTCCTAAAGTACACACATGGATTGGAAAGTGTACATTAATTATACATGTGTACATGAAATATTAGAGTATCATTAACATTTAAAACATAAAGTCTTTCTTTATTTAATTACATTTTACTTTCTGATTTTATAAAGTAAATAAAAATTAAAACCATTTCTTAAAATTTGAAATGTCATTGAGCAAGAGGCAGAACAAGAGATAGATGGATGGATGGATGGATAGATAGATAGATAGATAGATAAGTAGGTAGGTAGGTAGATAGGTAGGTAAACAGGCAGGCAGATAGATAGATAGATAGATAGATAGATAGATAGATAGATAGATAGATAGATAGATAGATAGATAGATAGATAGATAGATAGATAGATAGATAGATAGACAATGCTGAGACAGAGAGACAGAAACAGAGGCATAGAGAGAGAGAGAGAGAGAAAAAAGCGGGGAATGGAGAAAGAGAAAGAGATACAATAACAGAGAGAGAGAGAGAGACTGATTGGGAGACACACACACACACACTCACACAGAAACACGGCTAACTATTAATTAACGGAAAATCGAAAGAATGATAACAATTGTTGATATGTTCAATAACTAATGAACCGTGAAGAAAGGCGGACGATGACACGTTAGATTGAGGTCATTGGCTATCCAAAAAGTTGCAGCCGATTTGCCCACACAGCATTAGAGAGAGAGAGACAGAGAGAGAGAGAGACAGAGAGAGGATTTTACTTAATGACCTGGTGCTATCAATCGGTATGGTCGATTGCTTTCTTTAGGGTCGCATTGACTGGGGTTCCAGGTCTTACCACGCTCGTCCAGAAAGAGGATGATTAGAGTGCCCTGTCACATCAACATGACAGACATTAAGATCGTTATGGGCAGACGATCGACTCTACATGTCATATTGCATGTCATAGATTTCCTCCTATTCGCTAGCAGACTTCAAGGGTTCAAACTTGGTGGAACGTGGAAATAGATCGGGTAATTCGAATTCTAGAATTCTATTCCAAGTCCAAACATTACGGGGGATCAAAATCAGTTGTTGACAGATTCTTCATTTTCAGGAACACAGGGATCCTGCGTTGTGGCCTAAGCTCTACGACCTAGAGACCCAGAAGCTCTAAAGATTTTCATAAAAAACTCTGGTTTTAGCGTTATTATATATATATATATATATATATATATATATATATATATAATAATGATCTTAAATTAAAAACAAGACAAGTATTTAAAAACTTCTTAAAGAAAAACAAAGCTTTTCTTAAGGGGAAGAACTGTGCCCTTAAAACTATATCTATCAATAATGTACAAGTTATTGCCCTTATTTAATATCAAACAAAATAATTAATTATCAATAATTAATTGACTAATTGAGTACATTTGTTTATCAGTTAGTGTTTTAAAATGTGCAAAAAATATTATAAATAAGTTGATCGGTGAATAGGTCAGGATAAAATAACGTTAACAATTATTTAAGTGGACTAAACCCTACAAATTTAGTCCTTATCAGTATTAAACAAAATAATATAATTACCTGTAATTAATTGTCAAATTGTTTACTTTTTTAAATTGATTCATATCTTATCTATGGCGACGTTTCAGCTTGATCCGAGAATGGGTTTTGAAGAAATAACGTGTAAACACTTTTTACCAAACAGACAGACAGATAAAAAGACAGACAGACGGAGTGAGCTGATATAAGCTTTGTAAAAAACTTGACAAACTTCTTTCCGAACAAAAATGAGTTTACAATAGATCGAGCTTCCAATTCCGATGAAGATTTATGCAGAATAACAATCACATAAGTTGTTGAAGAATATAGACAGAGTACAAGTCACTTCTAAACCCTAACCCTAACCAACACACGTCTATCTGTCTTTCATTCTCCGTCTTCAAGTCAACTGACTTTCATCGGCTGCTCACGAAAGTCGTAATCGTCATTAGATCAGAATTGATTCGGCCAATTACAAACATGCACACCATCTCTGTGTTTCAGCAATTTTAAACGTATTTTAAATACGATGTAGAACAGTGACATTACTATACCATGTGCAAAACATTGGAACGAGGTCAGACCATACACAAACTGTCGTTTTTAAACATTGTTTTCAGAGTAGTTTAAATGTCAGACTGATGCGCTCCCTGGTCATGGCCACATTTTTATATGCTTGTGAGTCTTGGACGCTGACTGCGGGACTAGAGAGGAGGATCCTAACTATGAAATTGAGATGATACAGAAAGGCTCCTTGGTATCACATTCAAAGACCGCATCACAAACCAAGAGATTACAGACAGGGTTACTGCAGCGATTGGACCCCATGATGAATTGCTAACTATCGTAAAAAAACGCAAGCTAAAAATCTATGGCCATATTACAAGGTCTTCGGGGTTAAAGCCTTTCTTCAGGAAACAGTACCAGGAAAAAAGAAGAAGAGGCAGACAGAAAAAGCGACGAGAAGAAAACATAAAAGAATTGACGGGCCTGCCATTGAAAGAGGTTCTAACTAAGACAAAAGACAGGGAGGAATGGAGAAAGACGGTCGACAAATCTTGCGTGGTGCTTTAAGGATCCAACAGACTAAGGGATAGGTAAAGGTAAATGTAAAAAGCCTATACCGATCTGGGAATAAGAAAACCCTGCAAATATACCCAAACATGGAAAAGGCTTCGAGATTCAACCCTGAGGAATAAATTAGGGCCCGTTGACCCTTAAGCAGACTGGAGTACACAGTACTACACCACGGCAGAGCCTGCGACACCGCTATCCCAAATTGTATCTGCATTTACTGTTCCTTTAACGCACATCAGCTGCGTGGAGGGTGGGGGGAACTGCCGTGTAAGGGGCAATGTTCCAACCATAGCTAATGCTCAGGCATTTATCTCATTTTCTTGAGGTAATCTATAGTCGAATCACAACTCAAGGAGTGCATAGTTGCATAAATGTACATCCTTTTAAAAAAAGAGTACAAACTGACAGACAAACAGCTCAAAAATAAAAAGAGCCTTTCTCTAAGTGGAAGTTGACAATCCTGATACACGCTACTGAAAAGAAAATAGAGAAAAATCTCAGACCCTTAAACATCTAGATTTATTAGAAAACACCCAACTAAGTGAACCCTGACAATGTTGGAATCGACGAACTGTCTTCAAGGCATTGATTCAGTTAATTTCGCCAACTACATCCATGAACATAAAACACCCACACACTCACACTATCCAGTTTCTTTTTACTTTGATTTCCTTGCTGAGACAAATATCTACAAGTTGTTTTTTTCTAAGTGTCAAGAGAAAATGTAAATAAAACTAAACCTAGAAAACAACAAAAGGTACAAACATATTAAATGAATGGAGAAACATAATTTAGAAGTACAGGTTAATAACAAATGTAGATAATAAGATTCCAGGGTAGAGAATTATCTATTTTGATTTTCATATGCTTGTACAATACTCAGGCAGTATTCCAGAAATGGGGTGTTGGGGGTCAGGGATACTTGAAATTGTGTTGATTGTTCTGGGGTGGAGGATCCTTGTATCATTTTTCTGTCTCTGGTGGTTTCAATGGTTAGGTAGTATGTCTTTGATTTTAAATAATATCTCCATTACTATAATTATATTTTTAGGTTAATCACTTTTCAATAGTTTATGATTTAATACTTGTGAATTATGAGAACTTACAAATAAAAATTTAAAAAATATATTTAAAAAGCCCACAAAAGAGGCAAGAGGGCCCATAAAAGAGGCATATAAAGCCCCAAAAAAAGAGGCAAAGAAAAGAGGCCTGGATTCCTATGATGATAAAGCTAAAATTGAATAGCGCAAATTCTGAGGTTTCCTATTTAAAAAAAAAATAGCATGAGAGAAGACAACACCAACCTATATTCTTGTGTAATATTTTTGTCAACGGACAAAATGTTAACTATAAGAATTGTTATTGCCTAGACTTAGACCTTAGAGCTTTCGTTTGAATTAGATTTAGTTTGAGATCAAAGAGTACAGAAAGGAGACAACAAGAAAATTCGGGGTCAGTTGTTATAGTCAATTATTTAAATACAATACAATTAGTTCTATTCATTTAATTTTTTCCTTTCGTATCAAATGCCCTCTTCTATGATTCAAAAGTGCGATATTAAAACCCTCAATTCACCAATCCGTGCACATCACAATTCTAACAAATGAGCCACGACTTAGCTTGTATAATGTGCCATTTGATTTACAACTAGAATGACTGCTATGTTGTAACTACAAGCAATGACAGTGTGATATTGACTATCACTGTAGTATGGCTGCCTAGTTGTGCGGCATGAGCAATGGACATTGATCACGATGTACCCAGGTTCGAACACAGCCCGGTGCCTATCCCGCCGTTCTTCTAGAGGTTTGGGCTAGGATGTAGTATTCTACATTCCTGAAACAAATGCTACAACCGTATGAAACAAAAAAACAAAGCGCGATTGCTTCACAGGGACAGTTTAAACCAGTGCTTCCCAAACGGTGTTCCGCGAAACTCTAGTGTTCCTCGAGGGCCTAATAGGTTCTCCACGAACTATTGGAATAGTTAACTAGTAGGCCGCCACGTGAAATAATCTCTCTTTTAAAAAAATAAGCAAAGTGTTCCGTTAAGGAAAAAGTTTGGGATACACTGGTTTAAATTCACATGCCTAGAGGGCTGCGCACACTTTGTCTAAATACGCAGATAGTTGACATCAAAATAACTCTCCTTCGTGGAGAATAACTTGTTACGTTAGAGTCTATAACTCTTTTTTTTTCATAAGATGAAGAAGAGTTACTGCCCTTAGAACCAAGATCTATATATAGACAAGAGCTACGTTGCAAGTCATATGCTACCTTTTTTTTCACTCTCTCAATTTCAGAACTCATCTTGACCCTGGAGGGAAGAAAATGAAAGAGAACAGACCAAAGGGACAGAATCCAGCTCCTTTAATGAGAAACAACGAAATTGACAATAAGGTGAAACTGAACGCGTCAGTGGTCGATTGCCTCCCCTTATAAGTTGGTCAAAGAATAACTTTGTCAGGGGACATTACTCATTTTCTTTGTGCAATTGCAATATGTCTTTTGAACAGTTGATTTTCGAAACGGGGCACTGTTTTGTTTTCTTCTAATAGGATGTTCCCCAATTTCTGTCGTATAACATTGGCACGACAAAGTGTAACTGACATCTTACTAGTATATATACATATGTAAAGTTCCTCTTTCAGACCTTGCGATCTATAGGTCAAATTATGTAAAAGTAGTCTCATTCTGTAGCCATGGGTTAAAGAGGGTACAATGTGTCCAGCACAACGATCAACCTACTTTACCTAACCCAACTAATGTCAGGTTAGAGCTGAGTGGACTCAAGACTGACATGCAACGTAGCAACCTGTGGGCAGTTGAGACCAACAGCTCGTACAGACCTTTGACGTGGCAACAAACTATTGATCGTCATTTCCCACAGGTTGCGACGTTGCAGGTCAGTGTTTAGGCCTTCTATGATGATTGGTCTCACACAGATCCCAAAATTATATAATAAGGCATGTCTTCGAGGAACACAGTATTTCACGGGGCTGCTCAGTCCCATCTGCGACAAAATTATATACATATGCCATATGCGAAACTAATAGACCAGTTTTGGAAGATGACATTCCCTGACCAGCTGTGGCAGATGACACTCCCTGACCAGCTGTTGCTGGCGACACTCCCTGACCAGCTTTGGAAGATGACACTAGCTAGCGTCACTCCCTGACCAGCTTTTGCAGAGGACACAAGCACAAACCGTGGCTCACGACAAGCAATGATGAAATGAGACATACATTCCCCGACTTACCTATTGTGGTGATGACGGTCACACTGTACAGCAGTGACCCTGAAAATGACCACTGCATATCCTCGTCAGTTTCGTCCCTTCCGTCCCAGCCTCTCTCTTTGACTGACCTATATACGTTGTTCTGGAACTCCAGGAGAATCACTTCAGCCATGGCAGTCCAGTTTTCTTTGTAGAGTATATTCAGATCATTGGTCATATTCCAAAGCTGAAAGTACAATAGAACCAGCTTTGACTGAACTTACCCTTTTGTCTTATAACCAATGTATTGAATACTAAGAATTTATTTAGAATATATAGATACTTAGAATAAAGATACCAGTTCATTGTAAGTCATGACCATTGTAAGGCAAAAACATACATTAGTGTACGGATTAATTTGGTTTTATTATCATTAATATTGATCAAACTAACATAAAACAGTTCACAGCATACCATTCTATCAATCAATCAAATGCATCTATTCGTCTGTCTACATAGCCATCTAGCTACCTACCCATCTATATATCTACTTACTTAAAAAGTTACATACCTAGCTACCTACGTAGGTACATATCTACCTAACTACCTAGCTACTTACATAAGCATCTATCTATCTATCTATCTATCTATCTATCTATCTATCTATCCATCTCTCTTTCTCTCTCGCTCTCTCTCTCTCTCGGTATATATATATATATAAAGTACACAGGGGCGTTGTTAAGAATTTTCCATAATTTGGGGGCCCTGGGGTTGACCTCTTTGGGAGGCCCCTGCATTTTGCGTAATATTTAATATTTAGTGTAAAAAAAAACACTCGTTTGGGGGCCCGCCTCAAGTGGAGACCCGGGGGATTTTCAAATTCTCCCCCTCCTACCCCACCCTAGCTTCCCTCTGAAAGTACAGTCACTGATCAGTAGGAATCCCATATCTTCAAAAATGATAGTCTCGCGTGTCTAGAGGAGCCTACTAAATGTGTAAATGCTCACCAAATTGGCTTTGACCTTCAGAGCACATGAAAGAGCGTTGACAATGGCAAAGTTCGTTAGCACCAAATAATTAGTTATCATTGAAAAAAAGATGGTCACGCATTTCATCTATTTATGTATGTGTAACAACATTCTATTCAAGTCTGTCATCTACATTTCAATGTGTTGCGACATTTTTAGTTAAGTCTGTCATCTACATTTCAATGTGTTACGACATTTTTGTAGTTAAGTTTGTCATCTACCTTTAAATATGATATGACATTTCTATTTCAGTCCTTCATCTACCGTTCAATTTGTTACGACATTTCTATTTCAGCCTGTCATCCACCTTTCAATTTGTTACGACATTTCTATTTCAGTTTGCCATCTACCGTTCAATTTGTTACGACATTTCTATTTCAGTCCTTCATCTACCGTTCAATTTGTTACGACATTTCTATTTCAACCTGCCATCTACCGTTCAATGTGCTACTATATTTGAGTGATATTTCTATTTAAGTCTATCATTTATCTTTCAATGTGTTTTAACTTATCTTTCTATAAAAGTCTGGTATCTATCTTTCAATAGGTCACGCTATCTTACCTTCATAACACTGTATGATCTTGTATTCAATACATTAATCCTCTCTTTCATCTCATCTGTGGCCTCCAGGTACTGAAACAAAAAGCCTCCCATGATAGAGTATCCCACCACGAGAGAACACAGTCCAATGTGGGAAAATATGAAGGCGGCAAGCTTCCTGCAGCAGTGCTTGCACCGGGACTTCCTCGGCCCCGAGGAGGAGCTGCTCGTCTTCTGAAACTCTCCTTTCGTTGCTCGTTTTTTGTTTCCCCAACAACAGCAGCCGCAGCAGCCGGAAGACTTGTCTCGTGACGAGTGGTTGCTGAGCGAGGCGATGTGCGTGGCATCGTCGTCGGCGTCGATGATGCTGTCGCAGTCTTTGGAGGCGCCACCGCCGTCGGCGCAGCAGCAGGAAGAGAAGCAGCAACTGCTGCAGACTTTCTTGGGCTTCTTGGCCGACGGTGTCCTGGCAGTCTCGTCCTCCTGGTGCAGTTTGTTCTGCTGCTCGAGCTCCTTGTGACGAAGCTTCTCCTGCTCCTGCTGCTGCAGAGGTTTGTGCTTGGCAGTTGTTCTTTCTTTTCGCTTCACGGGTTTTTGTAACCTCGGAGCCGCGACTGGCGGAGTCTGAACACCCCCGTTTGGATTCGACATGACGGAGCTTAAATCCAATAGCGCTCAAAATTTAATAATACTGAAATTGTGTAAATAATTGAAGAAGTGATCATCCAACTTTATGAACAAATTGCCATCTTGATAACGTCATCGATTTTTGTGTTAAGAACTGACCGTGCACTTGGAATGCACTTAAACAAGCGACTTGAAAGAACACGTTAGTGATTCGTTGCTATCCTATGAATAGAATATATTCTGCTGAATAGGGCTGCTCGTTGATAGATGCCCTAGGGCAGACAGGGCATATTTGTTTCGCTGTAAACCGACGACTCGTAAAAACAGCACTGAGTTGATGAGGGTCAAACGGAAAATAAGATCACTAACCAACATAAAATTACATGAATTCGTATTCTTTGTTCAAACACTTGATCCCACAGGATAACGGACCTATAAAACTGTCATTCATGTAGCCTTCAAGATATAAAATTCAAATAGGTTCCATTTGGCGAGATCAACGCAAGTTCTTTGAAATGATGCTAGGGTCTGTATGTGTAAAAATGAGACACTAGCACAAAGATGTCTGTACATCTCCCTGGAGACAGATGTCTTGGAAGACATGAGCAGCGCATGTCTCTAGGTAAGCTGTTACGAAGCTCTGAGCTATAAGTTCTCTGTATTGAAAGTACCGCAGAGTACACGTAAGTCAATCATATTTACGAACTGCACATAATTTATATTCTGGAAAAAAAAGAAGAAATTGTCTTATTTAAAGTCTTATAATACTGTCATTAAGTGTCATTAATAAAATCATGCAAATGAAATCAAAAAGTCCTACTTTCGTTCACTATGAACATAAAATAACATGATGGGTTTGTGTTCATTGTTTGTCCATTTGTTGTTAGTTTTCGTTTGTTTGTTTTGTAGCTGATGAAGGCCTCGTGGCACAAAAGCAAGGTTACTTATATGCAGTGCAGGGTTATCTATATGCATGTTTAATGTGTTACTTCAAACAGTGGCGTAGCTTAGGGTGGTGGAGAGGGAGGGGGTAGTTTAAAAATCCCCGCGGACCTAAATTAAAGGGGGGTGGGCAAATACGTGTTTTTTAAAATATTAATATATTAATGAAAATAAAGGGGCCCCCCCAAAGATGTCAAGCTCCCCGGGTCCCCAAATGATGTCAAATTCTCAGCTACGCCCCCCCCCCCCCCCCATGTCCTTCGTCCATGTGTCAGTCTAGTCATACATATTAATCCAAGACTTTAACACTCTAAGTCGTTGATTTTCCTGGCTGATCAAGGCCACCCATTTCATGCTCTAACGGCACTAGGGAAGAAGGAGCCCTTGTACACATTTGTCCTAGCATATGGAATAAGAAATTTGCCTTTATCTTTGTGTCTTTCTGAGTCTCCTGGAGTCGACGTGTGTGGATACAAGTATCGTTGGAGACAGAAACTTATCTGATACCCGCCTCGGCTTCCCTGAGTCGGACCTTGTATGTACCGCTAAACCGATTTTTTTTTTGGGTGTTTTTTTTTACTGCAAATAAAGTACTGAATATAAGGAAGTCTTTCACCAGAGGGAAAGAGAGAAGGAAAGTTAGAGTGAGAGAGAAGGGGACAGGGTAATAGAGACAGAGGAAAAGAAAGAGAGGGAAAGAGAAAGAGAAGGAAAGAGAAAGGGAGGGAGAGAGACAGAGAGGGAAAGAGACAGAGAGGGGAAGAGAAAGAGAAGGAAAGAGAAAGGGATGAAAAGAGACAGAGAGGGAAAGAGAAAGGGAGGGAAAGAGAAAGGGAGGGAAAGAGACAGAGAGGGAAAGAGAAAGAGAGGGAAAGAGAAAGAGAGGGAAAGAGACAGAGAGGGAAAGAGAAAGAGAGGGAAAGAGACAGACAGGGGAAGAGAAAGAGAGAGAAAGAGAAAGAGAGGGAAAGAGAAGGAAAGAGAAAGGGAGGGAAAGAGAAAGAGAGGGAAAGAGAAAGGGAGGAAAGAGAAAGAGGGGGAAAGAGAAAGAGAGGAAAGAGAATGAAAGTGAGAGAAAAAGAGAGTAAAGAGAAAGAGGGTGAAAGAGAAAGGGAGGGAAAGAGAAAGAGGATGAAAGAGAAAGAGAGGAAAGAGAAAGAGGGTGAAAGAGAAAGAGAGGGAAAGAGAAAGAGGGTGAAAGAGAAAGAGAGGAAAGAGAAAGAGGGTGAAAGAGAAAGAGAGGAAAGAGAAAGGGAGGGAAAGAGAAAGAGGATGAAAGAGAAAGAGAGGAAAGAGAAAGAGGGTGAAAGAGAAAGAGAGGAAAGAGAAAGAGGGTAAAAGAGAAAGAGAGGAAAGAGAAAGAGAGGGAAAGAGAAAGGAGAGTTAAAAGAGAGGGAGGAGAGAGAAAGAAGAGGAGAAAGAGTGAACTGCCTACTTAGACTATCTCTAATTTACGTCTCGCCCCACGCAAATAGTTTTAATAGAATTTAGGATCCGTCTCTCGTTTCATTAATGAAGGAAAATAAATGATAAGATTAATTACTTTGTGCGCGACATAAACACCCAAACGTCTATCTGATAGACGTCCCAAGTGTTTACGAACAGAGTTATTTCCCATGATGCCTGACCAAAAAAATGTTATAACTACTAATTACTAATGATGATATTTTGAACCAAATTGAGACTTGATTCTCTTCAAACTTGGAAAGATCATGTTCGTTCGTTCGTTCTCCAATTAACATCAACATTCGACTGTTTGATTTTTTACATAAAAAAAAGTTCTGTCTTATTTGTTACTGTGTAACCATGGAAACCAAAATCATCAAATGAAACCAATCGTGATCAGCCCACCATCAAACTAGACTTTAGCATACGTCAATCAGACCACATAGCTTGCTTAACTCCAAATGCGTAGGTCACTAATAACTCATTCATATGCACTGAGCTCCATCGGCTGTGGTGACACTGGTGTGGATGGATGATGATCAGGGGGCGGACTGGGTGTCGAAATCGGCCGGGCATTTCTATGCAATACGGCCCATAACTTGTATATCATATGAAGGGCATCCAGTTCTAAGCCTACCTGTCCTCAAAGTCATTATGTTAAGGTTGATAATGTATCGATATTCATGCAAACAATAAACTCTAAATCTCTACAGGATTAAAGGCTTTGTGTTGCTTTTTAATTGCTAAATGTGTAGGTCCTAAAAGGATGAAGCCTTTTAGTAGCACTATTTACGGAAAACGTATTAGATTAAAATAGTAGTACACTGCAGTCTATGAATGATTTTTTTAAACACAACGCTCAGAGGGCCCTTTTATAAGGTTTTATAAAACCTTTAACAATTTGATGCGTGCCATAGTGCATCTTTTCGTGGCCCTACCAGCCCATTTGTGAATCGGCCCACCGAAAATAGCCAGAAGGCCCATATAGCCAGTCCGTCTCTGATGATGATGGATAATTATGTGGCAGCCTACGTAAACTGCGGGGGCTGAGTGGTTAGGCGCTGGGGGTCAAGGGTTCGAATCTCAGTGAAGACTGGGACTTTGAATTTTAGGAAAAAAAAACGTGTTAAAACGTAATAAGGAGACTAAATCCATATATATATATATATATATATATATATACATCTCTCATTACGTAATATCTATTTCGCTTTTTTCAAAATCAAACAAAATAATTAATCATCAACAATTAAGTAACTAATAATTTAACTTTTTTTTACTCATGTCTTGTCAGATTCAATGAATAATTATGCAAAGTTTTAACTTGTTCCGAGGCTGGGAAATGGGAGAAAAAAAACATGTTCAAACTTTTTACCAGACAGACAGACAAACAGACGGACATAGTGAGTTGATACAAGATTTGTAAGAAATAGAATGAGAAATTATAGAACACCGTCAACTTGTAAAGGAAGAATTGAATTTTGTAAAAACTTTCTATTTTGTTTCCTTGTTTCAATGAGTTCGATCCAATAGAAACGATAGTACAATAAGGACTCGAGCTAGATACCATTGCCCAATTCAATATAAAGATCCATCTGTTAGAATTACCTTCCAGAATGTTAGGACCTACTCACGCACTGTAACATCACGAGCCAATACTCAATCTTAATCTTCACATTACTCTCTGTCTCAGTGGCTACTCAAACCGTGGTAGCGGTGCTCTGGGGGTACGTGGGTCAAAATTTGTTCATCGGTGAGTATAGGCCTGCTGATTGATTAGCAGATGTAAACATTCTTATAGGCTTGCGAGTTTTGGACGCTGACAGCAGAGCTATAGAGAAGGATCCTAGCAATGGAACTGGGATGTCACAGAATGACCAAGGTATCACAAACGAAGAGATTTGAGACAGGGTTACTAGAGCGTTTGGACACCACGATGACCTGGTATCTATTGTAAAAAAAAAAAACGCAAACAAAACTCTATGGCCATATTACAAGGTCTTTTGGGCTTGTAAAGACCTTCCTACAGGGAAAAGTACCAGGAAAAAAGAAGAGGCCTACAGAGAAAGCGATGGGAAGATAACATAAAAGAACGGACGTGCCTGCCACGGCAAAAGACAGAGAGGAATGGAGAAAGACAAGTAAGGGGGGTCGCCACCAGGAACAGTCTCAGAAGCACTGCCTTAATGTGTTTTATTTTAAGTCATTGTATAAAAGACTCTTACTTAGGATTATTTATTTCATATCGATCCATGAAAAAAATTCAGCGCTCCGAATCCGAATTCACGTATGTCAGATGATTGTGGACTCAATGCACATCTTTCCAAAATTACAATCGTGAAAACTGTTATCAAAGTTTACGATACGTTGAAAAAGGTTCATAGTCAATATGGCTATTGTGTTTCGAGTCACTTTATTTCTGCATTGAATGGTCCATGTCGGTTGTTTTAGGAATAAATTTTTAAAAATGCGACATTACAGGTGCAAAAGGAGTAAACGCTTAGGGTTAGGGTTAGGGTTAGGGTTAGGGTTAGGGTTAGGGTTAGGGTCATATAATTCTGAAAAGACACGAATATAATGCAGAAATAAAATTTAAAATACTTGCTCTTGAAAAGAAAACAACAATAGATGCAACGCATTAACTCTTTGTCTCCGTAATTATTTACCACATTCTGGTGGAATCAACGCTGGTATCGTCAGGAGAGAAAGAGTTAAAGAATGCATGATTTTGAAAAGCAGCCTTAGCAATCCTTGATAGAACGAATTATTATCGCAATGATATGTTTCGCTTTTAAAGGATACATAAATAGTTTATTTGACACATAGGCATAAAGGGTATTTGTATCAAGTAATACAGACAATTTCAAAATTTGAGTGAAATAGAAAATTAAATCCTTGATATTGTAGAAGCACTTAAATACTTTCACATAAAATGATATTTTTACAACAGATAGGAGGAGATAGCCCAAGACCGGACAGCATGGAGACAGACTGAACGGGCTGGTTCGAACTTCGCCAAGTCCATAAGAAACGAGGCAGCGTCAGCTAAGATAAAGAAAAAGAAAGCTGCCCTGTCAACTAGCCCTATGTCACATGTATATACATGCACGAACTCTTGCAGTTCAGTCACTCTAGATTTTGCCCCATGTCAATCGTAACCAAAGCCAGTAACTCATCAGGGCGCATCCATTGTCTTCCGACACAGAAGAAGCCATCTGAATATGTATAAACGTGTTTGTATTGGATGACTACATTCTGATGTAATTAGACGATTTCATAAATCGAAGTGGATGAATGATGAAACGTATTTGAAATGACAGAGGGCGATGAAGTTGAAGAGGTGTGTTTTTTTGTTTTCCTTTTTGTTGCAGTTTAAAATTGAGTTGAATTTTGCTCAAACATTTTGTGTTTTTAGATCTACATGGACGTTGAAGTTGTAGAGATACTGTCAATAAAAGTAAAAGTAAAAAAGTAAAAGTTTCCCCTTTCAGACCTTGCGATCTGTAGGGCAGATGATGTAAAGGTCATCTGTTTCTGTGGCTTATGGTAAATGAGGGTGTCATGTGGCCAGCACAACGACCAGCCGCCTTTACTTTTACCCAACTAATGTCTGGCACCCATAACAGCTGGGTGGACCTAGAGGCGCCCAAAAATACCGAAATTAAAAATCACCAGGATTCGAACCCGGTACCCACGGTCCGGAAGCGCTTTACCGCACAGTCACCGACCTCCTCAACAAAAGCTATATCGAAGCTTAGTACTTGAAAAGAAAATAGACCTACAACAATTTAATGGGACTAGCTGTGAGGGGACACTACCTTTCACAGACCGTGTAACCTCACTGAGGAAGAAGCTAACTTTTTAAAGGAGGTTTTAAAAACAGCTGAAACTGTGCCATCACGAAGACATGTGAACTATTTGCCATAAAAAAAACTTAATTCTACTTAAGGTCATTGTAAAGCCAACTGGCAACATAATGGCAGTTAAACAAACGATGAATAAAAATTTCTGACAAATCTTTTACCAGTTTTGTAAAGATACCAAAGTATTTGCTCCATAAGGATTAGCTTTATACCCAATACAGCTGAAATGCCACTCTTGATTGAAAAGCAAGCACTGTCCTCTGAGGTTTCAACTCTTTATTAAAAAGGAGAGCTGACCTCTGAGGCTAGCAAACGAAAATCTCTGGATTTAGTAAGAATGTGCTTGACATTTCTTCTATTAAGTTAAGAACAGTTTAATGGTTGCATTGGACATTCGCAACACGTACTATTTCAGAGAAGAAATCCAGAGCTAACCAACAAGGTTATTCTTAGATAAAGATAGTTTAACTTTGATAAAATCGATTTTCTGCACACCACCCGAGTCCGACATTTGAACTAATTCTACAGTCCAGCGATGGTCACACGACGATGGCCATACCTGGGCCGTGATGCGATGCTTTCCACCATACCTGAGCCGTGATTTGTTGTAATGCTACCCCAAACAAAATGTCTTGGAAAAGTTTATGGCCCAGGCCGAAAACAAAATTGATACCGTAGCCTATATAAATGGAATCACCACCCCAGCTTTGATCGGATTCTCTAGCCTATATATCTATGTTTAAGTAACACTCTAATGCAAGACTCAAATTAGAATATTATTCAGCCGGAGCCGGATACGGTCGGATAGTAAAAAAAATATTTTGCAGGAGTCAAAGCTGGATACCGTTCCTACATGTTGTTTGAGCCAGCCTGGAAAACCATTGACTTGGCAGAATTTAAGTCATTGATTAGCATGCATGATTATATTAATATAGGAAGACGCCTACGATGTAATCATCTTCCTGTTTTTTTTCATGTAACGTCTATATTTCATAAGATAAGATAAGACAGTCTAGTTAATAGCTATATATATTGGACATCTTGCATAACTTCTTTATAGCAGATCTGCGATATATTTTTAGTTTACTTTTTTTTCACCTTATTGTTTTGAAACTCTATCACTCATTGAATACTTAAGTGGAGCAGCATTTATTAACAGATACTACAAAGTAATCTGTGTAACTTGTTTGTCGACGTACAGTATATATATCTAATAATGTATGGTTGTATAGTGTACTAATAAAAAAAAAGTTCCTCTTTCAGACCTTGTGGTCTATAAGGCAGTTGATGTAAAGGTCATCTGTTTCTGTGGCCTACGGTTAACAAGGGTGTCATGTGGCCAGCACAACGACCAACCGCCTTTTCTTTTTCCTAACTAATGTCAGGTACCTATTAGGGCTGGGTAGACTCAGAGGCGCCCGAAGATCCCGAAATTAAAAATCCCAGTATTCTCCAGGATTCGAACCCCGGTCCCCGGTTCGTAAGCCAAGCGCTTTACCGCTCAGCCACCGCGTCTCCATAGTGTGCTAATTTTGATGGTTTTACAGTTTGTGTTGTGCTGGCCCCATGTTACCCTCGTTACCGTGGTCCACAGAAGCAGTTGACCTTTACATCATCTGCCACATGAATCGCAAGGTCTGAAAAAGGAACTTTATTTACTCCTATTAGATGTTTTCGCTGCTTCCAGCCTTGGGCATTTTTGAGCAATTTATAACAGTAATTTTAATTAAGAAAAAGAAAATGAAATTTACTTTATTGATATATCAAATAAACTTGTATTAAAACAGGTCAACGTTTAAAATGTTTTCTTCGGGAGAGGGATAAAACTCAAACCTCACTGGCCACGGTAGTTTATGTTCTACTTGTGCGGAAGTTGACACTCCTAGAGATTCCTCTTTATAGTAGTCGCCACCCAAGCAAGCCGTGCATCATTTAAAATGAAAACTAAACAAATAAAAAAAAAATACTTTAAAAAAAGACATGTATATATTGTTGGTCTTTTGCTGCCATATTGAATAAAAAATCTCATTCGCACAACTAATGACACGGATTTGGTTTAATCTGTTTGCATACATTACAATTTTTTCTATTTAAATATCAGAGTACCACACATCGATCAGTTCGATTACATTCAAACAAACATTACGACTAAATCAATAATTAGCGTCAAGATCAATCGAGATTGGTTTGTGTCAGCGAGAAACTTTGTGTAACAGCTTCTTTCCAGCTTTAGCTCTTTGACATGTGTGTGTGGACATTGTGTGTGGGGACATTGTGTGGGACGCATGTGTGGGGACATTGTGTGGGGGACATATGTGTAAGACGTGTGGGGACCTGTCTTGGAGATATGTGTGTGGGGACAGTATGTGTGGACAGTGTGTGGGGACGTGTGTGTATTTGGTCTAATTTAAGCGAGATATACAGTACAGTAGGCAGGGCACGTATCACGTACGTGTATCTATCAACATGCTACAGGCTATCCTAATTTTGGCAAGCTTAAGAGGAGGAGCACGGCGCTACAGAGAAGTTCTCCCTCCCAACACCACCACCCACACTCCCAGGAAAGGCGTCAAAGACAATCTACAGCGCCATCTTGCCTTAACTGGCATGGAGAACACCTGACGAAAAATTACTTCCGTAAGACTCAAACTGGAAATTTCTTACATAGAGACAGACCTAAAGGAAATCTACTGCCGAAGACTGGCGTGAAAGGTGAAGAGAGAACTTAACTATACCACCGACAGACAATGGCTTTGTCAGTCTTGGATATGTCAAAATATGTAGATCAGAGCAAGGACTGCGAATCCACTTGCAACGATGCAAAAATCATAAATTTTTACGACTAATTGTTATTGTTTTATCTGTTTGGGTTTACCGTTTCAAGAAATGTGTATCTAAGCTATTCTTAGCGATTGCAGCATGTTCGTTTGGTATGCGCACTTTTTGTCGTGCGGATGGTCTCGATGGTCCTGGGTTCATACCTTGCCTACTGACTTCCCCCGTCGCAGTGGCGTCACTAAGGTTGGTGTCAACCGGTACGATAAGCTCAGGTTTCACCCCCCCCCCGGAAAAAAATTATCTCCCCTAAAAAAACAACAAGCATTGTTTATTTTGTTTCTTCATGTTGAAAAATAAAACTGTAAGTTGATTGGTTACAGTCGAAAATGTTATTCGATTCTATTTTATAATGTTGTTTTTGACAGTTCATCAAAAGTAATTACATAAATTTAAAATATACAATTACTGAACTGTGAAACATCGAGTTGAATATTTTTTATTAGAGATTTTTTAAAGAGCTCCTTACAAAAAAAGGTCTAAAATTATACGAATGTTTCTCATCTGCTTCCGAAAAGTCAAATCAAGCACTGAACAGGTTTACGTCCTTCGAAATCCTCGTTGAGCGTTGCCTGGAATATCAAGGATGTTGGTTAAGTTTTGTAAATAAAAAAAAAAGTTTCATAGCATCCATCGCAATCACTCTGGAAAATAGCAAGAGAATAAGGCATCTCACAACAATTTGTCTAGATTCAGTGACATGTACAAAGCAAAACAAGCTGTTTTGTCACAACAGACGGTGGAATTCTTCAACGTCGAGACGGATATGAGATTAGTGTCTATCTTATCCTAATTCGCTTTCTTGTAGCCATTGACGCTGTCATAAAAACACATTAAACATGCTGCCTTCCCATGACGTATTACTTTGAAATACAATTAACTGTATACTCAATGTGACGGATTAAGACTTTGGGTGCAGGTTGCCAGTACTCCAATCAACATTGGACTTACAGATCTTGAACAAATAGAAAAGTTCACCTATTTAGGCAATGATATTTCAAGCAATAGAGATGCATAGCATAGTGTTGCATGTCAGATTGGAAAGCAGGAGCCGTCTTCCAAAAAAAGTACGCCTATAGCAGGAGCCGTCTTCCAAAAAAGTACGCCTATAGCAGGAGCCGTCTTCCAAAAAAGTACGCCTATCTGAACAAATAAATCAATAAGCCTGGAGATTTAAATCCATCTACTGTTAGATAGCTAGTTTAGTTAGTTGGGTAGCGCAGTTTATTAGACTGACGTTGAACATACATTTTATAGTGACGACATAGACTTTGAGATTAGAATAGATTTTGATTAATCAGTTACTGCTAGACTCTTGAGGGGATAACATCGTTATCAGCGACAGACTAGACTGTGGCCCATTCTGTAATAAACGTGTGTGTTTGAAGTTCACCTTGAGTCAACTTGGTCATTGAGTCTGTGTTCCTGTTAGTCACCTTATCTAGATTTGTGACGGTGTGCATGATTCCAAGAACTCGCGATTGAAATACACCAAACAAGGTACGCACGCACTTAGTCTAATTAAGCATCTTCTAGAAATACTTCAGCTTTATTTGATATACACATGCATCCGTTACAGTGGCGACCCCGAACGCTCTAAGGGTCTTGCTACGATAACGAGTCCAGACGTCTTCGTTGAGGTTCGTCGTTAGCACAGTGCATCCGTTACACTACTCAATACAATCATTGACCCAACGGTTACCTACCCTTCGAGACGTGTAAGGCTGAAAAGAAGCTGAGCAGTGATGGCTGATGGCTGAGCAGTGATGGCTGAGCAGTGATGGCTGAGCAGCCATCATGGCTGAGAAGTGATGGCTGAGCAGTGATGGCTGAGCAGTGATGGCTGAGCAGTGATGGCTGAGCAGTGATGGCTGAGCAGTGATGGCTGAGCAGTGATGGCAGAGAAGGAGTCTACGAATGACATACCGAGATAATGTTATCAATAGAGAAATATTTTCCCGCGAAGGCATTTGCCGTCTCTAAGGAAAGTGGCCACTGATCGTCCATTTACATTTGTGAGACATCATTAGACAAGACGAAACACGTTTACCAAAGTCAGCCTAAAACATGAAAGCCGAAAAGAGGAAATAAAAAAAACATGGCCGTCCAAGTCTATCATGGCATCACACTGTTTTTAGAAGTCCTGAATATCATGAGCACCAGCTGAGAAGTGGCTTTGAAGGTCGCCTCAGACGGATTTCTGTGAAGAGAGCTTGCAGTGGAATGGCGCGCGAGGGGAATATGTCTATATGTTCTCAACATTTTATCAAATGTTACGTTCGCCCTTCAACTGCTCAGACAAGATGTTTGTATGAGCGCCTTAAGCTCACTAAGAGTTGTCCGGGATAAAGCCCCGATCGCCAAGCGTTTTTCTACATTTCTGAGCCTCAGAAACTCTCCTGGCATCGAGAAAGTATCATTATTCTCATAATAGGAAGATTACAAGTCAAATAGAATTAAATTAAGAAGTTTTGGGACAGGTTGAATGCTAAACTGTGAGAGATATTTGAGATAGTAACTTTTATTTTAAAAAGTTCATACAGCCCTCTTCGAAAACAAAAACCTGGCCTCGCCTGTATGTAATAAGTATGCACCATTCATCGACGAAATTCACTTGATTAAATATGTATTCCACATCCGGTCAACATTATTTACTCAATCTAACATAGTTTTGGAGGGGGGGAATAGTTAAATATGTTTGAACATGTCAACAAGAAAAAGTGCTTACTGGTCAATGATAGGAGAGGGTGTGGTGTATCTGGATCGGGTTCTGGGGTATGGCCAATTATCAGTGGTCGATATCTGGAGGCCGTACTTTTGTTTCCAGGTCTAGGGATCTGATAACTGGCTATGATTACTGAATGTTTCATGGCTCAACGCCCTCCCATTAGTAAGGGATTAATATTTTAGAACGCTATAAGATGTCAACCACGAGTCTTTGTTCTTAGCCGACCATGTTATGCATTTTTTAAAAATTTATCTGACCTACATAGAGCAGCCTGAATTTTTAAATAGATCATTAACAAATTCGTTACTGAAGCAATTAGGACATTGTTGACTTCCAGACAGTAAACGTAATAAGCTTAATTAAAGGAGCTTAAGTTGCGGTTCAAATCTCGCCATTCGGGGCCGCTTCTGAGTTTGAGTGAAAACATAGTCTCTTTGTACTTTGTACTTTAAAAGATCATTTCAAAACTATTTAAAAGACAGCTATTCTAGGATGGGTTTGCGTGGCCTTGTGAAACACTGCACACATTCTTAATGTTCAGTACCAAAGTTATTGCCATTCAAATAATAAGGCATTGTGATTCGTAAGGTTGTCATTGCTGGAAGAAATTATGGATTCAAGCAGTCCACTACTTATAAGAAGCTTCATGCGTCTCAAATAGACTCTGACAATCAGTCCAACCCCTGGCCTTGACGTGTGGCTTAGATATTGAGTCCGGCGCAGCTATTGAGGAGAAGTGGCCAAAAGCTAAAACTGGACCCCTTAACCAGTTAGCTTCGGGCAGAAGGGGCTCGTTAGCCCAGGCTTTCTACCCATCTTGGAGAAAAAAAACTCCGAATCCAAAACCTCTGCTACGTTGCAGCTATATCAAAACATAGAAAAGGCTTCGGCGGTCAACCTTGAGAAAAAATCAGGAGCCGATGATTATAAGGCATCTTGCAGAATACAGTGCTACAATCTTACTACTGAACTAATTGATAAACATGGCCAATTTTATTTTTTTTTTTAGTAAACCTTAGAGTGTCATACAGATTTCATACCACATCATCGTCAAAAATCGTCGCTTCTGATTTTACATCCTCACATCTGCGACTTCATTATGTCCTGCAGACGTCTCCAAGGGGGGGGGGGGGGGACACAGTGTCACGGCCATGTATTGTTATGGTGTGTTTGTGTGTGTGTGTTTCTATTGTTACGGTTGGAAGAAGTCAGCGATACAAGTTAAGCGGCTTTGTCGTCAGCGGTTTTAGGTACTACAGACGACTCCAGATTGCCAGAGTGAAAAGGCGTGTTTTTGTACTGAGTTAGAATTCATTTGAAATACCATTTTATATTGTTACTAAAAGTCTACTGCAATTATTTCCTTTTATCTCAAGTTAAATGCGTCTACATTGTACAAAAAATGCATACACGAAATAGTTCACAAGGAAGTGATTCAAGTTCTTTTAAGTTTTACAAGTTAAAATATAAACAGCGGTTTAGTTGTCTACCAGCAGTTTGGTGCTACAAGTCAACGATCGTCCACAACGTGTGTATATTCCACATGCCATAGTTTGTTTTCTATGCTTCGAATGCTACATCAGAATTGTGGATTATTATATCCTACCTCAAACCTCCTGTAGGACGGGGAGGGGGGTGGCTGCAGGCAGGGTTCAAACCCGGGACTATCGATGCGAGAGTCCAGAGTGCATACCTAACCATCAGGCAGCCACCCAGTGTAGGTATCGCTTCGCTAAGGAATTAACAAACAGGTTATCAATATCAACATAACACAATTTTCAGTTTTTTTTTTAGCCATTTTTTTTCACACGTCTCTATGTGGTCCGGAAAAAAAAACACTATTAAATTATGCTCCAGTGAAGGTGTAAGGCTAGACCGCCTGAAACATTCTCCCTGGTCACATTTGACCCGCTGGTCCTAGTTTGACAACTACTGGAGAGTGTGCAAATGGCGTAAGGTGAAAATTGAATCATGGGACGAGAGGAAATCAAACAGCTGAGTGAACCGGAAGTAAGGTTCGGTAAGTTGGAACGATTCATATCATGGAGGTGGGAGGAGCAGTCAGTATGTTGGCAGTCCAGTGTTTCTCAAACTGTAGACAGCGCGCCGTCTAGGGCCCTGGTGACAATTAGGCGCGAAAGCGAAATTTTCACTTTTTAAAGAAAAATAAACACAAATTGTTGCATTTGTATTGTAGTTATAAATCTATAATTTAGTATTAATGTGATGAAAAATGAGATGATTATGAATGTTTAAAAATAGTATTAAATTATTAGACATCATGTTGTCAATAAAAGGTCGTTGATTGTATCACCAGACAGTTAGTACAACTCATTTTTTTTTTTTTTTTTTTTTTTAAAGGAAACCTCAGAATTTGCGCTATTCAATTTTAGCTTTATCATCATAGGAATCCTTGGGCCTTAGGCCTCTTTTCTTTGCCTCTTTTTTGGGCTTAATGTGCCTCTTGTATGGGCCATCTTGCCTCTTTTGTGGGCTTTTTTTTTTCCAATATGTTTTTATTTGTAAGTTCTTATAATTCACAAGTATTAAATCATAAACAATTGAAAATTGATTAACCCAAAAATACAACAATAGTAACAGAAACATTATTTAATATCAAAGACATACTACCTAACCATCCTAGCCATTGAATCCATAAAAGACAGAACAATGATACAAGTATCCTCTACCCCAGAACAATCAACACAATATCAAATATCCCTGACCCCCATTTCTTGAAAACTACCTGAGTATTGTACAAGTATATGAAAATCAAACTAGATAATTCTCTACCCTAAAATCCATTATTTTTCTAAATGTCAATTCTAATTGATTAGGATGAAAAACCTTATTATTATGTAGAGCTTTGAGCCAGCTAGCCCAAACAAGGTTCCTGTATTCGGAAACAATGTCGGTATATTAATCTGTAAATGCTAGACTCTATTTGATTATACAAAATAACAACTAAAAAAAAATAAACATAACTTTTAGTAACAATTTCAAAACAGCTTTCAACTTCAATGAATATGTATTTTGAAACACGAAATACAACAGGATAATTTAAACAAAACACAACCTCTAAGAACCAAACACACGTCTTTCTGCCTGAGGATTGTCGTAAGTCAACTCAAGAAGAGAGATGTTTATAATGTTTGACCAATGAATCCCTTCAGCTCCTGTCAGATACATACCGAGATTAAAACTAATAACAGGGTAGGAGCCGCGATGGCTGAGTGGTAACACTCTTGGCTTTCGAACCGAAGAACCACACGGCTCTAGTGGATACCTGACATTAGATGGGAAAAGTAAAGGCGGGTGGTCGTTGTGCTGGCCACTTGGCACCCTCGTTAACCGTGGGCCACAGAAACAGATGACCTAGGTCTGAAAGGGGAATTTTACTTTTACTTTTAATAACACACACACACACATTAGTTATTAGTACATCGTGGTCGAGAGGCTAAGTGCGCTTGAACTTGGCTTGGCTTGTCTACCTTGAAGGGGGCTCGACAGCGTTGTGTTTACTGAGCGCCTAAAGGTAGCACGGAAAAACCTGCACCTAGATACCCCCTCCCCTCACTGGTGCACAACTGACATTGGACCAAGGCGCTCTTAGCATACTATAAGCAAGAAAGTAGCGCTATAAAAAGCCATAATTTATTAGGGACATTAGTTCCTCCACACGATAATAAGATAATAATAATAATAATGCAATACAGTTAATATGGGACTCAAGGCGTTGTGATTTCATGACAGACGTGAACACGGAAGTAAGTTAAAATGACAAACTAATTTTTAAAAGTTTTGAACAGATAGGTCTTAATGTTCATCTCGAATCAGAGCCGATCTCGGTCTGATTTTACCGATTGCTCTTAATTGGGCCCCGCGCCTGGCAGGGGCCCCGCAAATTACATTTAGCATAGCACTATCTAGGCATGGCTCTTGTCACAGGCTTTTAAAGATGTAGGACTTAAAGGGTTAACCTATTTAGTGTATCGTACGATTGGCGTTACTTTACTTAAACCACTTGCGTCTATTGCTTCTATTGTTTCCTATGCATGTTGTATAACAGATGTTGATAAAATGATCTAATTAATAGTAATAGTTGTTATTGTAAAAAAAATTAAAAGAGGGGCCTCGCTAAGCATCCATTAAATTTGGCCCCGCAATTTTAAGTCCGGCCCTGTCTCGACTATAGTGAATCAGATTGTTTGCTCGCGATCTATGGGAAGCGAGTTCCAAACCTTTGGTTCATGATCTGAAAAAAAAAAACCGCAAAACTTAACTTTTGAGGTTGAAACTTTTACAATTCATAAACAGTGGTAATTTAGTCAAACTAGTCTTCACTGAGCGGACCTATTTCGTTTAAAAAGACACTGGCTTAGAACTGGTAGTTACAAAGCAAATAAATATATACACAGGGCTGGATTCAGAGTTCTGGAGATTCCGGGGTAGGGAAGAAACGAAGGCCTTTAAATATTTTCCTAATAAAATATTTTTTTTCTGTCTAATTTCTCACAAATTTATAGCAGTTCAAATTATTGCTACAAAAAATATATTATAAACTATATTACCGCGTTAATGAATAGAATTTTGCGAGCTTTTGTCGTAGAAAACTTGTCGATTATTTTGCTTATAAACCTTATTTGTGGAGTACCCGGGGCAGTAGCTGCGCCTAACCTCCCAAAAAAAACACAAAAAAAACGGCCTATTCATGTATTTATGATTTATTTCTTAATGATTGTAGCCCCAACCTCAAATCCAGTGAATTGTAAACAGTGTCATACCTTATCATTTATTAGTGTGACCGTGCGTGTGTGTGTATATGTGTGTGTGTTTTGTTTAACATGTTTCGGATGTTCCTTCAGAGTTGAAGATTGTTTACTTCCTAGTCCAAGCCTCCCGCAGAACGACGGGGATGGGAGCGGGCAGGGTTTGAACCCGGGACCATCTATAAATCCAAACGACAGTCCAGCGCGCAAAAACGCACGAACAGATAGCCACCCTGTGTTCTTGTTAGAGAAGGTTGCAAGTAGGTATGAGGATTTACGAGCAAAACACTTGGATTTTTATTTATTTAGTTCTTTTTTACAAAGCTTATTTTAACTTTGTCTGGAAGGAGTATTTTAAGTTTTGTTTCTCTCAATTCATTTTAGAAACTTTGCACAATTATTCATTGTCGATGACAACATATGAATCAGTGTCAAATATTAATAGTCGTAATAAATCATTTTTGTTCTATATAGAAACTTTACTAGGCTAAGCCCTGTGTAGAGAATTTGATCTTTGGCTAAATTGTACACTAACAATAGACAATAAAAAATATTTTTATAAGTAATTGCATAGCTCAGTGGCTATCACGTCGGTCTTCCACCATGGAGACTGGAGACCTCGAGTATGAATTTAGATTTTAGATTTTAAAAAATAATGGAATATTTTCAACCCCCCCCCCCCCCCAACAAAAAAAAAAAGAATCCTGGTTATCGAATGCATTGATCTACTAGACTTTTTAATATTCCAATGAGCTTGTAATTCTCTTCTTAGCAATATAGATCAACTGTTAAATTTCTAGGAAAATTGCTAGAGTCGTTTTTGAGATCAGCATCCAGATTCATCCGCCCACCCACCCTCCACCCTGTTTCCTTGTTTCATGAAGTTCTGACTTTAACAGAGGTATTGTAAAAAAAACAAAAAACAAATAGGAAACTTCAGCACACAAAAAGAAACCCTCTTATAGATATCCTCCTCTTTCATCCACTTTAAAAAAAAAACTGGACCACAATAGTGATTGCACCATAACACACTGTTATAAACAAAAACACTTTATAACACGCAAAATAATATAAAAATACTTGAAAAAAACATCAAGGCATTGTATTAAGTGTAGTTGTATCAATTAGTTTGGATCAGTCATGTCATTAAAATTTGTAATAGATCTAGACTAATAACAGTAAATCTGCGCGATTAGAAATGTTTTTTTAAACCCATTGTTTTTGTTTAGTGCAATTTCATGCTTTTAGCGTTCTCAATACGCTATAATCCTATCTCTTGTCTGAACCAGTTGGAAAAGGGTAGAGGGGAGAAAGAAGGGGTGTCTGGGTGATCGCTTTATAAATGTATTTATAAAATAAAAAGTGAGCTAACTCGAGGGCTAAGGCCTCCTCAGCCTTCTCAAACCTATACGGTAACCACCGTGCCAGGGCGCTGCTCACAATAATTTTAAGTACTAATAGTCAATTGATTAACTGTTGATATTATCGTATTGGTTCTTGTGTCGGCATGTAAAAAAAATAATTGTGCAAAATGTCAACTTGATCTGAGATTTAGTGTGGGAGAAATAACGTGTACAATCTTTTTACCAGACAGACACATGCTTTGAAAAAAATGTTTCCCTTCGCACAAATTTATAATTTTTAGTCAAGATCTATCTGTATCTATAATTCTCTACGTCGCCCAACCATGCGGGACACCACACACGCACGACGAATCTCTAACCCTCCTCCAATGTAAACACACTATGATTTAACAGGCTACATATGGGGGATATTAAATATACTAACCTAGAATTATTATGAAGTTTCTTGAGCCCTTGAAATCACTTATATACTAGTAGGTCTACATCTATTGTAATAGCATCTAGACTTAGATCAGGGGTTCTCAACCTATGGGTCGCAGCCCCCTTGGGGGTCGATTGACGATTTGCCAGGGGTCGCCAGAGACCATCGAAAAAATGAATAGTTTTGTCTATTCTTCTATCGCTGTGTGTCTGAGCGGGGGGGGGGGGGGGGGGTCGCGGCAGAGTGTGGGATTGTAAAGAGGGGTCGCCGAGCTTAAGAGGTTGAGAACCGCTGCTCTAGATCCATATCTAAATATATGTAGGTCTACAAGCAAATTAATGGATGAAGTTTGATTCTTATAACATTATAATTACCTTCAAATGTTTCCAAAATACTTTTCTGAGGTAACGTCTCTATTTTATAAGATAAGACCACGGCTGCATCAATAAATTTAACTTTTAAAGTAAATTGTTTCCAAAATACTCTCAGTGACTATATCGACAGTGATACGCAACTTAAGACCCGCGAATCGTGGGTAATATATGGCTAGTTACAAATGATTCGGATGCGATTCCACTCACTGTCTCAATATAAGCTTTTTTTTAAAAAAAGAATGAAAGATTTTATTGTTTTTATCAGATTGTGTCCCTTTGCTAGTCTAAGACTACAGAAAATTGAAAGAAAAAAAAAAAAAAGAGCATTGGTCAGAAATGTAGAGGAAAAAAAATCGAGTCACGTGGTTTCTGTATGCCACCACTGGCTGATTACCTTTCGTGTTTACCATTGTGAATAGTCCGCCCTTAGCTGCTTCCTCCTTCAAAGTTGTTGTTTTTTTTCCTTCTTGGCTCGCGTTGGCCATCGCAGAAACATTGTTTTTTTTCCTGGTTCACAATTTCTTTCGCTGGGCTACAGCCACTGTTTCGTACCTGGTCAAACTATTTGTGTTGTCATGGTATGTGTGGGTGCATAATTCTAGTATGTGAGAAAGAGTGAATGAGTGAGTTTTCTGAGAATTACGGGGAAAAAACTGGAGTATAAATCAGCATCATCATTCCTTTGAGTTCCTTATGGAACATAGGGCCTCTGATAAAACACATCACTCTCCACGGTCTCTTGCTAGCTTTTTTTATTGTCTTCCCAGCTCTTTCCGGTCCTCTCGGCTTCCACTAGTATACTGCGTCGCCATGTTCTTTTTGGTCTTCCTCTACGTCTTGTTCCCTGGGGTGTTCCACTCTAAGGCCTGTCTAGCTCTGTTGCTGGTATCTTTTCTAAGGGTGTGACCAATCCATCTCCACTTCTTCTCTGTAAGATCTGCACCTCTATATTTTTCTGCCCAATCATAATTATTAAATATTCGATTGTTAAAAGTTGTTGAATTGTTTGTTTTGTTTTAGCATGAAGTATACTTCGTGGAGGTCTCTTGATCCAGTAGGTCTTAGATCGAATCCAACAGAAGACTTGGAATTTTGTAATACTGATCTTTAGTGCGCTCGCCTTAATTTTTTTGTGGGACGGCAGAAAATGGGTGCACGATAAACAAGTGTGGCTTAATGCTTTCGATTTTTTGTATTACCCAACTCCCTTTAAAAGAAAGCAGATTTAGTATATAAATATTGAGAAGGCGCGGTGGATGCGTGGTTAAGCACTTGGCTTCCGAACCTTGAGTCATAGGTTCGATTCTCGGCGAAGATTGGGATTTTGAATTTCAGGATTTTTTAGGGTTTCCCTGAGTCCCTCTAATGGGTACCTGCCTTTAGTTGGGGAAAGTAAAGTAGTGCTGGCCTTATGACACTCTGTTCGTTAACCGTTTGCCACTGAAAAAGATGACCTCAACATCATCTGCCTTATAGATTGCAAGGCCTGAAAGGGGAACTTTACTTTATTGAGAAGAACTGGTTCCCTTTTTTTTCTTTAGACTCTGTATTACATCACTCTCCACTCCTTTAATGAAAAACAAATTAAATTCATTGCCTTATTCCAGTGTCTCGGGGCTCAGAACGCTCGGGATAGAGACGAGGCCGAATACCGAGTACACGAGGGACCCCCCCCCCACCTCTTTTTCTTTACTTCCAAAGGTACAGCAAGTCGCAGAGGAACCCAAAATAGAACATGGCGACAGAGTGTACTAGATTTAAATTAAATTCCTTGCCTTATGCCAGTGTCTCGGGTTTCAGAATGCTCTGGCTAGTGACGAGGCCGAAGGCCGAGTACACCAGTGACCTTTTACCACTTTTTTTTCCCTTCTAACGGCTCAAGAAGCAGAGGAAAACTAAAAAGAACATGGCAACGCAGTGTCCTACAGGAAGATGATGGGATTAGCCCTTCCAGCCATGCTACCAATCGAGGCTGGTCTCAGACTACCAAGAGATTATGGAGAGCCGCGTGTTTCTACCGAAGCCCAATGTTCCACGTGGGACACATGAGACAGATGATGATAATTTATATCTTTTAAGCTTCTTTTTTTTTTAACAATGAAGAATCTGAAAGTGATAGTCAGATGACTCGTAGCCATGCATTAATTAATAGAAAAAAATATATCACCTCTAGTTTTGACAATCGTATGTGTTATAAATCTTCTAGTGCTTTTAACCTCTCTTTTTTTTAAGTGATATATTTTTCCTCAATAGTAACAAATAACTGCCCCACACGACTAATCAATCATGGAGGGAAAATGGGCAAACTATTTCAATATGCAAATCCTCAGCTTACCAGACAGTACGTTAGACAACAAGAAACTATCGAGAGTTATTCCCCTTGCAACATTCGCTTGTGTCTGGCGTTCGGGAAAATCTCAATTGATATCCATGACAGGGGGCGGTAATTTAAATAGTCGATACAAGGGGAGCTAAGCACAGGATGAGGTTTATGCAAAACAACAAGCCCCTCCAAAAAAAACTGGAGATTGATACGAAAAAGAGAATCGAGAAAACGAAACCAGACGCAGATTAAAAATAAACAAAGAACACAACGAAACAAAAGAATAGAACTTTTTTTTTTTAATGATTTCGTCAAATTCATTGTCTTTTCTTCTTTCTCATTAACTACTGTTTTAAAAAGAATATTGGATCTAATTCTAAAATTAGACTGTTGATATCGGCGCAACAGGATTCTCTATATCCGGTTTAAGTAAATAATCATTTACCATAATTTCATTCAAATGTCTGTGATACATATATAAATTTCTAACGTGCGTGTGTGCGTGCCATTACAATGCATAGAAATGTGTAGATCATAGCAGCAAGTATGCAATTTTTTAAAAGCAGAAATTTAACTAAAATATCCTTAAAAAAGACGTATGTCATTCTAAAACCTTATGGTGCAACTACAAACAGTAATATATATCGTAAGCAGTTGATGCTGGGATTTTGTAAATTTCTCTGAAAAAAAAAATCTTCGCTAAACTTGTAGAGGGGAGTTGCATCCGAGTGAAGAATGTGATTTTGAGCTTCATGATTTTTGGGACGCCCCTGAGTCCACCCAACTGTAATGGGTACGTGACTTATGGTGTTGAATTAAAGGGTGGTTGGTTGTGCTAGAAACATGTCACCCCCTGTTCATTGTCAGACATATATGCAGATGACCCTCACATCATCTTCCCTTAGCTCACAATATACTGAAAGGGCAATCGTACGGAATGTACATCCTTAGGTTTTACCATAGACTATATATATACAGGACTGCCAACTGTGCGCACCACGCCTATATTATTATTCAATTAAATAAGTCCCGTACACCGAGGCGTCCTTGGTTGCAGTGCAGTGTTAGAAGAATGACTTCCGGTGAAGTAGTTTACTATATAAAGAAACCATCACTAAAGATAAACACTACGTTCAAAATATTTCTTAGTCATAACTTTGGTAACTGTGCGATAGACATGGCCAGATTTTTATAATAACAAAATCTGATTTACCAACTTAAAAAAAGAGCATTTACATAGATAGTGTTGTAACTAGTTTATATATATATATATATATATATATATATATATATATAATTAAAAACCCATTATGCCATTTTTTTCCAAAAACAAATTATAGTAGTGTGTATGGTCGTATATATAGATATAGTTTATAGCCATAGGTCACTAAGTCTAGGTCAAAGTTTACATGTTTACTACGTGTACAATTAATTTTTATTGAAGTAGGAACAATGATTCTTGAATTCTATTAGGTGAAGACAAATTTGGAACAATCATTTTTTTTTTTGGCTTTTAGAATAATTGGCTGCTATTTAGGATTTAATTAGTTTAAAAAACTAATAACTTGCAGAATTGAAAGTTTTATGCATATTTTTCAATTAGTCATAAATACACCATTGCTTGTAATTTTTAATGGCTTCATTCTCCATTCTCCATATATATATATATATATATATATATATATATATATATATATATATATATATATATATAATGGATACTGCATGCTATCTAAAAAAAAAAACTACAAATAATTTTTAAAAATAGGTATAGAATCTAGATGTAAATTAAGGACAATGAAGATGTCAAGTATGTAGGCTCAGGGACTCACTATTGTTATTTTTTGTTTAGACTGACTCACTCACATACCTAACTTCTATCACCCATTATAGGCCTATAGGCTACCTAAGTAATAAATGACACTCAAAACTGTATTGACTCTTTCATTAATCGCTTATTAAACTCATATTAATAGTATACAATGTAAAAAGAAATCGTCAAATGTGATGAAAAGAGAAATATATTATCCAAGCTGGCATTATCATTTAAACATCCTGAATGTTGTATAATAAGTTTATGCCGGAAGTACCTCGTCTCACATTTTGGAGTTGAACGAAAGTTATGCTTAGTGTTGGCAGTCCTGTATTTATATAGTCTATGGTTTTACTTCCAACACTCGTGACCTACAATAGCTTGACAAGTGCGCTAAACTTTATTGTAACAAAGCTATGGTGTATGATTTTATTATTTCTGCGCCATGTTTCTGAATTGATTATTTTTTGCTCAGTTTTTAGAAAAATATTTACACTGAAACTAAAATTTAAAAAAAGTTGTATGTAGCTGCCTAATAAAATTATAAAGAAAATGTAAAAAAAATATTAGTTTCATCATTTGGAGTAAAGGACTTCTAGACAAGTTATGAATTGAGCTATTTTATAATAGTTAATCCTTCACTTTTGTACATTTTTTTAAAACTCACTGTAGCGTGAAAGTAGGCTAAAAGCACAAAATTAAATCATTAAAAGAAATAAAAAGAAATAATTAAATGATCTGAATACATACACACACGAAATGCATTTGAGTGAATTGCACAGCATCTGTGTATGTGGGAGGGTGGACTCTGGAGCAATAACTATTGAACTTGGTTTTGGTTTGAACCTTACTGAATAAAGTCTGGCCTCATAGTATAGAATCTAGAAGCACGTTTCTTATTAAAGGCACATTTCTTATTCCATATGCTAGGAAAAATTCGTGCAAGTGCTCTTTCTTCCCTAATGCCATTAGATAATGAAATGGTTTGCCTGAATCAGCCTGGAAAACCAACGACGTAGCAGAGTTTAAGTCATTGATTAACATGCATGGCTAGATTGCGACATAAAATGCGACATAAAATGCGACATAAAATGCGTAGGACGTAATTATCTTCTCCTTTAAAGTTACGTCTGTAATTTATAAGATAAGATAGACTGGACACTAGTTGTGTGGTATGCACTACAGAAGGCTTTATGATGGTCCCAAGCTAGAACCCTGCCTTTTAGGATTAACTGTCGTCTGGCAGGAGGTTTAGACTAGGGTTTAACACTATTTATTTTTGATGGAACGTATAACATTGATTAAAAAAAACATGAATAAACATGTATCAATAAAGGAAAAAAAAAACTTAAATGCTGACTACATTTCTTCTACTTCCAAAATCAAAACATTTATTCATGTCTTTACAATAAACAAACAGTCAATCAACGAATTTCATAAATGAACCATTCTCATTCCATATGCTGGGACGAATTCTTGTAAGTGCTCCTTCTTCCCTAGTGCATTTAGAACGTGGAACGGATTGCCTGAATCAACCAGGAAAACTTATTACGTAGTAGAGTTTAAGGCTCCAATTAACATGCTGGACTTGATTTTAAAAAAATGAAAAAGCGTTGGACGTCATTGTCTTCTCTTTTGAGGTAACGTCTGTGATTTATAAGATAAGACTTTTAAAGTAAATTGTTTAGCCACCAGCATAGAAATCTCAATATGGCGCCCGTGACTCATGCTCGTATGCCTTCATTGTATACATCTGTCCCTTCGTGCTTTTCTACCATCTGTTTCTCATTATGATTATATTTTTTACTGACTCAACATTTCCCCAGATCACTTTCAATTATTATCTATCCTTTTAGCATTTTTCTTTTCGAAATAATGCCTTTTGATTTTAACTGGACCAGCTCTATGTATCACGTTTTCAAAATGTAGTCATTTTACAGTGAAAGTAACATATCGTGCAGCCTGCGTTGTTAGTTCTAGAGAATAAGACTATTACATCCAAACCAAAACCTCAGGACAGCTAGGGTTCAAACTCTGGACCCTCGCAACGACAGTTTGAACGCTGCAACGGAAGCTATGCTACATCCATATTGAATATAGTTTAACATATCGTGTTATTACATATACGTTGGCAGAACCGAAAAAAAAATCAAAAATTTTTGGGTCTACCTAGTATTATGTGTAAAAAATTAACAAAGTCAGATAATTTGAAGACGATTGCATAATTTATAGAACAATAAAAACAACACAAGATACAGAAATTTTACAAAGAGAATTAGATGAATTACAGAAATGGGAATCAAATTGGAGCATGTCTTTCCACCCAGAAAAATGTCAGTTGTTAAGAGTAACAAAAAAACTAAAACAAATTAATTCCACTTATCTTATTCATGGCAAACCAGTAACACAGACTAAAAACGCAAAATACCTAGGTGTTAAAATAAATGAAAATCTGTCATGGAATCCACATATTGATGAAACTATCAAAAAATCAAAACAAAGCATTAGGATTTATTAAAAGAAATTTCTATAAATCGAATAAGAACATAAAACTAAAATGTTATTTAACCTTGGTTAGGCCAATAATAGAATATGCATCCTCTGTTTGTGGCCCCTCAATTCAAGAAAACATTAAGAAACTGGAACAGACACAAAATAGAGCAGTGAGATTCATAACAAACTAATATTCACATTTGACTAGAGTAACACCTTTAGTAACATCACTAAATTTAGAAAGCCTTCAGGACAGAAGACTCAAGAGTAAAGTAGCAATTATACATAAAACACTGAACCATAATCTTCAAATAAAAAAAACAAAACCTAATAAAATACACACATTCCTCGTTCCATATGCTAGGACAAATTTGTACAAATGCTCTTTCTTCCCTAGAGCATGGAATGGGTTGCCTGAACTAGCAAGGAAAACCGGTGACTTAGCAGAATTTAAGTCATTGGTTAACATGCATGATTAGATGCATGACGCGTAGGACGTAATCATCTTCCTTTTTTAAGTAACGTCTGCATTATATAAGATAAGATATCCTAAAACAAGCTACTTTGGTATTTCTGGTTTTCTAATGATAAGCTAGGTATTTTAAAAGGTATAGCAAAATTTAAAAAAAAACTTTTTGTGTACTGTACTGCCAAAAGCAATTTCTAAGCTTTTCAACTTATGGTGTAGTTTTAAAAATCTTTTTTTTTCCTGTTTTTTTTTTTTGCAACAGTGATCTTACAATATAGCTTCCTAGCCATGAATTACGTTGGCTGTTTAGCTCAATATCTTTTCTGACATTTCTAGCTTTATACTCTTACTCCTTTCTTTAGGTTTCCTTATATCACCTACACATTTCTACATATTGCTTTCTTTTATGTAGTTCACTTGTAAAAGAATGACCTATGGATCTAAAAAAATGAAATTTTTTTTATAAAACGTACGAACGCTGTGGGTGTGTGAATGAAGTGCGGTGAACTTTAACCTTGAATAATTCACTACACCCTGTTCACAATACAAGTCTACATCGATGTCTCGACTAAATGCCTTTGTGTCAAAGGATCAATATGAAAACTGCTTTACAACAAAACAAAACAAGGAAGGCTATGCAGACGAAGTTACGATACAACTTAACAAGATAAAATGTGAGAGAAGTTCACTCAGGAACAATAGGGAAAGTGAAACAGCTGCCCAAAAGCGTAGTGAGCAAAATGGGCGTGCGGGAGCATTATTGGCAACTTCGCCCCATTTTCCTTGACCATAACATAGAAATATAGGCTGCGTGTGCTCCCCTCCCCCCCCCCCCGAGCGCGGCGCCCGAGGCATCGAGCCCCCTTCCCCCCTCCCCCAACTACGCCTCTGTAGCTACTACTTGTTCATCAGAGCCTAACAAGAAGAAGTGAATGTCACAGTCAGAAGAAATCAACCATGTGTAACCCTGTCTTAAGTCATAATGTATGACTTTGAACAACTTGCACTCATCAATATTCTAGACATGTCAACCTGTTGCAAGACATACTTTCGTGAATGTTAAAGAAGTCTTAGAATTTCCTGTACAATATAGAGTACAATGTACAATATAGAATTCACAAAAACATAACGGCATTAAAACACGAAAAGAAAGGACATCATATACAGCAACATTTTTTCTAAAATTACTATAAATATAACAAATCTCATCTAAGGAAAATAATTCCACATTTACAACTATATCTCTCAATATTGTAATATTTTCACCCTTTTTGTGATATCAAACAAAATTAATTAAGAACCACTTATTAATTAGCTAACTGGCTAATTTTTTTTGATTGATTCATGTTTTGTTAAGAATATTGAATAATTGTGGAAAATTTTAACTTGATCCGAGAGTCAGAAGTAGGAGAGATGAAGTGTACAAAATGTGTACCAGACAGACAGACTGACAGACAGAGTGAGTTCATAAAAGCTTTGTAAAGTGCTGCTCAAAGCACATTCTAGCGGCTTGACGAAAGGAAACATAAATATTTTTATGCTTTTTCTCTTTTTTAATTCTCCAACCTTTATGATGTGACCTTCACCTGCAATCAAGGCCAGAACGCGTGATGGTATTAGCAAAGTCTAAATTTATTCTGTAATTATATCAAGGGTAATTACTGTATTCTCCAGAGGAAAAAAGCAAATTATTCGTTTGTATCTACAAGAATTTTTTTAAATCTTATTTTTGATTATTAAATATTAATAGAATTAAATGTAAAAATCCAAAACTTAACCAAAGACTACTGTGAAAGTAAGATGGCACCTCTAGACAAGAATTATTAATCAACTGGGGGCTCCTGCATTTTGCGTAATATTTAATGTAAAAAAAACACTCATTTAGGCCCCCCTTCAAATAGGGGCCGGGGGGGGATTTTCAAAGTCTCCCCTCCCTCCCTCCCCCACCCTAGCTACGCCCCTGCCACTAGATCTAGACACAGGTCCATGTGTAGCACACTCCAAAAGTTTGCCGTATCACTATCTATAGACAGTTGAACAAACCCTCCTCCTAAGCGTCGGGTAAATTGATCGCATTGAATCATCTCTACATCGAAGGAATTGGCCAATTTTCACCTGCAGGTCACGGATTTACGGAACACGGTAATTATGTGCAGCTGTAAATGCCAACTAAGGTTACAATAAATTTCACTGTCAAGCTATGTAACCTCTGACCTCTACCCGAATTGAAAAAAAAACAAAAAAACAACCCGGCTTGATTTATAGATCCAGTTGTTTCTGGGAAGATCTTTATGACGTCACATTGTTAAGTGCAGGGAAAAGTTCACACGCTATTTAGTTCGTCTTCTGAGAAGAAAATTTATAAAAAAAAGTTTTTAACCAGAACAAAAAGTTGTATTACTGCAAAATGTTGAATGAAACGTTTGCACTTGGAGTCCGCTTGGGGATACATGACTGTCTTTATCTCATTGACACATTGCTGATGCAGTGTTCTCGATGGTTCCGGTTCGAACTCTGCCCGCGCCAATACCCCCCCCCCCCCCTTTTTTTTTTCTTCACGTCTTTTCTTATATAATACAGACGTTACTTCAAAAAAGAAGATGATTACGTCCTACGCGTCATGCATTTAGTTATGCATATTAACCAATGACAAAAATTCTGCCAAGTCACTGGTTTTCCTGGCTATCTCAGGCAACTCATTCCATGCTCTAATAGCACTAGAGAAGAAGGAGCATTTGTACAAATTTGTCCTAGCATATGGGACGTCTTGTGGGAGGCTTGGGCCAGGATGGAATAGTCGTTAAATTTAGTGTCCAAAATATTTGAATCTCACCAACACATTACTGAGATCTTCATGTTTGCGACACATCGTTAAGATCTTTATCTCACAGACACATAGCTAACAGATTTATCTCAACGACACACTACTGAGATCTTTATCTCACTTAAATATTAATAAGATATTTATCTCACCAATACATCGATAAGATAATGATCTCACTGGCACATTGCTAAGACCCTCATCTCACAGACATATTGCTAATATAGTTATCTCACTGACACACTTCTGAAATCTTTACCTCACCGAATCATTGCTAAGATTTTTATCTCACTTAGACATTAATAAGATAATTATCTCACGAATAAATTGATAGTATCTTTATCTCACCGACACACTCCTATGATCTTTCTAACTGAACTATTTTTAAAGATCTTTATCTCACTTATATGTTTTAACTGGAGGCGCGGTGGCTGAGCGGTAAAGCGCTTGGCTTCCGAACCGGGGTCCCGAGTACGAATCCTAGTGAAAACTGACACTTTTAATTTCGGAATCTTTGGGCGCCTCTGAGTCCAACCAGCTTTATTGGGTACCTAACATTAGTTGGGGGAAAGTAAAGGCAGTTGGTCGTTGTGCTGGCCATATGACGTTTACATCATCTGCCTTATAGACCACAAGGTCTGAAAGGGGAACTTTACTTTTTTTTAAATTATTTTAATTAGTTCTTTATCTGAACAATACATTTAATAAGTTCACATTGATAAGATCTTTATTTCACTGACACATTGATAAGATCTTTATCTCACCAACATATTCTATATCTAAAGGACACATTGATCAGATCTTTGTCTCAAAGACACAGTGCTCAGATCTTTGTCTCAACAAGCTTAGTACTAACTGTAACTACTATAGTACTAACGCCATTCATTATTCATTACACAGCAAGTCCAGATATCGGGGTACACTGCACATTCATTACATAGAAAGTCTAGTCATAAAGTAGTCGAGACATTGTTACGTATCTAGGCATTGTTACCTAGATACTATTTTTTTTTCTTGACCTGTAGGTTGTCTGCCCCTTGTGTAATAAGTTTTTTTATTTTATTTTTCACGGTGAGTCAAGCCACACAGACAGTGACCGGTCCTTGACCTATGTGTGTACCTCTGGTTGAAAGGAGGGTGGGTTTTTTTTTCTTCTGTCTCTTTGAAGAGCGTTCTAGATCTGGGTGTTGATGACTTATTCTGTTCTAGAAATTACTAGATTTGTCTTGATATCGACGCGCGATATATTATATAAAGACCGCCCGTGTAACGTTGACAGACAGACATACGGAGACAGCCGTGAGACAGAATAGCGGAGACATTGCGTGACCCGTGCGTGGTATACCAATTGATCGTGTAAGTTAAGATTTTTCTTTTTTCAAGGCCTTGCTTGTATTTGTAATTATATTTTCAAACTCTGGTATTGTAATACTTTTACATGCCATTTTTGTAAAAGGGTTTTGGTCAACCCTTCCATTTTGTATTGAGTAAATGTTTTTGTTTTTTTTTTACTTTATATGATTCATTTAAAAGTACTATTTGAGTTATATTATATTAAACATTAAGTTGATATTTTACCTTCCGATTTCTTGTGTCATTTTTTGTTTGTTATTCATTGTAAGTCTTTGATTAAATTCAGACTTAAGATAAGTGACACAACTACCTTTTTCTATTGTCACGTTCCCCTAGGCAAGCCATTTAAAAGTAGAATTCAATTCGTAATACGTGACAAAAGGAGTTTGAGGGCTTTCGTCCCGGATATTTTTCTGAACCTATTTTCGTCTTACTTGAGTAATTTTGTAAAGGCGAAGTTGACTTTAAAAAAAAAAAAAAAAAAAAAAATTTTTTTTGTGTCAAAGAGTCGGAAGTAAAGTATCAATAGTATTGACCAAACTCTCTTAAGGTTTTTTGTTGTACTGATTTTGTACTGTATATTTACATTGTATACATTTTTTTTTTTTTGCTTGTAATAGTTGTTAGTTAGCCATGGATATTCAGGTTTTTCTTGCAAATCCCTCTGTGGAAGAGCTTGATGCTTGTACTAGGAAGGAACTGGTCCTTATTTCTAAACAGTTAGGGTTAAAAATAAAATCAAATGCCCTTAAACAAGAAATCAGAGATAACATTGTAATCCATTATGTAGACGAGGAAGTGTTTTCTGAAGACCTTTTAGAAACCCTTAGACCCGATGAGGGTAAATCAGATTTAGAACTTCAGATAAAATTAAAACAGATGGAAATAGAAGCCCAGAAGGAAATTAAACAAAAAGAATTAGAGCTTGCAGCGGCTAGAGAGCAGAAAGAAATTAAACAAAAAGAATTAGAGCTTGCAGCGGCTAGAGAGCAGAAAGAAATTAAACAAAAAGAATTAGAGCTTGCAGCGGCTAGAGAACAGAGAGAAATTAAACAAAAAGAATTAGAGCTTGCAGCGGCTAGAGAGCAGAAAGAAATGGAAATGAAATTACAAATAGAATTAAAAAAATTAGAGTTAGCTGCTAATGTAAGACCAGATTCTTCCCCTGCCAGTCATACTGCTGAAGCAACAAAATTTTTGAAAATAATTCCACGCTTTAATGAAGCCACAATTGACAATTATTTTCCACAATTTGAACTTGCTGTGAAAAATTTTAATGTACCTGAAACTTTGTGGCCCACTTTGCTGCAAACAGTTTTGACTGGTAGAGCTGCAGAGGTATTTTGTTCTTTGACCATTGAACAACAAAAAGATTATAATGTTGTTAAGGCCTTAATTCTTAAGGCATATGAACTTGTTCCGGAAGCTTACCGAAAGCAGTTCAGGGATTGTCGCAAATCGGATGGCCAAACCCATGTAGAATTCCTGCGGGAAAAGGAGCGACGCTTTGAGAAATGGCTCACTTCCAGGGAAATCGGCACCGACTTTGCAAAATTCAAGAACCTAATGCTGATGGAAGAGTTTAAGAGTTGTGTGCGGCTGGACGTCCGTACGCATATAGCTGATCGTGGCGAGGAAGATGTGCACAAGGCTGCAGTGTTGGCAGACGATTATATAATATCACATCAATTTGCCAAGTATACGACGGATGTCAAGCCAAAACAAGTCAAACAGCCTGAGTCCACTGCTAGCAACTCCATCAAGAACAGCAGTACAAATGACAGAAAACCTACTACAAGTAAAGCTACTTGTTCCTACTGCAAACGAGAAGGCCATAAAATTGACGATTGCTGGAAATTGAGGAAGAGAAACGAAAAAGCTCCTTCAAAAGTCAGCGCTTGCACAGTACAGTGGTCGTCGAGGTTTACTCCCTCATCATCAAGTCATATCAAGAATACCTCGACACCACCTGTTTCAAATGTATTGACTGTACAAGACTCTCCGAAAATGTCTCCACGATGTTCAAATGACTCAACAGCGAGTTCTTCAAATTCATCTTTACGATGTTCTAATGACTCAAACAAGAGTTTTTCAAATACATCAAGCCGATGTTCTAATGACTCAAACAAGAGTTTTTCAAATACATCAAGCCGATGTTCCAATGACTCTATCCAGAGTTCCCATAATACATCACCCCGATGTTCCAATGACTCTATCCAGAGTTCCCATAATACATCACCCCGATGTTCCAATGACTCTATCCAGAGTTCCCATAATACATCATCCCGATGTTCCCATGCCTCTATCAAGAGTTCCCATAAGACATCACCCCGATGTTCCAATGACTCCATCAAGAGTTCTCCAAATACATCCAAAAGATGTTCTACTGACTCAAGAAAGAGTTTCTCCACTGCGTCTCCTAGAGATGTCAATGACTCCAGCGAGAGTTCGACCCAAGTCCAGTCTGCATCAACCAAAATTGATGTTTTATTAGAGGATTTTAAGCCTTTCATTTCGGAAGGATTCGTATCACTACCCGGTGATTCTACAAGTCTACGACCTATCACCATTTTGAGAGACACAGGTGCCTCACAATCGCTACTTTTAGAGGGTATCTTGCCCTTGTCCAAATCATCATCGACTGGGAAGAGCATCCTGTTACGAGGCGTAGAGCTTGGATGTATAGATGTGCCTCTACATCTAATCGACATAAAGTCAAATCTCATTACTGGACCGGTTGTTGTAGGTGTCCGACCAACATTACCATTGGAAGGCATCTCGTTGCTGTTAGGCAATGACTTAGCAGGTGGAAAGGTGATAGCCGAACCCATCGTCACTCAAACACCCGACTTATCTGCCACACCCGAGGAAGACCTAGAGTTATATCCAGCGTGTGCAGTAACAAGGGCAATGAGGTTGAAAGCATCTCAAGAAGAGAACGTTATCAAAGCCAACAGTAACCACGATGATGTGGACTTGAGCACCACATTCTTTGCTTCTCTTGAAGAAGAACCAACGCCAAATTCTGAAAAGCCGGCATCAACTCGAAAACAGTTGATTGAGGACCAAAAGAAGGATCCAGAGCTCGCCAAACTTCGAGAAACCGCAATGACATCACAAGAGGCAGAGCTAGCATCAACGTGCTACTACATCCAAGATGATATGCTCTTCAGGAAATGGAAACCTCCAGACGCATCCAACGAAGAAGAATGGAGAATATGCCATCAAATCGTGTTACCAGAAAGATACCGAGCGTACATCATGAATCTGGCTCATGACACACCAATGTCAGGTCATCTCGGCATCCACAAGACATACCACAAGATTATGTCACACTTCTTCTGGCCACGTTTGAAGAAAGATGTCATCCAGTACTGCCGATCCTGTCATGCCTGTCAGATGGTTGGCAAGCCAAATCAAAAGATCCCTGTTGCTCCTCTGAAGCCGATTCCAGCCTTTGAAGAACCTTTCAGCAGAGTACTTATTGACTGTGTTGGTCCTCTCCCAAGGACAAAAGCTGGCAACCAATACCTGTTGACCATTATGTGTGCTTCAACTCGTTTTCCTGAGGCTATTCCTCTAAGGAACATAAAAGCATCAAACATTGTAAAGGCCTTAATCAATTTCTTTACTCTATTTGGTCTACCAAAGTCCATCCAATCGGACCAAGGAACGAATTTCACGGCCAATCTTTTCAAGCAAGTCATGACTCAGTTGGGCATCAAACACTGCATGTCGAGTGCATATCATGCCGAGTCGCAAGGCGCTCTTGAGCGATTCCATCAGACTCTCAAGAACATGATCCGAACCTATTGCTTTGAGCACGAAAAAGACTGGGACGAAGGAATCCACATGCTGCTGTTTGCAACCCGTGAATCCGTCCAGGAATCGTTGGGATTCAGCCCTTTTGACTTAGTCTTTGGCCATTCGGTGCGCGGTCCCTTGAAATGTATAAAAGAGACTTTGTTGTCACTAACAGCCACTGAAGGACTTTTAGACTATGTAAGTAAGTTTAAAACTAGACTTTATGATGCTTGTGTTCTGGCCAAAAATAACTTACAAAACACCCAATCCAGCATGAAACGCTGGTATGATAGAAAGGCCCGTGTTAGAGAATTTTCTCCCGGGGATAAGGTGCTTGTATTTTTGCCCATACCAGGTCAACCCTTGCAAGCCAGATATTTTGGTCCCTATGAAATTGAGACCAAAATTAGTGACCTCAATTACACAATCAAAACTCCTGACCGTAGGAAAAAGACTCAGCTATGTCACATAAACATGCTGAAGCCTTATGTATCTCGGCCAGATCACTCAGAGAAGAGTAATTGTGTTTTAAATACAGTCAAAAGTTGTTCAAATAGCCATGTTTCTCCTATTGATGATGATATTGTAAAGGAGAAATTTGGACAATACAAAATACCTAATTCTTTTGTATTACAGAATTTGGATGTAAAACTGTCTCATCTGTCTTCGACAGAAAGGCCAGTTATCATGAAACTCATTAATGAATTTAATGACATTTTTTCTGATGTACCAAAACAGACTAATGTTATAATGCATGATGTAGATGTTGGCGAGGCTACTCCAGTCAAGCAGCATCCTTACAGGGTCAACCCTGAAAAACTTGCCATACTTAGGTCAGAAATCAAGTATATGCTTGAAAATGACCTCATTGAACCAAGTTCCAGTAGCTGGAGCTCCCCATGTGTCTTGATACCTAAACAGGACAAGACTTATCGTTTTTGTACAGACTACCGTAAGGTAAATGCTGTAACAAAGACCGATTCGTTTCCTATCCCTAGGATAGACGATCTCATAGATCGTATTGGTGACGCTAAGTACATCACCAAAATAGACCTACTTTCAGGTTATTGGCAGGTTCCCCTGACTGATAGGGCAAAGGAAATCTCCGCCTTTGTCACCCCTGATGGTCTGTACCAATACAAAGTGATGCCATTTGGCATGAAGAATGCTCCTGCCACTTTCCAGAGAATGATAAATGCCCTGCTTGCTGACATGGAGAATTGCCACGCATACATAGACGATGTAGTAATTTTTAGCCAAGATTTTTCTAGCCATTGTAAACAACTGCATTGTCTTTTTACTAAACTTTTACATGCAAAAATTACTGTAAACCTGAGTAAGAGTGATTTTTGCCAGGCTTCCATCCAATACTTAGGCCATATTGTAGGACAAGGCCAGGTGAAACCTGTAATGGCCAAAGTAGAAGCTATCCAAGCTTTCCCTATTCCTGCTGATCGGAAACAACTCCGAAGATTTTTGGGAATGTCTGGATATTATAGAAAGTTTTGCGAAAATTTTTCTGTCATTGCCAGTCCTTTATCAAACCTCCTGAGAAAGAACGTCCGATTTACTTGGACGGATGAATGTCAGAAAGCCTTTAACCAAATTAAGCAGATATTATCTAGCTCCCTCATTTTGATGGCTCCTGACTTCGGAAAACCTTTTAGGTTAGCTATTGACGCCAGTGACACAGGTGTTGGGTCAGTCCTTTACCAAGAAGATAATTTCCAAGTAGAGCACCCTATTTGTTTCTTTTCCAAGAAATTTAATAGACAACAAAGAAATTATTCTACTGTGGAAAAAGAATGTCTTGGGTTGATTCTTTCTATACAACACTTTGATTTTTATATCAGTGGGTCCAGATGGCCACTGGTTGTATTTACTGACCACAATCCCCTTACATTTATCCACAAAATGTCTGGCAAGAACCAACGACTTCTCAGGTGGAGTTTATTTTTACAAGAGTACAGCCTAGATCTGAAACACATAAAAGGCCGCGAAAATGTTATCGCCGATGCCTTATCTAGATTGTAAAAAGTATTTTGATGTATATTTTTTTTTATATATATCATGATAAATACATTCTGTAATGTAAATATCATTTTTGTAATTATTCTAAAAAGATTTCCATTTCGTGGAAATGTAAACTTTTTATTTTTAGGAGGGAGGTGTTACGTATCTAGGCATTGTTACCTAGATACTATTTTTTTTTCTTGACCTGTAGGTTGTCTGCCCCTTGTGTAATAAGTTTTTTTATTTTATTTTTCACGGTGAGTCAAGCCACACAGACAGTGACCGGTCCTTGACCTATGTGTGTACCTCTGGTTGAAAGGAGGGTGGGTTTTTTTTTCTTCTGTCTCTTTGAAGAGCGTTCTAGATCTGGGTGTTGATGACTTATTCTGTTCTAGAAATTACTAGATTTGTCTTGATATCGACGCGCGATATATTATATAAAGACCGCCCGTGTAACGTTGACAGACAGACATACGGAGACAGCCGTGAGACAGAATAGCGGAGACATTGCGTGACCCGTGCGTGGTATACCAATTGATCGTGTAAGTTAAGATTTTTCTTTTTTCAAGGCCTTGCTTGTATTTGTAATTATATTTTCAAACTCTGGTATTGTAATACTTTTACATGCCATTTTTGTAAAAGGGTTTTGGTCAACCCTTCCATTTTGTATTGAGTAAATGTTTTTGTTTTTTTTTTACTTTATATGATTCATTTAAAAGTACTATTTGAGTTATATTATATTAAACATTAAGTTGATATTTTACCTTCCGATTTCTTGTGTCATTTTTTGTTTGTTATTCATTGTAAGTCTTTGATTAAATTCAGACTTAAGATAAGTGACACAACTACCTTTTTCTATTGTCACGTTCCCCTAGGCAAGCCATTTAAAAGTAGAATTCAATTCGTAATACGTGACAACATTCATTACGTAAAGAAGTCTAGACATCAATTACTTAACCAAGTCCAAATATTCGCTGTATTATAACAGGGAATGCAATCATTCGATTTTCTGCGCCAGAAAGAACAACATTTGTTGTATCTGGATATTGATCTGATTTTTTAAAATCGATTTTCAATACCAAAAAAAAAAAGGACGAACTAGATCTAGGGCTAACCCCCCTCCCCCCTCCCCCCCCGGGGCACCAACGGCTGTAGGCCAATTTTTCATTACATGCGAGGTTATCTAACTAGCTTAAGAGAATTATAGATAAATAGATCATGTGCCTGACACAGAATAAAACGAACAATTCATTACCATAAACATTATTCGTAGACAATTTATGATGCTTGAACACAGCGATGCCCAACCTAATTCGAACTGCGGGCCATTTTACATCTTATAGCTACATTACAACAGCCTTGTTTCAACTTTTAAAAAAAGGTTCACGACATTTTTTGTCGTGTTAAAAGATCTCCATGTCTAGACTAGATACAATATATATAAGCAATTATGTTGGCTAATTATCATGTTTTACAAAAAAAGTAAAGATCCGTTCAATTGTTCTGGTAGATTCTTAATTTTGTTTTCCTAAACGCTCAATGTTAAAGGTCATGGGACCAATCTATCAGAGGCAACAGTGAGGACCCTAACGTAGGTAAGGATACATTTTCAAACCTTTTATTTTCTAAAGGATATCGGGAGATTTTCTACACTTTGTACTGACGATACGGCAAGTCGAATGTCCTTTTTTTTTCACATTTAATATTAACTCTTTCTCTCCGTAATTATTTGTCCACGTTTCGAAGGAATTCTTCGTTGGGCTCATGACTAGTTCACTCCCCCTGTTATGATTGTGCTTCAATAGCTTTGTCGTTTGTTATCAGAAAATGTATTTGGTATAGAATTAAAGGGAATGGCATGTTCTTTTTTATGTAACACAAAGTCAAGTTTATAAAATAAAGAATTAATTTAATTTAATGAGGTCAAATTAAAGTTGGTATCGTCGATTAGGAGAGAAAGAGTTACATATTACGCCACTGCCATGTCGTCTTGCTATTCACGTGTAGTCCAAAATACTAGACAGCATTGATCTAGATTCTAGATGATGTTATAGATGTTATAGATGACCTTGGCTGCACGACGTGAGGCGATATGATTATATGCATCATCTCGCCAATAAACAAAGGTATTCATTAACAGAGTCTAAATAATTATTTTTCTCTAAATTTTCTCATATAATAATAGTATAATTTAGACTTATAATTTTATTAAGTACATAATCTCATGTCATGTTGTCGAATGTCAAAATGCAGGGGGGCCATACAAAAGTCAAGCCCACCCCCCCCCCACGGGGCCCAAGTCCCTAGCTACGCCACTGCATGTTACTAGTATTGGAAATTTTCACGACAAACTAAACAGGGTCAAGGACTTTAAATTAAACTTTAAGATTACCAACTAAATAAAGCTAGCTAGTAATATTTTTTTTTACACAAAATCAATGTACATCTGTCTTATTCTACTACTATGGCGTCGACAGACCTCTGATCATGTGGTCAATTATCACAACGAGCTTTTCTTTTTTTCCCACAATGCAACTGTGGCCCCTTGATTCCCCCGTGCGAGATCATATTCTCCATAAACAAGTGAAACTCGTGATCCTCAACCAACAAATGTCATGTGACACCTAGTTTATCAGCACTTCCTTTCTTGTGTGCACCGGATACACCAAAAATATAGCTATTTATAGATGCCTACATTTAAGAAACTCTCCTCCGTACGCTCTAGGCTAAACTCTAGCTACTTGTTTTAAAAGTTTCTTACATTCATTCAGAAATAGAGATTATTACCTCCTAACCCAAAACGAGTGGCCGAGTGGTAGGTCGCTTGCTTTTCGAACCGAAGGGTCACGGTTTTGAATCCCGGTCAAGACTGGGATTTTCTATTTTGGGATTTTAAAGTCCACCCAACTGTAATGGCTAACCGAGGATAGTTGGGTGAGAAGTAAGGGAGGCTGGTCGTTGTGCTGGCTGCATGATGCATTTGTCAATAGTGCACAGTATCCTCTACCGCCGACCTTTACATCCTCTGTCCTATAGATAAATTATCAGCACATCCTTACTCTGTACACCGGATACACCAAAAACCTAGCTATTTATAGTTTTTCCCACCAGGTATGGAAATCTCCACCATCTTTATGTACGTCTGATCCCGAAGTGTGCGCATCGGATTGTCGACAGTTCTCCGCCAGTTCGACTTGTGAATTGTGAACTTTATGTGTTTTCATAAAGGAAAGCTTCACAGAATATTTGACATATGCTTGTGTATGTTGCAATGATCATCAATTTACCAAAAGAAAATAGTTTCTCAAGCCAGTTTAATTATTTCTAGATCTCCATGTCTCAGGGTTGCATTGTCTTGCTAATTAGCAAAAAAAAAAAAAAATGGTTGTCGTTTCTTTTAGATTGCTTCCCTTGTTCTAAATCTATCAACTCTGTCTAACTGGTTAGAATCTTGTATATGATATTTCTCCGAAGTGTCACTCTAGAATCAAGTTGAAACTTTGCTCAATTATTTCTCGATGACAATACATGAATCAATATTTTGTTTTAGCCAATTAATTAGTCTATTAGTTGAAATAAATTAATTTTGCTTTAGATGGAGACAGTAAGGCCTACTAAGCTAAGGGGAGACGAGCAATGTTTAAAGAATTGGGTCGCTCGCAAAAATTTTTAGGCAAACAATAGACTATAAAACCTCGAGTTTGAAATTCAAATTCAAGCACCTATTCTTTTTTCTTTAATAAATTATTGAAAAAGCACCACGAAAAAATGTCTTTCGTATGCAGCATGTATATATAAGACTCCACCTATTCCACTTCCTAGGCTACTTATCCACGAAAATGATTAGATCATAACGCACCTAGCATGCCGTAAGCATAAAAGTTGTGTCCAAATTTATTACTAACAATATTCCCATTAGCACAAATTTATTTCTGTTAGTCTAGATCTACGGTAAATTAATTAAATGATTGATTAAAAATAATTGTTGCAATTTTACACAATATAACTTTGTATGAGTTTTCTAATCATAAAAGTGTTTACTTGTTTAACATACTAATTCGTCTACTCTTAGATTGCCTCTAATTCACACTTTAGTAGTACACTCAAAAACAAAATTTGTTTAGTAGTTCTAATCTCAAATATGGAAATTACTAACATGTCTATCGCGAGCGGTGAGCTCGTGGTCAACCTGGTACGTGAATGGGTGAAGGACTCCGTGGGTCGGCAACCTGCGGCTCTTTAGCTCCATAATCAAACATTATTTACTTTATCGAAAAAAAAATCGCCCTGAATCGATTAACAAGGATTAGACACCGATTCTATCTCTCGGCCACTTGCATTCGCCTTTTACCGCTCCCCTTCCCCGTGACACGCGCTTTCACTATCGTCAGTCTGTGGAAGCTCTCGAATTATGCCCCTTCTATGTTAGGTTTTTATTCTCTTTTGACGCAATACAGTTTGGCGTCTTCACCACGTTCTTTGGCTGGCACGTAGAGTTTGTTGTTTCAAGTCAAAGAGTTATAAGCGAATTATATTCTCAAAGTTTCGTATTGTCTCGTAACGTAAGCACTTCGTATAGTTGAAAACAAACTTGTTTATTTGTCACTGGTGTAACGTTAGAACAGAAATAATTGCGTAGCAAGGTCGTAGATGAAACTTGTTTACAAGCTTATTTAAAATGGGAAAAAATAAAAAGGGTCAATAACGATCTTAGGAGCAAAATGAATCACGGAATTCTTACGTTTCACTGCATAATGTACCAAGATGGCTGCCTGGTCGTGCGGTTTGCGCGCTGGACTATCGTTCGGATTTATCGACGGTCGAGGGTTCAAACTCTGCCCGCTCCCATCCCCCGTCGTCCTGCGGGAGGTTTGGACTAGGAAGTAATTATCTTCAACTCTGAAGGAACATCCGAAACATGTAAAACATTTTACAAACAAATGTTTACCGAAAAATGTTTACACTTAAGCAGCTGATTATTAAATATAAACTATTGGACCAAATGGATGAATCTCGAAGACCGAAATGTCCACTCGGCAAACTGACAGCGTCGGCCGGGGCGGAGCCCAGTGAGGCGGTACCGTCCTGTGCGGCCAGACCAATCGGTCTGGTGCTGTGATCGGGTAGACTCCCCCTAGGACACCCAGTTTACTGGGGGAGGTGTCCAGCAACTGTAGAAGGACGTCATCGATATCCCGGGGGGCACCCCAAAGGCGGGAAACTGTCACGGATGTGAGGTCGGGATGAAAAAAGTCTCCAGGCCAGAAGCTCGAGGACAACGGTGGTCCAACATTCAAGTCGTTGTTAGCGCGACTGGCACAGTCAAAGTCCACGACAATGCCTCCGGGCGGCCAACTGGCGTTTATGGGCAAAGGCACACATTCCCCTACCCCCCCCCCCCCACACACACATTTACCCCAGACTCGTACCTCTGGCAACAGAGCTTAGGTCGGAAGAAAAGCTGGCTAAACCCTTTTCCCCGGGCACTCAGGTGGAAACGATCATTTGTGGAAGTGATTAGGCTAAATGAATAGCAAAACAAAACTCGTGGGAGTGTCCAAGGGAATGCGAGAGCTTTCCCATTGCACAGTGTGGAGTTGAAAGAGAGCTTTCAAGTCCCTGTCGATAATCCATGCTCCGTTCCTCAAGGGACCGTTACACCAATGGCAAGTCCTGCAAGGTCAGCTTGCTACAACATAGGAAAATGGTGGAGGTTCCCGGTGTGCTCGTCCTTCGACCATGCATTCTAGCCCGTGCGCCTGGAGTGCCAGAGATATCGGAAATAGCAATGCTTTACATAGGCATTGACTTGGATCTCTTCCAGACAGAACGGTTGTTCAAGCAGGCTTACATTCCAAGAGCTCGAAGAGCCTTCGGCTCAGCTCTTTTGACAATCAAACGGTGTATGCTAGATGTTAAGTACCTGCCTGAAGAAAATTCGACAATATATCAAATGAGGAACTGTAGAAAAAAACAATGCAGCAAATATCCTTCAGAAACGCTGGAGATGGATAGGTCACACCCAGGCACGGCCCTAACAATTAATAAAAACTCTATGCGAAACGGATTGCGCGGGGCACAATCTGTGTAGAGATAAGGATAATAAGTGAAAATTATGTTTTGTATTTCAAAATAGATTCGTCTTTGCATTTTATTCATTCTATAATACGTACAAAATCACGATCAAATTTAAAAAAATATATCGCTTTTGATCTATTTAGATCTATACTTACATGACTCTTATAGTAAATAAACTAATGGATTAAAATTCGACATATTCTTACATGTATATTAAAATGAAAGCTGATAATGCCTTTTTATATCGCGCGTAGAATTTACGTTTTCTATGTTGAATGACACCCTAAAACGACAATTTTGTCTATTTTTCTGGATATTTTCATGAGTATTCAGGAGATTTCCTTGAACATGGAAAATCAAGAGGCTGAGGGATCCCTGTTATAAGTTATGATGGTTAATTTAATAATTTACACCTAGAATTAGCGCGGGGCCTAATGAAAGTGCGGGCCTACTGCGGCCCCTAGGTTGTCGTGGCCTAAGGCCGGCCCTGGTCATATTCTTCGCAACCCTGCATCCAACATAACAAGGATTGCCCTAACCTGGAACCCCCAAGGTAAGAGGGGACGGCCCAGGAATAAATGGCACCGAGATTTGGAATCAGATGCCAAGCAGATGGGCAAGATGAGACAATTGGAGAGACTCGCCCAGAACCGAGAGTCCAGACGGGACCACAGCCAGAGATGAGATGATGATGTGACCAGAGAATTGAGAAACTTTGCAGTTAGTGACAGGAATTGGAGTGCAGACTTTAAGGGAGTTAGACTTTGTAGTGTGACTAGTTGTGGTTTTTTGTTTTTTTACAAAGCTCATATCAACTCACTCTGTCTGTCTGGTTAAAAGTTTGTAAACGCTATTTCTCCCACACCCAATCTCGAATCAAACAGAAATTTTTTGACAACGCAAGAATAAAAAAAAAAAAAATTAACCAATTAGTTTATTAACTATTGATAATTGATTATTTTTGTTTGGTATCGATCAAATAAAACTAATCCAATCTAAAAAAAAAATAAGCAAAGTGTTCCGCTAAATACTCAGAATGTGCTAAGTGTTTCGTCAAGGAAACAATTTGGGAAACACTGGTCGAGATCTATAATACATTTAATTACATGACTGCTCCAAACTAATTGAAACAACTACACTTATTATAAGGTTGTTTTTTTTTTAAAGTAGTCTTTTGTATTTTGCTTGATGGAATTTCATGACAGATATTAGAGTACGTGAGAGCCCAGGTGTGGCAGTGCAGATACTGAAAGAGGTGGAGATTGTAATTTACTGTGGGAGACAAGTTTGTGTGTGTGTCTGCTTTCTTACTTTCTTACCTTGTACGAGTTGATTTCGTTCTTGACGAGGAGAGAGAAGGAGAGAGACCGGGAGAAAGAGAAAGAGAAGGAGAGAAAGAAGGAGAGAGAGAGAAAATAGAGAGAGACAAGGAGTGAGAGAGAAGGAGAGAGAGAAAGAGAGAGAGAGAAAGAGAGAGAGAGAGAAGGAGAAAGAGAGAATAAGAGAGAGAAGGAGAGAGAGAAAGAGAGAGAGAGAAGGAAAGAGAGAGAAGGAGAGAGAGAAAAGGAGAGAGAGAGAAAGAGATAGAGAGAAGGAAAGAGAGAGAAGGAGTGAGAGAGAAGGAGAGAGAGAGAAAGAGAGAGCGAAGGAAAGAGAGAGAAGGAGAGAGAGAGAAAAAGAGAGAGAGAAGGAAAGAGAGAGAGAGAGAAGGAGAGAGAGAGAAAGAGAGAGAGAGAAGGAAAGAGAGAGAAGGAGAGAGAGAGAAAGAGAGAGAGAGAAGGAAAGAGAGAGAAGGAGAGAGAGAGAAGGGGAGAGAGAGAAGGGGGAGAGAGAGAAGGAGAGATAAAGAAGGAGAGAGAGAGAAGGAGAGATAAAGAAGGAGAGAGAGAGAAGGGGAAGAGAGAGAAGGAGAGAGAAAAGGAAAGAGAGAGAAGGAGAGAGAGAGAAGGAGAGAGAGAGAAGGAGAGAGAGAAAGAGAGAGAGAAGGAGAGAGAGAGAAGGAGAGAGAGAGAAGGAGAGAGAGAGAAGGAGAGAGAGAGAAGGGTAGAGAGATAAGGAGAGAGAGAAGGAGAGAGAGAAAGAGAGAGAGAAGGAGAAAGAGAGAAGGAGAGAGAGAAAGAGAGAGAGAAAAGGAGAGAGAGAAGGAGAGAGAGAAGGAGAGAGAGAAGGAGAGAGAGAAAGAGAGAGAGAGAAGGAGAGAGAGAAGGAGAGAGAGTAGGAGAGAGAGAGAAGGAGAGAGAGAGAAGGAGAGAGAGAAAGAGAGAGAGAGAAAGAGAGAGAAAAAAGGGGAGAGAGAGTAGGAGAGAGAGAGAGAAGGAGAGAGAGAGAAGGAGAGAGAGAAAGAGAGAGAGAGAAGGAAAGAGAGAGAAGGAGAGAGAGAAAAGGAGAGATAGAGAAAGAGAGAGAGAAAAGGAAAGAGAGAGAAGGAGTGAGAGAGAAGGAGAGAGAGAGAAAGAGAGAGAGAAGGAAAGAAAGAGAAGGAGAGAGAGAGAAAGAGAGAGAGTGAAGGAAAGAGAGAGAGAGAAGGAGAGAGAGAGAAGGAGAGAGAGAGAAGGAGAGAGAGAGAAAGAGAGAAGGAAATAGAGAGAAGGAGAGAGAGAGAAGGAAAGAGAGAGAAGGAGAGAGAGAAGGGGAGAGAGAGAAGGGGGAGAGAGAGAAAGAGAGAGAGAGAAAGAGAGAGAAAAAAGGGGAGAGAGAGTAGGAGAGAGAGAGAGAAGGAGAGAGAGAGAAGGAGAGAGAGAAAGAGGGAGAGAGAAGAAAAGAGAGAGAAGGAGAGAGAGAAAAGGAGAGATAGAGAAAGAGAGAGAGAAAAGGAAAGAGAGAGAAAGAGTGAGAGAGAAGGAGAGAGAGAGAAAGAGAGAGAGAGAGAAGGAAAGAGAGAGAGAGAAGGAGAGAGAGAGAAGGAGAGAGAGAGAAGGAGAGAGAGAGAAAGAGAGAGAGAGAAGGAAAGAGAGAGAAGGAGAGAGAGAGAAGGAAAGAGAGAGAAGGAGAGAGAGAAGGGGAGAGAAAGAAGGGGGAGAGAGAGAAGGAGAGAGAGAAGGAAATAGAGAAAGAGAGAGAAGGAGAGAGAGAGAAGGAGAGAGAGAGAAGGAGAGAGAGAAAAGGGGAGAGAGATAAGGAGAGAGAGAAGGAGAGAGAGAAAGAGAGAGAGAAGGAGAGAGAGAGAAGGAGAGAGAGAAAGAGAGAGAGAAGGAGAGAGAGAAGGAGAGAGAGAGAAGGAGAGAGAGAAGGAGAGAGAGAAGGAGAAAGAGAGAAGGAGAGAGAGAGAAGGAAAGAGAGAGAAGGAGAGAGAGAGAAGTAGAGAGAGAGAGAAAGAGAGAGAAAAAAGGGGAGAGAGAGAGAAAAAAGGGGAGAGAGAGAGAAAAGGAGAGAGAGTAGGAGAGAGAGAGAAGGAGAGAGAGAAAGAGAGAGAGATAAAAAGAGAGAGAAAAAAGGGGAGAGAGAGAAAAGGAGAGAGAGTAGGAGAGAGAGAGAAGGAGAGAGAGAAGGAGAGAGAGAAGGGGAGAGAGAGAAGGAGAGAGAGAGTAGGAGAGAGAGAGAAGGAGAGTGAGAAAGAGAGAGAGAGAAGGAAAGAGAGAGAAGGTGTGCAAGAGAAGGAGAGAGAGAAGGAGAGACGGAGAGAGAAGGAGAGAGAGAAGGAGAGAGAGAGAAGGAGAGAGAGAGAAGGAGAGAGAGAAGGAGAAAGAGAGAAGGAGAGAGAGAGAAGGAAAGAGAGAGAAGGAGAGAGAGACAAGTAGAGAGAGAGAAGGGGAGAGAGACAAGGAGAGAGAGAAGGAGAGTGAGAAAGAGAGAGGGAGATAAGGAAAGAGAGAGAAGGAGTGAGAGAGAAGGAGAGAGAGACAAGGAGAGAGAGAGTAGGAGAGAGAGAGAAGTAGAGAGAGAAGGAGAGAGAGAGAAGGAGAGAGAGAAGGAGAGAGAGAAGGAGAGAGAGAAGGAGAGAGAGAAGGAGAGAGAGAGAAGGAGAGAGAGTGAAGGAGAGAGAAGGAGAGAGAAGGAGAGAGAGAAGGAGAGAGAGAGAAGGAGAGAGAGAGAAGGAGAGAGAGAAGGAGAGACGGATAGAGAAGGAGAGAGAGAGAAGGAGAGAGAGAAGGAGAGAGAGAGAAGGAGAGAGAAGGAGAGAGAGAGAAGGAGAGAGAGAAGGAGAGAGAGAGAAGGAGAGAGAGTGAAGGAGAGAGAAGGAGAGAGAAGGAGAGTGAGAAAGAGAGAGAGAGAGAAGGAAAGAGAGAGAAGGAGTGCGAGAGAAGGAGAGAGAGATAAGGAAAGAGAGAGAAGGAGTGAGAGAGAAGGAGAGAGAGACAAGGAGAGAGAGAGTAGGAGAGAGAGAAGGAGAGAGAGAAGGAGAGAGAGAAGGAGAGAGAGAGAAGGAGAGAGAGAAGGAGAGAGAGAGAAGGAGAGAGAGAAGGAGAGAGAGAAAGAGAGAGAAGGAGAGAGAGAGAAGGAGAGAGAGTGAAGGAGAGAGAAGGAGAGAGAAGGAGAGAGAGAAGGAGAGAGAGAGAAGGAGAGAGAGAGAAGGAGAGAGAGAGAATGAGAGAGAGAAGGAGAGACGGATAGAGAAGGAGAGAGAGAGAAGGAGAGAGAGAAGGAGAGAGAGAAGGAGAGAGAGAGAAGGAGAGAGAAGGAGAGAGAGAGAGAGAAGGAGAGAGAGTGAAGGAGAGAGAAGGAGAGAGAAGGAGAGAGAGAAGGAGAGAGAGAGAAGGAGAGAGAGAGAAGGAGAGAGAGAGAAGGAGAGAGAGAGAAGGAGAGAGAGAAGGAGAGAGAGAGAAGGAGAGAGAGAGAGAAGGAGAGAGAGTGTGTGTACATAGTAGCTCCTAGATCTTCCTGTTGCCCCAAAGACTTGCAGTTGCCAGCGATCCACGCCCCTGCCTAGACAAAGTTCTTAGGTTCTTATTTCTTTACTCGGATTTCAATTTGAACGTAAAAGTGTACAAGTAACAAACGTTGTTTTTTTGTTACATTTAAGAAGCTGATAAGCTGATGTAAGAGCGAATGTTTTACTTTATATAAGTAATGAATGGAAGATTTTAAAAAATATGAAAATTCATACCCCCCTTCCCCTAATTCATGTATAAATCTAGTCTGAGTATGCACAATTTTAGTTTTAGACTATAAGAAGGAATAATTGGACAGTGCGAAAAATTTTCTGCTTTTTTTCACGACCTTGTGAAGAATTAATTTACAAGCTGAATAGAGGAATAGTAAAAATGAAAGTCTAAATTTCGCATATAAATTTTTAAAAAATATTTTCTTAGCCTGAGAAATTTCCTAACAATATTTTTTAGTTCAAGACGGGGAAAGTGAAAGTTGAAACCCTAAAACAGTTATCGTTCACGACGTCCAGCCTTCTCATTGAATATTTACTAAAGATTCCTTAAATTTATACAATCTATTGTTCACCTATTCTAAGTGAAAAATTTTAGATCTTAAAGAAGAACGGAAGTCTTTGTACCCTCACTAGAATAACACTATATTCACATATTGTCTAATTTTCTAGTCTGTCACACACACGCACAAAACACTCATATCTACACTTTGTACACTGATATTTAACCCTTAAAGTGCTGAGCTGTTTTACAATGAGTACATACAAAATGAAGTTGCAATTCTAATGTTTAGAGGCTAATCTATCAATACGTCGTTAGGGTTAATGTGTATTAGCAAGTGGTTTATATTTTTAAAACCTTTCGAAATTCAGGTCTAGATGTCTATGTATAATACATATCGACTTCGCTATCATCGGCTTTTGTCTGCGCTATTTGTGATAAAATATATAGCTAATAGCCAAACTCTACACAGTCACTCTTTGAACCTCAGACCCGAGGACATTGCTTACTATATCATACGTTCTATAATAGACTTGGATCATACCAGCTCTAAAACGAAACTACACTTCATTATTATATATTTATATTATCATACAAATGCTCTGACATTTTTTTTTTTGCAACAGTTTGATACTTACAAAGAAACTAAAAATCCACAAGAATCAAACAAAGTTAATCAAACAAGCACAGAAATAAACGAAAACTAAAAATCCCTTAAGTTGGCAACTTCATCGCGGGACGAAACCCATTGTTTAAAATAAATTCGCTAAGTGAAAAGAGGGAAACTACTGTCAACAGTTTTCTTCGGTAGAGTTGTCGGCGCAACGCTCATGCTGTCTCGCGGCGGACTTCTCTCTAGCCGTGTCTACAGCCACTTTGCGTGGGTTGGGGGCGTCTTCTAACACCGGTTCAACTTCCGCTGTTACCTACGTCCAATTTCTTAGCACCCTGTAACCTTGTCTGGAAATCAATAGTGCGCAGAGAGCATCTTACATGTTTGGAATTCAATAATGCAATGAGTGCACCTTACACGTCTAGAATTAAATAGTGCACGGAGCGCACCTAGCATATCTTTATATCAATAGTGTACAGGGAGCACATAACCGAAACCATTGGTTATAGAAGGCCTTAACACTGACCTGTAACGTCACAACATGTGGACAGTTTAGACCAATCGCTCGTTGCCTCGTCGTATAGACCCGTGACATGTGATCTGCACACAAATTATCAGCACATCCTTACTCTGTACACCGGATACACCAAAAACCTAGCTATTTATAGTTTTTCCCGCCAGATATCGAAATCTCCACCATCTTTATGTACGTCTGATCCTGAAGTATGCGCATCGGATTGTCAACAGTTCTCCGCCAGTTCGATCCCTGCCTGTTGTCCTGCAGGGGGGGAGGGGGGATTGTGCAAAGTCGTGAAACTCTTTATACTGGGGGAACAACCACAGTCGAATCCGGTTAATCAGACCAGATGTCTATTCGAACGAATCTTAAAGTACCGAAATGAATCCTATTACATAGTCAGATTCGGTTAATCGGACAAGCCGGTTATTAGGACCAAAGCGAACGCGGTATGATGTAGTCTGATTGAACTGAATCGAATGTATCACTAGTTAGTAATTTGAATATTTTATTTGATGAGAATTTACACTGTCGAACTGTTTTAGTTTGGCTTAGGCGTGATTCTAAAATAAACACAATCTTGTCATCAAAGTGTTAAACTGATTAGAAAATATTTTGCAAGTGAATAGCAAGTTTAACTCCCTTAGTACTTCTTGTATTAGTCTCGTCTAACAAGTTATGCAATGACACCGTAACCAAAACATTCAACTTGATATAGGAGTATTTAGTATACATTGTTCATGCTATGTATGGTACACAGTAACTATAAGAACAGAGACCACCCATCGATACTTGAATTGGCGTTTGCAACAATATCGAGTCTTGACATGGTTACAAAAATGTGTATTTAAAAAATAAATGAAATTGCATTATAAGAAGCACAAAAATGCCATAGAACCTTTTAATCCAAAAGGGCTTAAGCACATTTTAATTGCAGATTACTTTACATAGAGACCAATCTATAAATAACTAGCCTCTAGATTGTAGATTATAGATCATAAGTGGGAGATGGGTGAACAGAGAAATATAGAGGTGCAGATCTTAGAGAGGAAGTGGAGATGGAGTGGTCACACCCTTAGAAAAGATACCAATAACAAAGCTAGACAGGCCTCAGCGTAGAGCCCCCGGGGCACGAGAGAGGAATTGGAGATGGAGTGGTCACACCCTTAGAAAAGATACCAATAACAAAGCTAGACAGGCCTCAGCGTAGAGCCCCCGGGGCACGAGAGAGGAATTGGAGATGGAGTGGTCACACCCTTAGAAAAGTTACCAATAACAAAGCTAGACAGGCCTCAGCGTAGAGCCCCCGGGGCACGAGAGAGGAATTGGAGATGGAGTGGTCACACCCTTAGAAAAGATACCAATAACAAAGCTAGACAGCCCTTTGTGTAGAACCCCCCCCCCCCCCCCCCCGGGCACGAGAGAGGAAGACCAGAAAGAACAAGACATTGCAGTGAAGCCAAGAGGACAGGAAACAGCTAGGAAGCCATTAAAAAACTAGAAAGAGACCGTGAAGAGTGTCGTGTTTTTATTGAGGCCCTATGTTCCATGAAGAACTCAAAGGAAAGATGATGATGATGATATAATCATAACAATAAAAGGAATTTTGCAATTGTTTTGTTTTAAAATGCTTCAGATTTTTCTTGAGAATTGAAGATTATTTCATTCTATCCCAAACCATTCGAAGGTCGGCGGAAGATGCGGGCAAGGTTCGAGCCCAGGACCATTGAGACCACCTCCATTATGTAAATTTTGTTATTATTTGCAACTTTGACTGCCTTTGTAAATTTATGATTTGTGGCAAAATAAAAAAAAATCCTTTTTTTTTTACAGTCCAAAGCGCATACCACACGACCAGGCAGCCATCTCTTATAGAAATATCACAGCATATATTGATTAGTCTCATGTTTTCTCTTTAGATTGCCAAACAGACAGTGTTGTTATTTTGACTAGAAGCTACAGTGCAAGCTTATTACATTGAATCCCAATCCCATGTCTTTCCTGTAGCTTTACTTGTAACAACAATAGTAAATTTTGATTTTTATGTTCAAGCCATGACAGTCAACTTAAGACATCATGAAATTTATGATCAACTCTATCTCCATGAGTAGAGAGAACAATATATGTCTATGTCTTGTCAAAATAACAAACGCTGTTTCCAAGCGGACCAAGCGCAATGTCAGACTGAGCGGTCTAGATCATTAACAATGTTTGTTTTTAGGATTCAGTTTACCACTCGAGTTCAGCAAAGTCAGAGCAACTCATTGGCTTCGTAGTTTGAATACAACAGTATTGAAATCTTAAAGTAGAGACATGCATTTGTGTATTATATCAGGTATATGTTAAAAGTATATATTGAGACTTATGTAGAAATAAAAAAAAGGACTATATGAATAGCTGAATGTTCATTTGATTTATACATTGTCAAAGTCAAAGACATGTTAAATTAAAGCTATTTTATAAATGTATTTGATTTACAAGGTCAATGCTGCTGTCTTTTTTTCGCTAAGATATTTTTTTTTATATTTTCTTGTTTATTAATTTGAATTACGACAGACCACTTTGTGGTTACATCAGAACTCCTCAGCTTACGTGTGCCCTTATTTTCTTGTGATTACACCAGAGACAGGCTGTGGGCAGGCACTTAAACTTCACAGCGCCCTTAAAGTTTGGTTACACCTGGAGAAGATGGAAAGGATGCTCCAGGACAGGGGGGGGGGGGCTATGGGGCTCTATTGCTGGAGGCCCAAATTCTATAAAGGGGTGGGATGATGGACTGTTAGTAAGTAATCATTTAGTAGTATTTTTGTGTAAGTAAACCTAAGTTTAAAATAAATAAACTATAAAGAACGGAACCCTTCTCCTGAAGTGGATGACAATTATATGCACTTGCAATTACACTTTAGTTAAAGAGAGATCCGAACCGTTCTCTTTCAGGAGTGGGTGCAAGAAATCAAGATAATGTCAGCTTACGTAACAACAAATAATAAATATTACGACCGTCAGTTCGTATGTCAGGCGCACCCTCTGTGCATGTTTAAGGGAGACAAGTCTTTCAAGTGCTCGCCTGTAATAACCAATTATATATCCTTTCTATAACAGGATATTTTATGAGTGTACTCTAGCAAGATTGAACAAAACCCAAACTAGTTCTGGGCTTCCCTTGTAACGTAACTTAGGGTTGTCCTTTAATACGCAGCAGTGTTCAAAGCTTTAACTTGTCAAACGAAACAAATATACATCAAGATCAATAGGATTAATAGTAATGGATAGTAAGTACTTTTGTAGGTGTTGATAACTTTGTACGCAATAGAGAAGCAAAATACAAAAAAATACTTTTTTTGAAAACAAAGCTTAAGAAAGAGGTAGAACCACAAAATCACTGTCACAACTCTCAATACTGGAAGGTTTAACTCCTTTTCTTTAAATAAAACAAAATTAATAAATTAACATTAACGGATAAACTAATTGGCAAATTTTTTTTTATTGATTCATGCCTTCTTTGACCATGAATAATTGTGCAACATTTTAGTTTGACCCGAGAATGGGAAGTGGGTAGACAAAACGTGTACAAACTGTGTACTAGACAGAGTGAGTTGATATATAGGCTCGACAGAACAAAGGGGATGGCTTTGCTTTTTTTTTTTTTATCGAGCCTTCACCTTTATGCATAAATCAGGATTGGATTTCATATCTGTTCAATCTTTATTGCTTAAAGCTAAGGTATTAAATTACATTATAGCGTTATTTTTATTTATTTTTTTTAATATACCATTTTTTTTTTCTATTTTCCTTAAGAAAGCTAACTACGTCTTTGCCCAAACACTCCTCAGGATGGTCTGGGTTTGAATTTCGGACAATCTGTAACAATCGTATAACACGGTCAGTCTGCTATGAAGGATTCAAGGTTTAATAGTAACTTGTGTTGACCACACCGTTCCCTAGTACACTAAATTATTTCAATGTCGTATTCAAAGGTTTCGTTTTTGTATTGTAGACCCATAGCTTAGATTTAAATAGTAATTGTCACCAGTAGTCATGGGAACGATACCCTATTTTTCTTGAATTATTTTGCTGTCAATAAATGTTACGAGGTGTTTTAAAAGTTACGGGACATTTCGAATGCCCTTACAGAGTTGAGTTCTAGTTCAAACCTCCTGTAAGACCACGGAGGATGGGAGCGGCCAGGGTTTGAACCCGAGACCGAAAGACAGTACAGCGTGCATACAGCACACACGGCAAGTTACGGGGTACTCGGCCCAAATGTTACACCATCGTTGGATTTCATGTTGCTAAAAGATTAGTTAGGATTTTAGCTTGGAGTAGCTTACTAAAACAACAACACTCTTTCTAACATCGGGGAAAACTTTGGAATAGTTATTATACGAAAGACAATGTTTAGAAATGTTTGTCTCAAAATGTTTGTCTCAACACACACACACTGCTAATAGCGATCCAGGGACCGTGAAGGATGGTAGTGGCGACCGACCTTTCTTCCAATAATAATAATAATAATAATACTAATAATAATTTAATTTATAGAGCGCTGTTAAAAAACATGATGTAGCTTCAAGGAGAGGGCGGACGTGTCCTTGTGCTGCTAATTACACAAATTTTGTAAATAATTAGTAATTTTAAAAATATTTACATTTTGTCAATATTTACTGGTACCTGATTCAGGGTACCCACTCGCCCCCCGTCCCTCCCAAAATATTTTAACATCAATTGATCATAATTAGTTAAAGAACGCTATTCCATATGTACACAGAAACAAAACCTTTACATTATATGTCCTATAAATCGCAAAAGTCTGAAAGGAGATCTTTACTTACTTTTCTTACTTTGAGCTATCTCGTATGTTTATATATAGGGTTGGTTTCACTACACTTAAATTTAGAAAAAAAAAATTGCCCCCCCCCCCCCTAAATACTAAAAAAAAAAACACTTAAAGTTTTGGATCCGCCCTTGTCACACGCACAGGCACATATTTTCTTTAAATACTTCTAACCTAACGGTGTTTGCACATCTTTAAATTTAGTATGAAATGAGAATGAGAGCTTACCAAGCGACATTATCCCACTATGAAACATCCTGACAGTCTACTGAGTTACTTGTATATATCTATCGAGATATTAAACAACAATGGACAGTATATTCCGTGTACACAGTTAGTGACTCAACACATTGAGTTGGAGAGAAACAGAGAGGGAGACAACTCGATGACAAGAAACAAGAGAGGGAGACAACTTGACCATATTTCGTTAAACTGTTGACATTGATACGGTCCGCTGAGTGGAGTGAGAAATATTTGTACTTCTAAAAAGAAAAGTGGATAGTTGAAAAAAGAAACGGCGTGGGTGGGGTAAGAATCGGGGACAAAGAAAAAAAAAGGGGGGGGGGGGGGTCTAATTTTGCATAATGTTTAGACTCTAGATCAGATCAGCAATAAAAACGTCTCAAATCATTTCATTGCACTTTGTTCAGACATTACAAATGTGCATATCAGTGGAAGCTAGGTAGTTAGTAGTAGTTATAGTTACAGACCTTTTGTTGAATAAAGATCTGTGTACACTCTATTTTCCTTATCGGGTTATAATCCAGGACTTTAACGTAACTCTATACGAAGAATGAGAGAGACAGGAGAGAAAGGGAGAGAGAGAGAAAGAGAAAAGAGAGAAATAAAGACTATACCCAGCCAAGAGAGACAAGACAAGACAAAAAAGGCAAGGCAAGGCAGACAGACAGACAGATATAGGTAGGTAGGTAGGCAGGCAGGCAGGCAGGCAGGAAGGCAGGCAGGCAGATAGATAGATAGATAGATAGATAGATAGATAGATAGATAGATAGATAGACTACAAATATTGCCATTCTGCCATGATGACGTCTCAACACTACATGGTAAATAAAATCCAGCTGATTCATTCATTATTTGACTAATTTACATTACAGCTACAACTGTCAAATGTGACTTTTAGAGCTTTATAAACAACAAGCCTATAAAACATCTGACAATGTAAACAAGTAAACACGCATTCGTTTTACACCCTAATATTTTCTTAATTTATTCAAAAATAGTCCACCTCTCTTTCAACATTATTAGTATAACATTAATAGTTTGAGTAAAATATGTAAAAGGCGGGACGGATATTGCCACTTTGCATATCGTAAATATAAATATCCCTCCCTTTAAAGCGCCACCATGATACATTTCCCACATTAAAATGCTTCATATTTGTCATCTCATTAGATTTAAATTTGCTTCTCGTGTTGTTTCGTCTCCGCCCTGTGGGATCCCCCCAGGCGCTGCCACTATGAACCAACACCAGGGTGCTATAATATGCAGTCACTCCCAGTCTGTGAATAAGCACATGAAATGCCAATTTCTCGGCTCTATGACCTGGCATTGTCTACCATGACAGCTCATTTGCATATATTTCCTCGTGGCCTACACGAGCATTTGAAAATCACGTCTGCCTTGCAAAAGAGTGGGGAAGGGGGAGATAATAATTTCCCGCTCATTTTAAAGTGCTATTCGCTACTGTCTTATGCTGTTTGATCAGCAGGTTTGAAACGTTGTATAGCGATCAGTGACATACGTCAGTCCCCCCCCCCTCCTCTGCCCGGGCTCAACTTGTCTGGCGACATCTAGTGATTCCGAACTGCAGCTTGGGGAAGGGAGACTTGATTATCATTTAAGTTCTGGTTTCCCGCCTCCTGCATATCAATTCTAGATCTGTGTTGTATTGTCAAAAACATTTTCCATATAAAACAATGTCGAGGCCATGCTGTTATTATTATCTAGTCCATATCACAATTTCTCGGAGTATCGTCGATTATTTAAAAAATAAAATTACCAATCATATAGAGTGATTCTTTCTTAGCTCATCTTTCATTATCATATATGTTGTTTTTTTTTTAACAATAAAATCAAACCATATAACAGAAGATTTGTTTTCAATTTGTTTCTGATTATTTTGTTTCCTTAATCTTTGAAATTATTGCTTCTTTGTCAAAAAACAAGAAAAGAGTTAGTCCGCACCCCGTAGCCCCTCTATCCCTTACGTTACGCTACTGCTATACGGCAAACTGGTTTAAGATTTGGATAGAACCGAAATTATACAAAAAAAGAGCAACTGTGTGTAACTGCATTCTTAACCAAGTCGATACTTATCAGCCCCTACTTTTTGCGTCTCATATTTGCAAAATTCTATTGTTCAATACAGCGTTCTGTATATCAGTCAGTCGAGACAAATATTTGAGCTTTTCATTTGATATTTACCGTGTTTACGATTGAGTGACTTCATATTCATTGACGCATGACTAAACCAATTGGAACTCTCTAATATCCGTTTTGCTATACAATAAAGTAGTTTGTGTGTGTGTGTTTGAGTGTGTGTTTGATTTTATCGTTAAAAAATGTCTACAAGTGATCCAAGTAGATCTAAATAAGTTGAACCCGCTGTTAGCACATATTGCTGAATGTACACACTGCTGATAGTACAAACGTTTTAATAGTACACACTGCTGATAGTACAAATGATAGTACACACACAAAAGATAGAGAAATAGAGAGAAAAAAGCAAAAACATTAGAGAGAAAAGGAGAGAGAGATAGAAAAACATAAAAATATAGAGAGAAGAAAAAGAGAAACATGATAACGGAAGAACGAGAGAGAGAGCAAAAAGAAAGAAGGAAAGAAGAGAGGAGAGTGTCGAGTGGGGTAAAATAATTCAGAAGTAAGAACGAGTTCAAAAGATATAGACAGAGAGAGAGTGTGTGAAAGAGAGAGAGAGAGATACATAGAGAGATGGAGAGAGAGAGATGGAGAGAGAGATGGAGAGAGAGAGATGGAGAGTGAGAGAGAGATATAGAGAGATGGAGAGAGAGAGATGGAGAGTGAGAGAGAGATATAGAGAGATGGAGAGAGAGAGATACATAGAGAGATGGAGAGAGAGAGATGGAGAGAGAGATGGAGAGAGAGAGATGGAGAGTGAGAGAGAGATATAGAGAGATGGAGAGAGAGATACATAGAGAGATGGAGAGAGAGAGATGGAGAGAGAGATGGAGAGAGAGAGATGGAGAGTGAGAGAGAGATATAGAGAGATGGAGAGTGTAAGAGAGATACAGAGAGAGATGGAGAGAGAGATTGAGAGTGAGATAGAGATACAGAGAGAGATGGAGAGAGAGTGAGAGATACAGAGAGAGATGGAGAGAGAGAGATAAAGAGAGAGATGGAGAGTGAGAGAGAGAATGATAGACAGAGAGAGAAAGGCAAGTAGCAGGAAACTTACTGGGAGATGAGATACTAGTTTATCATATCTCTCTTTCTAATTTCCTGTTGGTGCTTAGGTTAGCTTTACAAGATTAGATACTTAGAAACAATCGAGTTCTTCTAGTTGACAATTGCTTACTGCAACTGGCTGGAGATAGTTACAGAAAAAGCCTCAGTAACAGAGCCAGGGGACATTTAATTTGTTAAGAGCGCCGTGAGAACATGTATTGAAGAAGAAATGAGAGACTCAGAGACAGAGAGAGAGAGAGGAAATGAGAGAGAGAAAGATGATGCGATTTTATGTGTATGTCTTGGTGTTTGGGAGAAGGGCCGAGATATGGAGAAAGTGAAATTGAAATGTATTAAGATCTCGGCCTGAGAGACAGTTCTCCCCGAGGCCAGCTTACGACCTAACTCGCCGGGCAAGTGTTTTTGTGTTTATCTGCTTTTGGGATTCCGTGATTTTTTTTCCAGAGAAAGGAACATCAAAAAATTATGAGGTAAACTTTTATACAACTAACAAGAAATCGGTCATCAAAACCAAACCCTAGTGGGGTATTTTGTGAAGAATTAAGAATTAATTTAAAAAACAAAATAGGTATAATGATAAATAAAGAAACACCGAAGAGTAACCTAAAACAAGGCTTTTTTAAACTAAAACCACCATAGTTGGCTTAAAAGATTAAAATATTTCGGCATTAATGGTCCACTGCATCAGTGGATTAACGATTTTCTGATAGGGTGAGAAAAAACTGTAATAATAAATGGCTCTAAATCAACACCAATAACGGTAAACTCAGGTGTACCTCGAGGAACAGTCTTGGGTCCACTACTATTTTTAATTTGCATAAATGATTTACCAAATTGCATTACTTCAGGAACAAAACTCAGATTATTTGCAGATTAATGCATAATATATAGAACAATAAAAACAACACAAGACACATATATTTTACAAAGAGAATTAGATGAATTACAGAAATCGAAATCAAATTGGAGCATGTCTTTCCACCCAGAAAAATGTCAGTTGTTAAGAGTAACAAAAAAAACTAAAACAAATTAATTCCACTTATCTTATTCATGGCAAACCAGTAACACAGACTAAAAACGCAAAATACCTAGGTGTTATAATAAATGAAAAACTGTCATGGAATTCACATATTGATGAAACTATAAAAAAAAATCAAACAAAGCATTAGGATTTATTAAAAGAAATTTCTATAAATCGAATAAGAACATAAAACTAAAATGTTATTTAACCTTGGTTAGGCCAATAATAGAATATGCATCCTCCATTTGGGACCCCTCAACTCAAGAAAACATTAAGAAACTGGAACAGATACAAAATAGAGCAGTGAGATTCATAACAAACGAATATTCACATTCGACTCGAGTAACACCTTTAGTAAAATCACTAAATTTAGAAAGCCTTCAGGACAGAAGACTCAAAAGTAAAGTAGCAATTATACATAAAACACTGAACCATAATCTTCAAATACGAAAACAAAATTTAATAAAATACTCTAAAAGACACAAAGATAAAGGCACATTCCTCGTCCCATATGGTAGGACAAATTTGTACAAATACTCCTTCTTCCCTAGTGCTATTAGAGCATGGAATGGGTTGCCTGAGCTAGCCAGAAAAACCAGTGACTTGGCAGAATTTAAGTCATTGGTTAATATGCATGACTAAATGCATGACGCGTAGGACGTAATCATCTTCTTTTTTGAAGTAACGTCTGAATTATATAAGATAGATAAGAACGACACATGAACTGACATACTGACATACAAGTCCTTCACAGTAGCACACTAAATCAGTGTTGTGAACACATTCTCACCACGTTACACAAACATAAACAAATGGTAACTATTTCATCACAATAGTTTCACTAATTTGGCTTGAAAATAATTCAATCCAATTATAAAGAAAAAAAAGCTTTTAAAGAGATATATACATACCTATTTTAAAACACAAATTTGTCTTTATATTATCTATATTATGTACTCTTGAAAACGGGGGAGACTTTGCACATAGGCAAATATACATAAGAACTTTTAACATTATCTGAAAGTTTTTACATTTGTTGTTGTTTTTTAATTACAAAGTAATCCTATGCCCAAGGATTCCTATGATGACAGAGCTATAATTGAATAGCGCAAATGCAGAGGTTTCCTTTAAAAAAAAAAAAAGGATCTTACAACTGGTAATCGATCCAGCAAAATCCCAAGTAGTAATATTTTCAAGGTATTAATTGTATTACCTTAAATTTAAAAACAAATGGCAAAGATTAACTAAAAAAGGAACATTTAAAATATTAATTACATCAGATATTCAACACATGGATCCAAAGTTTATCAACAGACAACCAAGTCCGTAGACTAATCTTCACAAGATAAATCGGGTTTCTTCCATATCTCTAATCTTGAACTTTCTATCTACTATTGATGTAGATTCTATATTTTATTTTTAAATTAAGTATGGGTTAATCATATTTAAAATTTTCTTTTTAATTCTTTATAATTTAATATTTGCAAAATGTGAGAACTTTTAAATACAAATAGAATTTAAAAAATAATAAAAAAGAATAATAATTTTAAAAAAAAAAGGATTGCTACCTTCAACCAAATAAAAGTAGTATATGAAAAAAAAAAGATTAAAAAGTAAAATTCCCCTTTCAGACTTTGTGATCTACGGCCCCGATGATTTAAAGGTCATCTGTTGCCCACCGTTAACTAGGTTTCATGGGGCCAGCACAACGACCAACCTCCCAACTAACGTTTGGTAACAATTAGAGCTAGTTGGACTCAGAGGTACACTTATAATACCGAAAATATAAATAATGTTTCTCACCAGGATTTGAACCCGGTTTTGGATGTCAAGCACTTTACCACTCAGCTTTCGCACAACCAGTAAATGAAAAAAAGGTATAAGGATAGATCGCTGAAATATTTTTCAATTTTTGACATACTTCCGGATGGCTTCTGTCGTATATAGATATATATTTATAATAAATGTGCCTGTTTATTGTGGTTAAAAACAGCAAGCTGAGAAATTAGAGAAGCGCAAGTATCAATGTCAGAATGAGAGAGATGTTGGTTGTATTGAGAATATGTACATTAGATTTCAAGTAGCCTAGAAAGTTCACAGTAGTTCAGCTAGGTAGGAGATTCCCTGTCCCCACACCTCGAAATCAAAAAAAGCCCTTTACTACGGCACCATGACAGGATGACACGCTGTTGTTGCTATTTTTTATTTTCATTTTGCTGTTGTTGTTTTTAATTGATCCATTAGACTCTAGGATTTTGACAAATCTGAAAGCATGGGAATATTTTATACAAGTAAATTAAAGGATATACCTACAAGACATTCCTTTTTTTTTTTCGTCAACATTAGCTTATCCGGTTTAACATAAACGTCTTGTAGAAGAACTGATCCATTTACACATGGCCTTACTCTGTTACAGAAATACTTTTTTAAAAAGCTTATGTATTATGGAAAGGACTGTACACATACAACCGTATATCATACTACTGTAAGATTTTTTCCCATTTCTAGTACAAACGAAAAATTAATGAATTACTACTAATTAATTAATAAATGTGTTAATTTTGTATTGATCCATAATTTGTCAAGGACAATGGATAGTGTCTAAAGTTCCAACCAGAGGCGTGGTGATCTAAACCTGCGACCGGGGAAAGGTATTTGATTGGCGCCCCTCTCCCCCATTTACCATGAACATATATAGGAGCATTTCTGTGTGTGGCGCCCCCCCCCCCCCTTTTGAGGGTAGCGGCCAATGCATCGCGCCCCCGTTGCCACCCCACCCCATTCTCACTACGTCTATGGTTCCAACTTGATCAGAGAATGGGATATGAGAGACAGACAGACAGACAGACAGACAGACTGAGTGAGTTGATATAAAGTTTGTACAAAATAAATACTTCTCCTTCCCACATTATCTGAATTGTACACCCCATTTCATCAAGGGGCAAAACATTTTATAGGTATTTTATATCTTAATTAGACACGTGACATTTTAATTAATCTATAAAATTTAAATTTAAAACAAAAAAAAAAAATCTTTTTTAAAAGACGATACCTCCAGAATACAACTTAAAATATAATAAAATATTCAAAAAAAAAAAAAATATTTGGTCCAAACCTGGTATGGGAACGTAAGTTGTTAGAAAGTCTGCCAGCGGGCAATGCGTCGGCCTACTTTTACAATAATCTATTTATATTATCATGATATAGACATCTAGATCTAACACTAGACCTAGACTTCTGATTTAGAACTCTCAAGATCTAGTCTAGATCTACTTCTAGATCTGGAATGTAGATGCAATCCACATCAGATTTGCGTAAAAAAATATATCTTAGAGTTTGGATAGTCTTTCAATAAACTTAAAGCAACTTAAAATGTACACAGCTATCGCATAATTGGCACACCATGGGTGACTACGCCATGCTTTTATTGTAATTGAATAATTCCAATCATAATTTAGTCATTAGATCTCTTCTCTTATCTATCGTATATAATACAGACGTTACTTCAAAAAAAGAAGATGATTACGTCCTACGCGTCATGCATTTTAACCAATGACTTAAATTTTGCCAAGTTACTGGTTTTCCTGGCTAGTTCAGGTAACCCATTCCATGCTCTAATAGCATTAGGGAAGAAGGAGCATTTGTACAAATTTGTCCTAGCATATGGGATGAGGAATGTGCCTTTATCTTTGTGTCTTTCTGAGTATTTTATTAAATTTTGTTTTTGTATTTGAAGATTATGGTTCAGTGTTTTATGTATAATTGCTACTTTACTTTTGAGTCTTCTGTCCTGAAGGCTTTCTAAATTTAGTGATTTTACTAAAGGTGTTACTCGAGTCGAATGTGAATATTCGTTTGTTATGAATCTCATTGCTCTATTTTGAGTCTGTTCCAGTTTCTTAATCTAGACTTAGAAGACGATGCGTGCAATTGTCAAGAACATTAATTTATTAAACTCTTTAATCAATAATGCCATACTATCGGAAATTTCCGAACGTGATATTTCTTTCAAAAATGCGATAGTCCTTTCAAAACCGATTTTGGCTCTAACTCTAAGTTTTTCTAAGTCTAGCACTCAAGCCAAAGTTACATTTTTTTTTTTTACTTTGAAAAAATTATAACGGTCGAACTAGAAATTTCCGCATGTGGCCAACGAGCTAGTAATTCTTTTGTCAGCAATACACATCAACCGTTAAATTTCTATGAAAATCGTTAGAGCCATTTTTAAGATCAGCGGTCAGCGTCTAGGCTGGTTCCGGTCTGGTTGGTTTCATCATGCTCTGACTTGAATAGAGGCCTTGTAAAAATGAAGAAAGATCTTGATGTGAAAACGTAAGGTTAAGATTAAATAACTTTAAAATTAATATCAAATATTTTGTGAATAGAGTTATGAAAGAAGAAGAGTGGCATTTTCAGGGCTGTGTTGAAACCTCAGGGGTGTATCGGGTATCTAGGGGGGGGGGGGGATAGGTCATCTAGTGGACAGGTAGTCGTACCATCTACTGGGGGTAGCTTGGCTCACTCTTGGTCCCCACCTGTGGCTCCCCTCAAGAGCAGGACACGACACACAGAAAGTCTCTGGTCATCCACTGCAACCAAACTCGTCCCGGGCGTCTTGACCAAATTTTGCTTCCGGAAAAGGATGGGCTTTAAGGCGAGAGAGTGGCGGTCGACGTAGTGCCCGTATCCTTTTCACTTTAATCACAATTTTCAGAGCTAGTCACAGTCATCCCCCCCACACAGCCATCCCCCACACAGTCATCCCCCACAGTCATCCCCGACACAATCATCCCCACACAATCTTCCCCCACACAGTCATCCCCCACACAGTCATCCCCCTCCACAGTCATCACCATGCAGTCATCCCCCATGCAGTCATCCTCACACGGTCATCCCCACACTGTCGTCTCCCCCAATCCTCCCCCACAATCACTCCCAAGCAGTCATTCCCACGCAGTCATCTCCCATAAGTCATCCTCCACGCAGTCATCCCCCACGCAGTCATCTCTCACACAGTCATCCCCCACAATCATCCCCCACGCAGTCATTCCCACGCAGTCATTCCCACGCAGTCATTCCCACGCAGTCATCCCCATGCAGTCACCCCCCATGCAGTCATCCCCCACACTCATCCCCACACAGTCATCCCGCACACAACCTCAAAAGATGTTTGTTGCCACTACCAATTCAGACTTACTACAAAGCTTATATCACCTAGCTCCTTCAACAATAATAAAATAATAAAGACTTTTTTTTTACAAGGTTATGATCAACTCATTCTGTCTGTCAGAAAAAAAAGTTTGTATATTATTTCTCCGACACTCACTATCGGATAAGTTGAAATTTTGCACGATTATCACTTGTAACTGACGAAACATTAATCCAATTAAAAACAAATTAACAAAGTAGTTAATTAACTATTGATATTGTTTTTGGTATCGAGCAAGGGAAAGAAATTGTACTTGACAGAAGTGGTGGTATTGGTTGAGTTAGTCTCCTTTATACTTTGAATAGAGAATTAGGTAGTAGCTTCAAGCTTAAAGCTAACAATAGATAGCTTTAAATCCTTTTTTATTTTCATAAGCAATTTGCTGGCACAATGGTTAGTATATCGGCTTGAAGAGGTTTGATCCTTGAGTTCAAATTCAAATTGGAAAAATCTTTTTTTATAATATGCATTTAAAAAGCGATCACGTTCATGGTATCATTCACTCAGCTATACCCCCGCCCCTTCTCCCATCTGGACCAGACCAGTGATACGATCATAGCGCATTGAAAAAAAGCTAAAAGCATGAAATTGCGCTAAACAAAAACAATTGGTACAAATATTTCAAATAATAATAATAATAACTTTATCTAAAAATAAAGCGCTGTTAACAAACAAAATGTAGACTCTAGGCGCTGTGTTAACATTACAAACATAAACATGAGAGCTAAAATGACAAACTAGTCTAAAAAAGTTTTAAACAGATAGGTCTTAATGTTCTTCTTGAATGTAGTGAAGTAATCTGTCTGACATCAATGGGAAGTGAGTTCCAAACCTTTAGTCCGTGCACTGAAAAAGCCCGTAGGCTGTAGCTTTTGAGGGAGAAACGTAGTACCACTACAAGCCTTGGGTCCATTGAGCGCAGGGCTCTCTGAGGGACATATGGAGTTGCTCAGTTAGTTCGCTAAGGTACAATAGCTTTTCTTTATTATAGAAACACTGATGACAAAGGGTGGCCGCCGTGTAGTCGCAGTCTAGTCTAGGTCTATTACAAATTTAATTACATGACTGATCCAAACTAATTGACACAATTACGTATAATGTATGCTTTCTTTAGAAAAAAATTGTTATTGATCCATATGTCCTCCCTAATTAAAGAAAGAAAACAATTAATGAAGCATCGAATATGTGAGGAAAATGGTTTTGAACGTCGCGCATAAATTGGAAGAAAGATTTTAAACTGTAAAGGCGCAAGATGGATTGGGGGAGGCGTGAGAGATAGAAAAGGGAAGCAACTAAAAAAAAAAAAGGATGAACTCTGATTGAAGAGTATGGAGTGGTTGAGTTAATAGAGAAGAGATTCATAGGGGAGGGCGGGAGGGAGGGGGGGGGAGAGAGAGGGAGAGAAGTAGATGAAAAGAAAAATTAGAGAGAGAAATAAAATTCCGTGTCTCTTGTCTCCCTTAAGAAAGTTTATTTTTTGCCTTGAAAATAAACAAATTAATGTATAAACCTTTGGACGGTTACAATGTCCCTAGACTCGTGTCTTATAATAATATATAAAAGTAGAATGAAAGAAATGTAGAGTACATACTACAATATATATATATATATATGTCCCACATAGAAATCAGAACCATTTGACAAATCTGAACAAAACTTAGCATATTGTTCCTTAGGTCATGGCGGAGACCGTAGTGTGTGGTTAATGTCCCTACAGCAAATGGAAGGCCCTAAAAATAAAAAGAAATGAGCTGTGTTAAAGATGGAGGAGGAAAACAAGCTAAATATGAAATATATATTAAAAAAACAACAAAAGCTAATATAAAGGAAACAACTGTACATCCAGTGGCGTAGCAAGGTACCCGCAATATATTGGTGGCCTCCCTCTCCCAATAAGGCAAATGTAATGTGTGACAAAACCATCGAGTAATCTGAATGTATCGGTATATTTATCCCAAATTTTTCAATGCAAGTAGTAATTAGTAAAGTTCCCCTTTCAGACCTTGTGCAAGTAGAGTAGCTTTTTGATAATCTTTAATATAAGTTCGGGTTAGAACTTCGACACAAATTAAAAGGCAATGTTTGTACAATTCTTGAACAGAATTAAACAAGTTAACGGTGTTTCGAGTGTATAAAGAAATGCTTTAGGAGTCCAAGTTCCCATTCTACACATTTACATTCCTAAAACATTTCTAGGTGTCAAACTTTGAAACATTGATGCAAACTAGTATCTAGTTCTACGTACCATTATTTAACAGTAAACAGATGGAATATTTATTTACAAACATTTTCTGGCCTTCTATGTAGCAAAGTAAGAAACCAGTGCATCTTTTTTTGATGAAGCAATGCCCAGAGGCCATTCTAGTGGCCAGTCATATTGGAATCTTTTCTTTGCCTTTTTTCTGGGCTTTACTGCCCCTTTTGTGTGCCCTCTGATAAATAAATTTATTTTCTTAAATCGTTGTTTATTGTTTGGTTTCATAGCTTTCGTATATTAATTTTGTTTAAAACACTTTTTTTTATAAAGAAAAAATTATTGTAACAACATGAAGCTTTAAAATAGATGTAAGACAATTTCCTTACAAAATATAAATTACAAACTGAGTATAAACTATCCTAATAATGAAATGAATGTCAATTAGTTAACAGCACTTCCGACATACTTGTGGAGTAGATCTCATTTTTGACAAAAGGAGATTTAGAAATAGGTTAAAGTAATAAAAAGATGGTTTTACATATTTTAAATAAAAAATAAAATAAAAAATGAAATAGCTTTTAGAAAATTTAATAATTAGCAGCTGTATCTAAATTTTAATTCGTGACTATCAGGACTTTCCCTAGGGACCTAATTGTTTTTTTCCGCCATTCTCTATCTTTTTTTTCCCCTGTACAAAACAGTAATATTTTCTTCCTCAAACTCTCCCCATGCCCCCCCCCCCCCATACGTGTAATACAATGTTTTTATGAACATACAGGGAAAGAAAAAGAATGTGACAACATGGAATCGGTTGTCTCCTGAATCGCACTATTAGGGTTAGCCATTACAATCTATATATTATATATAATTCTCTTCTTCACTAAACAGGTCAAACAAGAAGTAAAGGAAAGATCACTCTCTTATTTCTGCAGATAGTCACACCACGAAAAAAAAAAACAAGAGGGGGGGGGGGGGGGAAACACGTTTTCACAACTCACTACGGATGGCTGCGCGCTGGACTGTCAAACCCTGCCCGCTCCTATCCCCCTTCGTCTTGCGGGAGGTTTGGACTAGGAAGTAAACTATCGTCAACTCTGAAGGAACATCCAAAACATTTTACAAACACTAAATAGCAGTTCCGGACTTAAGCATTGTGGGGCCCTATTCGAAACGGATTTCGCGGGGCCACGTTTGGGTAGGGAAGCGGATAATAAGGGAAATTTAAAAGTTTGTATTAGAAAATAAATTCGTCTAAGCACTTTATTCATTCTTTACTATGTACAGAATTACTTTACGAGCCTTGCGTGTAGCGAAGTCATACAGTATATAATAATAATAATAGCAAGAATTACCAAATGTTTCAATCTATCTTTGAGAATTATTGAACTCAAGTAATTCTTCATTAGTTTGAGTCGCGAGAAGCTTCCATCACCTGATTACACAATTACGGCTAATGCATAATGCTGTTTTTATTAATAGCGCGTAGGATTGACGTTTTCCATATTGAATGACACCCAAAAATGACCATTTTTTTAAAATATATTTTCGTATATTTTAACGACTTTTTCGTATATTTTGCAATTTCGGGAGATTTCCAGGAGCTCCTGGTAAATCGACAGGAGGGCGCGGGAAATCTGTTTTAATTTATAAGATGGTTTAATTTAATAATTTATACACCTAGGATTAGCGCGTTTTCCATGAAAGTGCGGATCCTTCGGTCACATAGGTTGCAGTGGCCTTAGACCGGCGTATGCTATGCCGCCGGTCGACTAGTAATATATAATTGAATAAAGTTTCAGCTTTATCTGAGAATGAGGGCGGGACGATTGCGTGCATCACACAAGAGTGGACCGCAATGTAGCCCTATGCAGTATATTTTTTACATGTACAGTAAATAGAATAATTTCAAGTTATAAAACAGGTGAAAGCTGGAAGTTTGAGCTTCGGTTTTTTTTTTATGGACGTCCATGAGTTCTGAGTGCTTGACAATATCCTATAAAAGTAAAGAAGGCTGGCCATTAAGATGGCCACATGACACTCTCATCCACCATCCATCTTAGAAACAGATAAACCTCATTCCTTCTGCCTCGGGGATCGAAATGGGGAGCAAATCGACAATGAATGGTAATCATATTGTTGACAGTCAAATATTGTATTTTTGTAGGATAGTAAAATACAATTACAAACTGGTCTTAAAAAAGCTTTATAAATATTTTTGTTTCAAACGTGAAGGTCTTTTATTTTTAAATCTAATACTATACAATGTTCATTTTTGTTTGTTTGTTTTTAGTTTGATTTAGACAAGTGCTATATTAGCTAAAACTAAAACAATCTTCATTCGGTTATAGAAGGTATGTTTACCCTACTTATGATGACACCCCCGCATGCTTAAACATAGACCTATCCATCTTAAGAAGCCGTTTCACCCGGAAACAGTATTGACTCGATAGGAAATGGAAATTCGGCCAATCAGAAGATAATTTTTAAAGGGGGGTGGGTGGATGGAAGGGGCGGAAGTCGTAAATAATTTTATGGCATTAAAAATGTAAGAGACATTAGCAGAAGTCGGATTCAAAACAAAAAAAGTCATGCTGACATACTGAAAGTGCGCCATTTCTATAAATTGTCTCCCCTTGTCGTCTGCTAACACCACGTGGTCAGTTTAGAGGTGAGCAGAAGGGATAAGTGTCTATCGGTGGGACCATTTAATGATTTTAGAGCACCTACATTTGAGTCCCCCATTAAAGGACAAAACAAATAAAAGTTTTGCATTTCTTCGACAATATTTTGACAATTAAAAAAAAAAAAAGCAAAGTACTTTGGAAGCATCTAAAAAGTGCGGCATCTATGTAACGAAGATTTCCTTTCCAGATATTTAATGGAGTCTAATCACTGTTCGTTATAAGTATTTATTAATTATGCTTTACATTGGATTCAGAAAAAAAAAAAAAAAAAAAAAAAAGCAAATTTGGTTTCCTGGTCATGTGACGGGCTGCACTCATCTTTGGAATTGAAGATAATGCTATGCTTTATAGAGTTTGTTCGACAAAATAAGAGAGAGAGAGACAAAATAAGAGAGAGAGACAAAATAAGAGAGAGAAAACAAAGTGAGAAAGAGAAAGAGAGGGAGAGAAAAAAATAGAAAAATAAGAGAGTGAAAAAAAGAGAAAAACAGAAAGAGAAAGAGAGAGAGAAAAAGAGAAAGAAACAGAAGAGATAGAAAGAGGGAGAGAAAGTGAAAAGAGAGAGAAAGAAAGAGAGAGTTGACTAGTGTCTGACTGCCTCACAGGCCCATATGATCCTCCGGGACGTACATTACGGGGGGGGGGGGGGGGGTACCACCTATCTGTCTTTCCTTTACGTGTGTCCACGGCGTTAGTGACCTTGTCCTTCCATCACTGCTCGCAGCATCCAATGTTACCACATCTCTCAACAAACTGCAATCGAGACCTACTTGCCCCCCCCCCCCCCTGCACCCACCATGTTGGCTGTAACCAATCAGAAACCTTAAAACAAACATTCGCGTCCATCGTCCTGAATAAACATCGCAGTTTGTTCTTGCCAAAGTTTGTGGAGCCACTGTACACAGAGAAAAAGTTTAACACACACAGAAAAACTTAAAAAAATCGCCGATATTCAGCAAAATTGCTTCAATTATTTGAAATCCATCATGTAACTAATTTTTATGACACTAAAGGTAAGCAAATACATGCAATACCAATGTTACCTTAAGGGTTTGTTATACAACAAGGATAAACCATTTGGTTTATCAATCTGCCTTATCTTTTAAAGTGCTATCCGAGAGCACTATTAGTTTGTTGTCAAGTATGTGTATGCATTTTGCGGGTATCTAGGAGAAGGTTTTCGAGATTCCTTTTCAAAAACAGGAGGCGCGGTCGCTGAGCAGTAAAGTGCTTGGCTTCAGAAGCGGGGTCCCCAGTTTGAATCCTGGTGAAGACTGGAATTTTTAATTTTTGGGATCTTTGGGGACCTCTGAGTCCAGCCAGCCCTGGATAATGGATATCTGACATTAGTTGTGGAAAGTAAAGGCAGATGGTGGAAGCGGGAAATGTTTGAATTTAGCACCATCGTGACGTCATACCAAGGAACCAGCAAACTTCGTTGGACCGAGACCATTGAAGGCTTCAACACTGTCCTGCAACGTCACAATCTGCCAGTTTAGACCAATAGCTTGTTGCCACGTCTTACAGACCTGTGACGTGGCAACGAGTTATTGGTCTAAACTGGTTGCAGGCTGTGACGTCGCAGGTCAGTGTTCAGTGTTTAGGCCTTCCACGGTTAGACCCACATTTTAACTCAAATATTCCATTCTCAGAGAAGAACACAGTCACGTGGTGTCTCGTATGTCTTTTAAGTCACTGGTCTATACAGAAAACAATGTGCTGACATCATCTTCATCATCGTCATTCTCATTATTAAACACAATTTTAAAAAAACACACACACAAAAAAACAACAACAAACAAACTAACTTATAATTCGCGCACATCTTGAGTGGAAATGTCAAGGTCGTCAACACGTCGCCATCACTTTGATCTCGCACCCTGGCCGTGACTTGGAGCCTCATTGTGATTGTTCAGCTTTTGAATTATTAATTAGTTTGTTGACGCTCTGACAGACAGACATGTTAAACAATGGTCACTTGGGATAGGAAATACGGGCATGTCTTTGATGTCAGCGATATGGTTTTAGTATCATAGTCGCATAGATTTCAACGCTCCATATAGGCGAATTACAATATCAGTTGAAAGCAAGATCGATGATTGCACAAGGGCAGATAATGTTACATTTATGTTGTCAATCTAGATACATTTAATTCTCTGGCTAATGATCAGTCACTAAGTGCAACAAAGGTACGGGCACCAGCAAGACCAAAGGAGGACAGACAAAAACAAGATTGAGTATACTTTGAGTCAGTGGCGTCACTAGGATTGCGGGCGTGCGGTCCGCACCGTGTAACACCGACCCTAGTGACGCCACTGCTTTGAGAACCGCTGAACTATCAGTTAATCAAAAGCTGTACAACTACAATGTCAGGTAACAAAAAATATCTCGGGTATGCTATTCTGCCTCAACGTGGCACCCGGGTGGAAACGATTACTTGAGGAAGTGATGAATAGCAAAACAAAACTCCTGTGGGAGTGTCCAAGGGAATGCAAGAGCTTTCCCATTGCACGGTGCGGAGTTGAAAGAGAGCTTCCACGTCCCTGTGGATAATCCATGCGCCGTTCCTCAAGAGATCGTCACACCAATGGCGAGTCCTGCACGGTTAGCTTGGTACCACATTGGAAAATGGCGGGCTTTCCCGGTGTTCTCGGCCTTCAGCCATGCATTCTAGTCCATGCGCCCAGGGTGCCAGATATGTTGGAAATAGCAATGCTTTACATAGGCATTGACTCGGACCTCTTCCAGACAGAACGGTTCTGTTCAAGCAGGCTTACACGCCTAGAGCTCGAAGGGCCCTTCGGCTCAGCTCTTTTGACAATCCCACGGTGAACAAATATTAGAGAACAAGCGTTCATCTTTTTTCATTATTCTACACTGTGAGAAGAGTGTCTCTAAGTCAATGGAGACTATTTCTCTTTTCATACTGTACTCTGGGAGAAAATAAGCCACAATCGAATTCACGGGCCAAAAGTATATATATAGGGCGTGCCCCGTTTCATTTCGAAGTAACAGATACTAAGATTCATGTTCTGTTAAGGACGGGGGGGGGGGGGGGGGGGGGGGGGGGATTAGGAAAAAGTGATACTTGAATTCACCGGCCGGAAATGAGCATATTTTCGAGGGGCGTTTTGAAGAGGGGCCTTTCCAACTAAAAGTAACATATCCTACAATTCACGGGACACAATAGACATTGTTGAAATGAAGGTTGTTTTATTGAATGTGCAAAAAAAAAAAAAAAAAAAAAAAGTTTGGGGTTCGGCCCAAATACTGTATGCGCTTTAATATCTGTATCTGTAGGATGTAACATAAAAAAGGGGGGGGGGGCCCAGGCCAAAACGTACGCTAGAGCCTTTCAACTATTTCTAAAAAGAACTTAAAAATCAGAAGACTATGCAAAGGACATATCAAGAAGACAATGTATTATTTATCAAGGCGAGAGTTATAGAGGGGAGAGAAGTGGTGCTCACATTTACGGGCCAGTTTAACGTAATGGATACTAGAATTCGTGGTCCAAAGGAATGTATTGGGGGGGGGGGGGGGGAGCGTTTTTTATGTGGGCTTTCATTATACGTTAGAAAAAAAAAAGAAAAGGTTCGTGTGGCAGTGAAAAAAAACAACAAAATATTTAGCCTGGGAACATATCGACGGGCGTAGCAAGTGGCCCGAGAATGCTAGTTTAAAATTTAAATATACAAGTACTCTACTGGTAAAGTTATGTTTGGGTTTTAAAAAAAAAATTGTTATATTTTTTCTGAATATTACCGTAATTGCTTACCTATTGAGATACAAGAATTAATATTATGAAAAGATAGTTGATTTAATGCTGTTTATTACTAATTCGAAGTGTCTTGCTGTAGACATTACTCACACTTCAATCTTGAAATGTGTTGCAAAAGCATAGAAATGAGCAAGTCCTAAGAATGGCATGTATTGTCATAAATGTCTGTTTACCTGATGTACAGTACAATTTTTGAAAATTCTTAACACAAAGTCTAAGATATTACCAAAAGTTTTTTTGGCTTCAGAATTCGGAGTATAGACTTTGAAAATTTGTCTGGCGATGTCCCAAATTCTGTTTTCTGAGCAAATAAACATCTACTTTGTTGGTCTGTCAAAAATAATGGCATCAGAGCAAAACATTTTTTTTTATTGAAATAGTACTTAAAAAAAAAAAGAGTAATTCATTTCAAGCTGAAATTTTGCAAGTAGTCTTATGGCTGGTTAGTAAAGTAGCTTGATTAACGCGAATGTCGTCGGTTCGCTTAACGAACTTTTTTTTTTTCAATCATATCACCAAAAACAAAGTTCCCTTGAGACATTGGAATGTCAAGGTCATCCGCTTCTACGGGCAACGGTTAACGAGCGGGTATCATGTAAAATATTTTGAAGAAAAAAATAATTTTTACTTCGCCAAAAAAGTCTTTAAAACATTATTACTTTTGCAATCAAAGCAAAATCACGTCTTCGATATTCTTTGCAAATAGGCGGATCCGATTGGGGCCGCCTCTGAGTTTGTAATCTTGTTTTTTTTTTTTTTCAAAGTTGGAATTGATTTATCAATTTCGTCTTTATATCACTGTTATTTGGTTTATTTTCTTTATATCTGTAAGTTTTAATCTTCTTTTATAGTTCCTTTTTCAGACCTTGCGATCGGATGATCATCCGTTTCTTCGGCCAACGGTTAATGAGCAGGGTGTCATGTGGCCAGCACAACGACCAACCGCCTTTACTTTCGCCCAACTAATTTCAGGTACACTTCAGAGTTGGGTCAACTCAGGGTCGCCCTAGAAATCCCGATATTCAAAATCCCAGTCGTCACCGAGATTCGAACCCGGGACCCTAGGTTCAGAAGCCTAGCGCTAAACCACTCAGCCATGGCGCCCATGCAAGCGTTCTTTTTAAATCTTGGGAAGACGGATTAGCCACGAAGAAATAGGAAATAAACAGCAGACCTCTTTATAGATCTTCGATGTCATCACGAGATCCTGGATGTATATCGAGCTATTGACCAGAGGATAGTCTGTGTTCCAGAACAATAGGTCATGGGCTCCATAAATAAATAAATAAATAAAAAACTTAAGGCCGTGCAGTGCAAACGTATAAGCTTTCTTCCAGGTCTTTACTCTTGTGCGTGTGTGTGTCGATATCTTTGTGTGGGTGTGCTGGCGTGTGTGTGTGTACGCTTGTTGTTGTTGTTGTTGCTGTGTTTGTGTGTGTGTGGTGAGCAATTAAGTGCGACCTGAAACTATCCAGATGGCGCAAGGTCAACAAGTTGGTTCGTTTTAAAAAGTCATTGAGCCCCCCCCCTTCCGCGACAAGGGCGCGAGCTGTCGTTAGCATCACCCTGTTGGCTCACCCTCGGTAAGTATTAAAGTCAACTAGTACTCACTTTTTTAATTATTCAGCGATAACTAAACACAACAGCGAAACTTTAAGTGTTTTAAAACAGCGGAGTGGCTAAAAGTAAGGTTTGACGGATGGACAGAAAGACAGACAAACAACGATAGGTAGATAGATTGATAGATAGATAGATAGATAGATATTGATTGATTGATTGATGATTGATTTATTGTTTGGCTGTAAGTAAGGTTAGACGGACGGGCAGAAAGACAGACAAACAGACTTCGTAAAGTACATGACTTTTAAGGAGAACGAAGCTGTAAATTGTATAGTATTGTACCAAATAGGTATATCAGTCTAGACATAAATTGATCACCATGTCATAAAGGTCCCTATCAGTATTCATATTTGAGCCAGTAATTAACAGCTATCCCTATTGATATCTTACACACAAACAAAACAACATCAGTTATGATCAGCCTGTAGGGGAACTGAGCTAAAACCCACTGACTCTATTATTCCGCTGGTATTCAATCAGTCGATAAGTCTGATACTGATCACATTATCGTGGTAATATTAGAGAGTGTATGCTGATTCGATACTTAAGGTCAGGCTGACATAGAATAGTACATTGGCCACACATTTGTACTCCTGACTCTCTTGAGGAATTAAAAATAAATTTTAGTTCTGTGTGAATAGTACACGGACTGTATAAACAGAGATACTAATAAACAGCCTTTTTAAATATTTACTTTAAACTTAGATCAAATAAAATAATTAATAGCCAATAACTAATTGACTAATTTTTTTTTGTATTGATTCATGTTTGGTCTATGCCAATAAATAAGTGTGCGAAGGTTCAACTTGATCCGAGAATGGGTGTGGGAGAAATAACGTGTAAAACCTTTTTACCAGACAGACAGACAGATAGAAAGACAGACAGAGTGAGTTGATGTAAGCTTTGTAAAAAAATTTCTACGTACAATTAATATATTTGAAGAATTCTTAACAAAAGAAGATCACAATAGACTTTGCCCGAACCATATTTCCCTTTGCATTGTATCTCTATTAGATTGTTTCTTATCTTATCTTATATAATACAGACGTTACTTCAAAAAAGAAGATGGTTACGCCCTACGTGTCATGCATTTAGTCATGCATATTAACCAATGACTTAAATTCTGACAAATGACTGGGTTTTTTTTTCTTTCTAGTTCAGACAACCCAATCCATGCTCTAAAAGCACTAGGGAAGAAGGAACATTTGTAAGATTTTGTCCTAGCATATGGAACGAGAAATATGCCTTTAGGCTTTATCTTTGTGTCTTTTCTGAGTATTTTATTAAATTATGTTTTGTATTTGAAGATTATGGCTCAGTATTTTATGTATAATTGCTACTTTAGTTTTAACTCTTTCTCTCCTAACTCACGATGCCAACATTGATTTGACTCCCATTAAACTAAATTAGTTTTTGGATTAATAAACTTTAATTTGTGTTGTGTAAAAAGAGCATGCATTCTCCTATAATTCAATACCAAATATAACATTTCTGATAACAAACAAAAAAACTTATTGAAGCTTAACCCTAACAGGATAGTGAAATACAAATGAACACAACGAATAATACTATCGGAATGAGAAAAATAATTACGGAGAAAAGAGTTAAGTCTTCTATCCTCCTAGAATTGACTCACGAAGCCAGAGGCCTACCAAACTTAAGATCGTGCAAGTCAAATGGTACATTACGTTTTTTAATATCTTTTACTTGAGTAGATCTAGGTTGGACTAAACAAAAATATAAAAAAATATGTTGTCAAGGTCTACTGAACATCGAGTCCAGTAAATTGGTTAAGTGGCTCAGCGAAAATATTTTAGAAATCAGATTCTAAATATATAGGCATCCACCAAAGCTTCGGTGCAAGACCTTGACTTTTGTATAAAAAATATAATAATAAATAAATAAATAAAATGAAAAAAAAAACTAAAGAATGTATGAAGGAATTATGGAGAATCATTGCAGTTTCTATAAAGATTTTGTATAAAGAGACTTTGCTGGGTAGTAGGTTCACTGTAAATTGTAGCTTCATTGAAGGCTAATTTTAGTTTGTTGTTCGAAATTGGTTGCAATTAATCACATCGAACTGTCAGTTAAGTCAAGTCTTGTTGTATTAATAATGCTACCATTTAGATATGTGAGTTTTCACTACTACTTATATCCTCGTTCGATCTACATTCATTTCTGTGATTGGATTTGATGGCATTAAGCGTTCAATGAACGTAACAAGACTATCTTGTGTTAGAGAATTACCAGAAGAGCCTGCAAGTGCTTATGTCTGACAATGAGAGGCAAAATGTAATTCAATATCAATATTTCAAATCTCAGAAGACCGATATGAACAGTTTAAAGGGACTTCTTATGGTTCGACAGTTACGCTGGACAGTTATCCCGTATCTCATCTAATATATTACAGACGTTACTTCAAAAAAAAAAAAAAATAAGATAATTATATCCTACGCTTTTCATGTGTCAATCTAATCATCCATGTTTGTCAAGGACTTAAACTCTGCTAAGTCGTTGGTTTTCCTGTCTGATTAGAAGAATCACGGAAATGAGAATCAAAATGGATGGTGAGGAGCATATGCTAAAAGCAATTTTTTTGGTGAGCTGAAAGGTGGTCAACGTAACAGAGGTGCCCTACATGAACGCTTGAAAGACCAGCATAGGCGCAAACCTGCTTGAACTGGCATAGAAGAGAGGATCCGGTTGCTGGCGGCTATGCCACGAGACAGCTGGAGGTCACTTACAAAGGCTGAAACACGTTTGAGACCAAAAGAAAATCCGCTGCCGTGGACAGACGTAGACGGCGAAAAGAAAATCTAAATCGACCACCGGATGAAAATGGTTATGGCTGCTGTATATGCGGCAAAATATGTAGGTCGCAGCTGGGGCTGGGTATCCACTGTATTTTCGGACTCCAAGACAAGCTTTATTGTTATTTCAAATTTCAAAACAAAACTTCATATATTTGTATCCAAGTTTTTCTTGTCATAATTTGGAGTTGTCGCTAACCTTCAAGCCGCTATTTCTGAGAAACTCTATAAGCCATGAAAAGTAAAAAGCTCACATTGACCCACGAAGTTGTAAACTGAAACGATCCTTTCATTTCAGTGTTTATTACTTAGACATATTGAGCGTGAGGGGGGGAGGGGGGGACCACCATGCTGAATAGTTTGATCCTCAAAGTCGTTCCCGGATAGTTAAAATCATTGATTGGTGTCGGATAGAGCGGGTCGATGCATAATAGGATCGAATGGTTTTCTATTGATTCCCAATCGGATAAGCATCGCTTGAAATGCAAGTGTGTTATACAAGAACAAAGAGGACGGGGAAGAGAGGGGGGAGACAGACGTGAGGATAGACCACGTGTCCCGAATAGAGCGCCGTATTTTTAAAAAAAAGGGAGGGGGCCGGGGTGGTAACGGATTCACGTGAACAGTTTAGCACCGTGAATGCGATCTCTATTTTTCTACAGCTTGAATTCATGCGAGCTGCCAATTGCGGTAATTTGTGATGTCAATAGTGTTCTTTTGTTTACATTTCCAAACCTTTGTTGTCTCGGGGGTTTCTTTTTTTTTTGTTTTTTTTTGTCTCTGTCTCACTAATGGCGTTACTTTACTCGGCGCAATAAGGTTATTTAGAAACACTAGAACTTTAGTCACTGCAGATCGATAATAAACACTAATTTATATATACAGGGCCGCCGCGATGTCTTTGGCCACCTGTGTGCAAAATTTAAAATGCCGCCCCTCCCCCCCCCCCCCCCCCCTATTTTTAACAGAAAAAAAATTCCATTGAGACTGAACTGGACATTGTTCCAAAAAAGCCCTTCGATTTAAATCTATTTTTTTAGACCATTCCATTGTTTCCTTTCATATTCGCATTGTTGTATCCCTCAAGTACAACGATGAACCATGCACTATGAACAATTTCGGATTCAAGTGCCATTAGACATATGACATTTTGGTTCTTTGTGATGAGCATTAAAAACTGATCTCGTTCTGACTACTCACTTATGCTTCTGAATTTGTGACGATGAATTTATAATTGATGAGCTGCGGCAGGTATATTACAATGAACAGTGTAAATGATCATGATCTATATACAATTTCTCGATAACTTTGACAGCTCATCGGTGTACGTTACATGGTCTGGACATGGATATGTTAAACTATAACTTGTTAACATTATCACAAAAGTGAAAGAAAAAAAAATCCCAGTGGAACTTTTTCAAGATTTCATAAACTTTCATGATATTTATCACGATTGTATTATGGAAAGATGTGCATTGAATCCACAATCATCTGACATACATGGATTCAAAGTTGCCTATAAATTAATCCAACAAATGAAGCAACTCAGCGCTGAATATTTTTCATGAGTTTAATACAAAGTAAATAATCCAAAGTACACGTCACTTATACAATGACTTGAAATAAAACATAGAAAGGCAGTGTTTCTCACATTCCCGGGTGGCGACTCTTTACATAACAACACTTTCGTTCGATCTTCCTTTAGAAGCTGAAGCCCAGAAGAGCGCTGTAGGCTTCCACAGTGAGGTCCGTGAGTTTTTTTTTTATTGTTTTTTTTTTATTAAGAATGTAATAAAAAAGAAAAGAAAATTTGTCACAAATTTTAGATTTTATTTTTCATTTACATTCATTTAACACTGTGTATAGAATCCAAATTAACGATATGAAATTTCACTAAAACTTTGTTTTTAATTTTTTTGGAAAAGTGTGTGTGTGGGGGGGGGGGGGGTGAAATAGTGTTGTCTACATAATTTTTAAGCGTTGTAAAAAGTTATTCCTTGAGTGGAATTGAAGATACGGCGATTTCCGCCTAAGTTGGCAAGAGTTCTGAACATTTTTTGCCCCCCCCCCCCCCCCCCCCAATGTTGTTGGTCGGTTGTTGGCTTGTAGCTCCAAATAGCTAGTACAACTGAAGCGATGTAGGCGTATTATATTTTTAAATAAATAAACTTGAAATAATAAATTCTATGTAAACAAAAACTTAATATACTTTTTATTATTCACGATTTAACTTTACATGAAATATAGATCTAATAGTAATGAAATAAACTGATATTTAAACAAAATCTAGCTCACAACACATTGCACTGAGTAATCTAATTTCATCATTGTCACTGCATAACCACCATCAATTTCTTAACCTCTTCTCACTGCCGGCTAGGAAACACACACACTCCATATCACCCCTTTTTGTCAGGACGTTGCGCCTTTCCACACTCCATATGAGATGAACTAGCGCCCTCCCCTCCCCCAGTAAAAATGTTTTTAAAATTGACTTTTTAATTACGGGCAATAGATCTACTTACAGAGCGGGCTATGCGACTCAAAACAAATATTACAAACATCCCGCGAAAACTCAAGGCCAGAAAAGAATAGGCGCCTTTGGAAAAACCCTTTGGAATCCCTCGCACGCTGCTCCATTTTTTGGTTCTAGTTTCCAAAATAGTTTCGTATGTACGAATGTCGTTTATATTTTTAAATGATAATGGAATAATTGGAATCTGTATAAATTATTTAAGTATTTTTTTTTACTAAATTTTCTTTAAAGAAACCTTGAAATAATGATTTGGCCCAGGGGCGGACTGGGTATCAAAATCGGCCCGGGCATTTTTATACGACCCGGCCCACAAATTGTATGCCATATAATAGTCATTCAATTATACATATCCTCAAAATCATAGTGTTAAATTTAATAATGTATCGAAAGTAGTAAACTACAGGAATAATTTATTAGATGATTTTGAAACTATCTGATTAACAGCATTACTATATGAATACAGTATAACACTAGGAATGGGGAATCTCTTGAATGTGAACAAAATTCATGTACTTTGAACTTCACATTCAAGACATCTGAAGATCCTCTACCGAAGAACATATTGTTTAGGATTCAGTTTCACTCCTCGCCATTTTCCTTAGACACATTGACTTCAATGTACAAATATGACTCTTCATTCTCCATTAGTCAACTAACCATCTCACAAGGTCATGGGGGCGCTGTGGCTGAGTGGTTAAGCACTTGGCTTCCGAACCTGGGGTCTTGGGTTAGAATCTCGATGAAGTCTGGGATTTGGAATTTTGGGATTTTTAGGGCACTCCTGGACCCACCCATCTCTAATGGGTACTTGAATTTGGTTTGGGAAAGTAAATGCGGTCGGTCCATGAGCTGGCCACATGACACCCTGCTTGTTACACATTGACCAAAGAAACATAATTTGCTCTATAGATCGCAAGGTCTGAAAGGGGAACTTTACTTTACTCACAAGGTCATGAACTGCTTTCTCAATAAATTGCACTCTCTGCAACTAAGAACTGGCTACACACACAACAGAACATTTAGTTCACTTTTTGGAGTAATGTTATATCCTTACGTTCAGTCAAACAAATGCTGTCAAGATTGTTAGCAAAGCCTCTTTGTATTTCGACTTCACTCTATATCTTTGTCGTCTTATGGCATTGAGCCTGTTCATTTATAAAGGCTGTCATCATAACGTTTAGTGCTTGCGAGAAAATATTAATAATTGAATTGCTTTTTTATTTGCATAGGGCTCCAGCAATAGTTGCTTTCTATCTGACTTCTTTTCTGCTCCTTCCTTTTTCGATTTTTTTGTATAATTTTGATTCCAATCAACGCATTGCTACACTGTTCAAGATAATACTTGTGATTTGTGAAGGACTTTGTAGCGAGGCCAACTCGAGATCATGCGACAACTCCACCGAACCAATAAGAACTCGGATGTTCCAGGACATGTCAACTATAGGACTTGCAACACTGTTGTTGTTCCTTTGATAGATTCATCATAATATTATTCACACTAACGTCAATCTTTATAAAAAAAAAAAATAAAGGCCTTGAGCTTCTTGATTATCGTTGAGTCAAGTTTAGGAAGGAATTGACGTCTACTAGAAGCTCTATCTACAGATATGTAATGCTATAGATTAGTATTTGAATTAAAAAGTGTAAAAGATATTGTTGTGTTTAATTACGATGCTTTCTTTTTTTTTTTTTTTTTTTTAAAAAAAAGAATATTATAAATCTTAACAAAATTTACTGGCATTCATGCAGCCCTTTTGGTGGCCCTACCGGCCCAATTGGGTACCGGCCCACCCATATATAGCCAGTCCGCCCCTGATTTGGTCACCCCCTAAAGTCGGCCGCCTGCGTGCAATGCACACATTGCAAAATAGGTAGCGGCGGCCCTGTATATATATTCACTAATATATAAAGTAATAATAAATATTTTTAAAAGTCCATATTTCAAGAAAAAAAATAAAACACTTGTCCTTTTCTGCTACAAAACAGAAGAACATAACAAAATACTTTTTAAAAACATGAAGCTTATACTATATGTAATTGAATTGATTAGTTAGAATCATTCACTTAACTTCATGTGTGATTGACCTAGACATATAAATCTAAGACTAAGTCTGCTTTATTGATCCTTACGGAAATTTGATGTTATTACAAGGACTCTTTTCTCATATAAAGACTAAGACTAAGACTGCTTTATTGATCCTTACGGAAATTTGTTGTGATTACAAAGACTCTTTTCTCATATAAAGACAACACAACAGAAACATAAACATAAATACAACAGACAACATAAAGAGTTCATTCAGCGACTACACACAGGTGGTGCATTTCATGTTCCCTGATCAATGAGTGGCGGTGAAGGAGTCTGACCGAGTAAGGTACGAACGAGTTTTTGTACCGCTCTGTTCTTGTTTTGATTGACAGCAGTCGCCCACTTCGCGACGACCTGACGTAGTTCTGATGGGCTGGTGACCGTTGTCTTCCAAGATTTTTTCCATTTTTCTTAGGCACTTTTGTTCAAAAAGTTCCTTTAAATGTGGTCATGTTGTACGTGTCATTTTTTGCTCTTTTTATGATGGTTTCTAGGCGGCGCAACAGTTTAGATGGAGCGTTGCCTTGCCAACAAGTTGCTCCGTATTTTAGCAGAAATTTAGTACCAATTGTTTTTGTTTAGCTTTCCCTTTGGGTAATGATCGTATCACTTGTCTGGACAAAAGGGGATAACTTGTGAATGTTTACATAATCGCTTTTTAAATGAATAAAAAAAAAAAGTTCACTCAGGGCTCAAGATTCCTCAAGGGGAACTAATTCAATTTATACCATCACATCTGTCAAATACGATTTCTTTCCCTTGTTCAAGATACAAAACAAAACAATCAATTACCGATTGTTAATTAACTAATTGTTGTTTTTTTTATTGATGCTTGTGTTGTCATGTAAAAAAAAAATTGTTCGAAATTTCTGCTTAATCTGAGATCACGTGTGGAAGAAATTCTCATGGGACGAAAGCCTATTATAATGGCGGCGATGTCCATTCTAACTACGCCTCTGACCTTTCTAACGATGCATCAGCAAAGTCTTAATATACAAATGAATGAACCTAGCCCATAAATTTCTCTAATACAAATAGTTGGACGTACACGGTGTCTACTTGCTAGATAATAGATTTTAAATACGTTTCATGTATAATGTAAAAAAGAAAAGTCTGAAGAAAAAAAAACAGCTACGCACTAAAACTCTTATAAAGTTGTAGGGAAAGTTGTTACCATTCAAACAGTTTTTTATTTGTTATTTTTCTCCAATTCGGCAAGCGGCAGGCAAGGGCGGAGGTGAAAGGGAGGAGGCAGAAACTCACTTGCCAATAACACTCAGGGGATAAGGCCTTTAATCTCGTTTGCAGTAGCGATGAATTACAGCCCCTGACCACAATCGACACACACGCACACACACACGTTCTGTTTTTTTTTCTTCCCCGCCCCCTCCCCTGCTTTCCACCCCCTCCCTCACAAAGCTCTCAATCTCCAGTGTCGCTACACATGTTTCTAAATGAAATGGACGCGGGTAGCCAATACGTTTGAGTGGCTAGCGAAATGACCTTTCCTTAGTGACACTGTAAAACAGTACGAGTGACTTACTTCAGACTGCTTCCCAAGTCTCAGAGTGTGTCCATGTGTATAAGGTAGCTCACGATGGACAAACATGGCATTACAATTTCATACTTCCTTTTTTCCAATGCCTATATCAACTCACTCTTTCAACAAGAGAAAATAAACCTTCATTATTTATAGATATGGTTAAATATTAGGGTTTCGTCCCCTTAGTTAATTGAACACGTTATTTCTCGTTATTTTTCCAATATCTAATCAAGTTGAAGCTTTGGCATACGCTTGTCCCCCATACGGGAGGTACCAAATATTTAAATCCAGACCAACATACTACCATACTTGGAGCACCATCTGTGCAGACACCACTGATATTTTTCAAAGATATTTTATACTTTTCCCACAAATGAACTAACATTTTCACGTACACTCACATGCTGTCGTAGTCGTTTTAAGTGGATTTCAATAGAAAAACTCATCTCTAAACCTGCAACATTTATATGCAGAACCATTCCTCTAAAATACTGGGTATCCATGACGACGAAATTCTGATGCTAGCTATCAAAATGACGTTACAGTTCTTTCGGCTTCATGCATTCGACTGAAAGAACTTCGCTACAAATGACATACTGGAGTTTTTCAATTCCTGCTTAAACTAATGGAGCAGGCAGAGGAAACAAAGATGGATGTCAAGGAGCTGCGGGCAGGTAACTGAAGGGTCACTTCAACTGCAACTTTAGCTATGAGGTACTACACGTTCAACAGCAGAGTTTCTTACCAGAGCACTACGGGAGGTCCATGCTGTTACCATTGGGAGTTCATCCAAGGTTCATATTTTCCAATACGTTATGCTTCTCTATACAAAGTTTACGTGTTTACATTGAAATGTATGGATGTGTTGTTCATCCTTTTTCAAAACGTATATATTTTTGTTTACATATTAAAAATTAACATTTTTTTTCATAGTCCCGGACAGGTACAATTATGTCTATTGGCGGACCTAGAGTTCATCAATATTCAACTAGTCTCTCGTATATTAATAGTACTGACATTAGACCTTATAGTAGACAGTCCAGACTCTGCTACACGACCAGGCGTAACGATACGTTTCGTTAATGCGCATTAACTTAAACTGTTAACATAATTTCTGCTGCGACAATAAAAATGTTTGAAATTAATTCTGATTCAGTTGTCTATACTACCTATCCTCGAACAATGACTACTATAGTAAATTTCAATGAAAAAAAAAACAACCTTTGTATGTGTCTAGTTTACATTTTAGAATAGGTCCAAAAAATCCATATTTCGATGGTCTTATGCGACCCTTGACAATTTGGCAATCGAACCCCCAAGGGCATCGCGAACCGCAAATCGGGAACCCCTGGTCTCGAACTAGATAGTGTCTTAAAAAAGAAAAAAAATGTTTTCATTTGGGTCAGTTCTCTCCCTTATTGTTATCATCTTATGAACGTCTACGGCTCTTAATGAGATCACAGGGTGCAGCGTGAATGCATATCCCAAAGGCGCCGGTCGCACCCTAATCGCCCCTCTTCATGTCCATTCATAAACGTTCATAAACACACACATATAGACTATGCATTCAAAGCGCATACAACATGATCAGGCAACGATCTATTTGAAAAAAGCCGCTGTGGGACCTATTGGTCATGTGGCCCTTTGAGCCTTGATTGCTGCATCGCTGCCTCTAGATCCAACATATTAATTAACCCAAGTACTGAGAGGAAAGGAGGTACGGTTGCTGATTGTTAGAGCGCTTGGCTTCTGAGCCGGGGTCCTAAGTTCGAATCCTGTTGAAGAATGTGCTTTTTTCATTTCGGGATCTTTGGGAGTCCACGGTTGGTCGTTCTGCTGGCGACATGACACCCTCGTAAATCGTGGGCCATATTAACGGGTGGCCTTTACATCGTCTGCCTCATAGATTACAAGGTATGACAAGGGGAACTTTACTTTTTACTGAGAGTAACGTGCTTGACATTTACTGGTCAATGACATTTGCGAAACATTGGTCTCTCAAAGATTTAACGTTCTGGTCATTTTAGAGTGACCATTTCGGAAAAAAGGGAAAAGAACTAGAAAGATCATCGCCAGGATAACCTATTTCCGAGCATCCCATTGTTGATGTTGGTTAGTACCACACTAGGAGAGTACTGCGCATGTTTCGAGGTGGTCCAATCAAAACATGAGATAAAGCATCACGTGGTTGATTTATAGTTAAGCTCTTGCGTAAATAAAACAATGTGTTCTCGCGTCTGCTTAAGACTTTCTCAACTAAATGACTCACACAAGAAGTGTGTTTATACAACACGGCCTAGAGATGTTGTCATGGCAACATGACGTATCTTACAGATTTTGGTTTATAGTTATGCAAGACAATAGTGTAGATCTTTTGGGGATTCTCGCGATGATTCTCCTTGTTTACATTTCAAATTTTACAAAGCGTACATCAACTCACTCTGTCTGGTAAAAAAGTGTGTACACGTTATTTCTCCCACACCCATTCTCGGATCAAGTTGAAACTGCATACAATTACTCATTGGCATTAACAAGACATGAATCAACAACAAAAAATTAGTCAAAAATTAGTCAATTAATTACTGGTAATTTTTTATTTTGTTTGCTACCAGCAAGGGAAACTAATCCTTCAGTGTTCACATATATGGCTAAATTTGTTTAGTCCCTTACATAACTTATTGCTATTTCTTCCTCACGCATTATCCAATTTGATACTTTAAAGAATTATTTATTGTACCTAACAAAACATGAATACACTTTTTTTTAAAATACCAAATTAGTCAATTAATTAATGGTAATTAATAATTTCATTTTATTTCAGAAAGGGAAATAGCTTGTACATTATTGATATATATCGATATAAGCTTGGTATAATTTTTTTTTCTTTTGCTTATTTAGATCAAATTCAGTCACGTAGAAAAAAAAAAAAGAGAATGCAGTATAGAGAAATATGGAGGCGATATAATGAAACCTCAAGAGAAATGTTAGACATAAAAGTATCCAAAAGGGCGCCAGATTGAATGATCACTGGTGACAAGTAAATAATTTAAAGGTACTTTGAGCTGCCATCAAAAGAGCTTGCACATTTGATTTTACACTTCTTCTATCCAGCTTTTTGCTGCTGAGCTGTGAGCTCTTTTGCAGACTGTGCCAAGGAAAAAAAAGTGTGCAGTTTTCTTCAGTTGTTCAGCACTGCCGTACAGGGTGTTTGGTTATGTTGGGCTGTAGTGGAAGTACGGTCTGCCTAGGGTGGATTAGGAAATCATATCAACACGATTTCATTTAGTCGCAGGATAGATGGAATCCTGAGCAAGTGAGGAATTGAGGAATGGAATGCAATTGACAAATCAGCATAAATAGCAAAAATTTTTTTGCTTATAGGCATGATAGAGAAGGAGGCTTAGAACGAGGAAACTAAAAAGAGCGAGAGGTGGAATATTGTTCGATTACATTTTAACATATAAGACACATTACTAAATGGAGCCAACTTGGCAAAAGAGGTATGCAGTTCACCTTCACCTATCCATGAGTCTGTTGAGCTGTTGGGGCACCACACATGATCTGTCCACCGTCTTCTTCCTCTCCTGCCCTTTGTCTTGAATGGGATAATTTTTTGTTTACAGTGACAGGCTCGTCCATGTTTTGATGCTTTCTGCCTTTCCTTTGGTAATGTTTCTTGAAGGAAGGGCTTTTAGAGCCCTGATGACCGGATATTGGCCATAAAGCTTTCCATTTCCGTTTTTTAATGATCCTGTTTCGAATCTCCACATTTTAGATGCAGTCTTTGTATGTGATGTATGTAATTTTTTTTTTTACCTTTACCTATCCCTTAGTCTGTTGGACCGTTGGGGCACCACGCAAGATTTGTCGACCGTCTTTCTCCATTCCTCTCTGTCTTTCGCCTTTGTACATAGATTTATTTAATTACGTTTGTTTAAATATCTTCTATAGGAAATTGTTATGATTAACCTTAATCATATTAATCAGCTCTTCATTAACATTTTGATCACTAAGATTTAAATTGTAAAGTGAGACAGAAAGAAAAAAAAAAGAGAATTGAACGCAGTACATATCAGCAGCTTGACAAAGAGGGGGGGGGGGGGGGGGGGGGGGGAAACTGCTGTGTGGGCGACATTGTTCTGACCCTAGTTAATCCCCAGCATTCATTTCATGACTATGAGATGATCCATTGTTGCCTCTCTACTGAAGGAGGCTATGTATAATATCATGGGCGAACTGGCTATATGGGTATTTGGGCAAATGCGCGGTGGGCCGGTAAGGCCACCAAAATGGCCGCATCGATGCCACTCTGGCAAATATCAAATTGTTAAAGGTTTTATAATATTTTCTTATAAAATGGCCCTCTGAGCGTCGTGTTTAAAAAGAAATCTTTCACAGACTCTACAGTGTAATTCTATTTCAATTTAACAAAATAATGTTCATTCGTGCTACTAACAGGCTTCACCCCTTTTAGGGCCTACACATAATTAGTGATTAAAAAGCAACATAAGGTCTATATTTCTTACAAAGATATAGAGTCCACTGTATTCATTCATAACGATACATTATCAAACTTAACAAAATGATTTTGAGGACAGGTAGACCTCGAAATGGATGCCCGTTATATGATAAAGAATTTGTAGGCCGATTTTAAAGAAATGCCCGGGCCGATTTTGATATCAAGTCCGACCTGTAGCCTATATATATATATGGAAACCTACGGAAAAACAAGAAAATTGAAATACAAAGATAAGATAAGATTTTGTATTGAATGGTTTAAAAAAGCAATGTCAAGGCCACTAAATTGAAAGATCATTGCTACTAACTCAATATTCCATAGGCAACAGTGGACTTTCATCTCAACTCTCCAGCTGTACAGATAGTTGGTCACCATTTTGGTTTTTAGATAACTTTTATTTGCGTCGAGAATCTCTACGACAGTCCCCATATTGTTTTTTTTTTTTTTTTTTGTGCTGCAAACAAAGAGGTTTTAAAAAGTAAATTCTGCAAAAGCAAAAGTGCAGACAAGGATTAATATTCTTTTAAACATACATGGGTCTCTAACATTTTCTATTGTCTGATTTTTTTTCTTTTCCTATTATCTGTACACCAAATAGCTGGCTATGTATACATTCTCTGTTCCACAGTTGCACACATGACTATTCAACGCCTTTTAATAATACTTATCAGAGTGATAATTGTATAACAGGTGAAGAGCACAATGCATTTTTATGACGATATAAATTGTGAAAATAATCTCAGTAATATTACACAGCTAGATCCCCCTTCCTCCCTTATTTTTTTAAGTAGCTCAAAGGTGTGTGTGTGTGGGGGGGGGGGGGGGGTAAATATATTTTATTGCCTCCATATTGCGAAAAGAAAAAAATTCAGGCGTTTTTACAAAAGTTTAATCGCCTTGTTTTTAAGTGAGAGATGCAGAAAAATCTGGCAAAATCTAATGGCCAGATATCAATTTATTGAGAGAAGATCTAAAAATCAAGGTTTAAAATATTGAATAAATTATTTATAACACGCGCAATGGGAGACTGGGTTTATTTTTGTTACCTTTATCATCACTCTACATCGCTAGTGCTCAAACGTAGGTATTCTTTATAAAGTGGCTAGAATTGCGTTAAGTTTTTATCAGCGTATATATTGAGGTTTATTTCTAGGAGTACGCCTAGTAACCGAACGTTAGAGCTGTATTTTAATAACTTGAAATTTTAACCCTAGACAAGAGATTGAGATGCTTTAGAATGATACCAGGCATCACCTACAAAGACCGCACGGGGCCTTAGGATGACCAGCTGACCACTGTAAAAAACAAAAACGCAAACTAAAACTTTATGGCCATATCAAGAAGTCCTCATGTCCCCCGAAGACATTCTTCGGGCAGACAGCAAGCGATGGGAAGACAGGATTAGAGAATCAACAGGCCTGTCATTGAAAAAAGAATTAATTACCTGTTCCTCAAACTCTCGAGTAGAGTGAATCATCCCAGGAAAATAGATTTCATTTTGAAACAAAGTAAATTGCTATTGGTTCTTATTTCGTTCTCCATGATCGGGTTTACTTTCTTTAATTTCCCTTGCCGGTATCAAACAAAATAATCAATTACTAGTTATCAATTCACCAATTGTTTGATTTTGTTTTATTGATTCATATCTTGTCAATGCCAATGAATAATTATGCAAACTTGATCTGAGAATGGGTGTGGCTGAAACAAACGTTTTACAAGACAGACAGATTAAGTTGTAATAAATGAAAGCAATACGGGGGATGAAAATTAAAATTTTATTGCACTCAGCCTTTGAGACCTTGTGACTGAATGGTAGCCATGGCATTTCGGGGTTGACTCTTGGTGAAGACTGGAATTTGGTAATTTCAAAATTTTAAGGACGTCCCTCAATCCAATCCAATATAATGGGTACCTAACATTTCTTGGGGAAGGTAAAGGCATTTGGTCGTTGCACTTTCCACATGACACCCTGCTCGTTAATCGTGGACCAAAGAAACAGATGATCTTTACATCATCTGCCGTATAGATGTCAAGGTCTGAAAGAGGTGCTTTACTTTTTAATAGTAGTAAAAAGTAAAGTTCCCTTTTTAGACCCTGAGATCTATGCTTGAGACACAGCTCTAATGGGCACCTGACATTAGTCGGGGAAAAGTAAAGACAGTTGGTTGTTGTGCTGGCCACATGACACCATCGCTAACCGTGGCCATAGAAACAGATGACCTTTACTTTTTAATACGCGGGAGATATGTGGAACCTTAAGGAATACGAAAGAAAGTGAGATTATGAAAATTGTGAGAGATTATGAAATAGAGAGACAAGATAAACCATGTCCATCATGACGGATTGAATGATCCATGTTGGCAACTAAATCATAGAAATTACTTTGCGCTACAAGCGATAGGGTTTGAAATATTTCTACTGCAATGCTTAAATTGAAAAAAAAAAGCTTTCTTTAAAATATCGATAGCGTATCAATACTTCCGTATTCTGTACACCGGATACACCAAAGTCTGCATTTATGAAAAACCCTCCATAGGTTAAAATGCTTTGTTGCAGTTGTACTGCAGTTGTAGGCATGCTTATGTTTACGACTTTTAGATCTTGTCTTATAGATTACAGACTTTACTGCAAAAGAGAAGATTATTGCATGTCTACATTTCAAGTGTCAATCTAATCGTGCATGGCAATCAATGACTTAAACCCTGCCAATTCAGGCAACCTTTTTCATTCCATAATGGCACTAGGAAGGAAGGAGCACTTGTACGATTTTGACTTTGCATGTGGAATAAGATATGTGCCTCTAGCTTCCTGAGGCAACTCAGTTGTATTCATGGCAATTTTGTTAAATTATGCATAAAGTTGTTAAGCGAGATTATGACTGCAACTCTTAAAAAAGCTAAATAAAAAAGTACAAGAAAACTGCAGCAACGTAGAGGTGAAACATAGCACCAACAGAGATTCACAGGTGTTTAGAATAAGCAACACCTGGAGCTGTTGTTTATCGATCGGGTGTTTCACCATAAACAGATATTGGACTAACAATAACCGGGCCCCACTCGTGTGCTTATGTTAAGTGACCGCCGTGTTTTGGTTTCGATCGGGTAAACACGAGCTCAAGGTGATGGAATCTGCTTGGCCCGTTATCTGGAGACATAGGAAGTGGACACCTGCTGAGGTCATGACGACTCTTGTGTATTGGAGAAAGGGTGTGAAGGGGTGGGCGCAAATACTGTTTGAAGAAAAGCTCAAAAAGATAATATTGTCACGTGGTATTGGAAACTGGCGCTCCATCACTTCTGCTACTTTGATAAAGAGTCGCCACCCACGCAGCTTTATAGAAGAAGCATTAGGGGCCGATCTTTCCCGACTCCCGTGTCTGGAGCCGAGACCATTCGTTAGAGAATGCACGAGCACTGACCTGCGTTGTGCAAACCTGTGACGTGGCACGAGCTATTGGTCTAAACTGCCCACAGGTTGTGACGTTGCAGGTCAGTGTTCAGGCCTTCTAAAACGATTGGTTTCGCTTGAGCTCACTTATTAACTGGATGATGACTTTACTTTAGGGTAGGGCAAAGAGTACTCTCGGTCTTCGAGATTCATCCATTTGGTCCAATAGTTCATATTTAATAATCAGCTGCTTAAGTGTAAACATTTTTCGGTAAACATTTTTGGTACACATTTGTTTGTAAAATGTTTTACATGTTTCGGATGTTCCTTCAGAGTTGAAGATAATTACTTCCTAGTCCAAACCTCCCGCAGGACGACGGGTGATGGGAACGGGCAGGGTTTGAATCCGGGACCTCCGCTAAATCTGAACGACAGGCCAGCGCGCAAACCGCACGACCCGGCAGCCATCCTGAAGGTACCATTACATTTTTGGTAAACATTTTTGGTGCGTATTGAATTGCGTGTCACTCTCTTTTACTTTTACAATTCCTCTATTCAAGTTGCAAACTCTTCACGGAAACTGAAACCTTGGTGGACACGGATCTAAGGATTTTCTAAAAAAAAACATTTTATGTATATCTTGGAGAAGAAAAAAATGCTCGCTAATTGGCCACACAGAGAAATCTCTAATTGAACCGTTATGCTTTTTTCGTTGCTTATTAAGAGCAAAGCAATCGCTCTTACAAAAGCTGGTCAGCTGTATAAAGTAGGAATTGTCTTTTAATAAAAAAAATGATGTTATTTTTTCTCTATTCCTTAAGTTGAAACTAACACTTTTCATTTGGAAACTCCCAAACAAGGGTCGAAAGTCGTTTATTTTGAAACCGAACCATGTATTACACTCCTAAAACATCATCTTTGATGTAGTGACAACGAAATAAATCCAGTGTCTCGCAATCTGGTAATCAGCTAACAAATCACGCCAGGGGCGTATCCACATAAACAAAAGTAAACGCTCTAGGTAGGTCCAATGCTAATCAAGAAAAGTGTCACAAAATGACGTCATAGAATAAGCGGCATTTAAACGAGGCAAGAGCGGAAGTGAGATGGTTGCGTCAGAACTTCAGTAGAGGTCTCTGCATATTAACATATTTTGTCTAAAAGATAAAAGAAAGATGATATTGTCTTTTCTGTTGTTCTATAAAGCACTAAATTAATTACTAGAGGCAGTAAAATTGTTACGAAGTTCGTTGAATTTCAATTTCGGCAGTATTCTCAGCAGCTTTGATCCAAACTCTATTGGAGGCAAGGTTTCCGTGCTGCCTTTTGCGGTTTCAACAAAGACCACTCGAGTCCAATATCACTTTCAGTGGGGTAGCTAAGGTGGGATGCGGAGGGGGGAGAATTTGAAAATCCCCCGGGCCCCCTCTTGAGGGAAGCCCCCAAATAATTTTTTACATTAAATATATAATATTACCCAAAATGCAGGGGCCCCCAAAGAGGTCAATCCCCCGGGTCCCCAAACGATGGAAAATTCTTAGCTACGCCCCTCTTCACTTTGATAACATTTGATAGCCAACTTGACTAATCCCAACACCCCTAATTTGACAATAAGGATCAAAGTTTTGGTCGAAGAGAGAGATTTCAGATCTAAATGTCTGAATAGATTATTACACTCACCTTGTACACTTAATAAGTACAATACATGGTCGGATTTGCGACATTCAAAAAATTTGCATCCCAACAGGGCTACACCCTTAAAGGAGCCTCTATAATCAAAAATATATAGATTTTAACAAAATATACAAATTAAACTGATAGATTTAATAATGCTAATTACATGCATACTGAAGCTTCAAGAGTGTAGGCGCCTCCAAACTAATACAGCCAGGGACTCCACTTATTGAAATCCGAAACTGATAATATCTCATTAATAAGTCCGCGCTATTATGCATCGCGCTATTTTCTAGGCGCAATTTAGTCAGCGCTATTTTATCGGCGTTAATTTGTCGCTCACTATTTTGTCTCGCGAACCGTTTTACATCGGAATTCAAACTCTGGCCCCCTTCTGTCAGTTTGTTGGTCAAGCGCTGTATATCATTCAGTCACAAACCCCAACCATTTCATAATAGTAGAACTTATCAGTTCGAGCCTGCTTTAGATTCCAATGGTAGAAAAAATTAGTCGCTCATTATAGCATCTTTTCTTATAATGTAGCATAAGAGGTTAAGAAACTTTAGTTCAATATAATAAATATCCACCAAACCACCCTCCCTTTCCCCTAAAAGAAAATACTAGTAATCATAGTAATTGCTTCCTAGTGGCTTTTGGAGTAGTCAATCTATTTCTGAGAGCTAATCAAGCCACCCAGTATGGTTACACCCCTGGATCTGGGAGGGGGGGGGGGCTCGGGGAAGTCTTCCACTTGTCATCTCGTAAAGGCCGCCGCTGCGGCATAGCGTGATGGGCTCACAACGCTCATCTCTCCCAGCGTGAAGCTCCACTATACATCATCACTTGACCGAGCCGCAACAATGGCCGCTAATAGGAAGATACCCTCACGGAAATAAAGCACCCCTAAACTAGGTCTGACCTGAGAGTCAACGCTGAATGCTAAACTATGGAGTGGGACATGTCGGCTTTGTTTGGGCCTGAGTGTGTATGTGTGTACACGGGGAAGGGAGTAGAGAGAGCGATGGGTGGTAGGTTGATGTATTATGGGTTATAGTTTAGATCCTAGAAGTTAGTGATTTCGGTAGTTTGATTGATACTAAAACTTCATGTTGGAAATGACTGTCCTGTAGTTCATCCAACACTTTATCCAATTTTCAACCATGAGATGTGGTTATTTTAATCTATTTACAGAACATTACAAATAGGTATTTTTAAAAAAATCAGCTTAGTTAATGAGGTACAACGCAGTACGTGACATTTTGGCGGCACCGTTTTGGCCCCGCCGTTTTGGCGCAAGACGTTTTGGCGCTGGGGACGTTTTGGCGCGAGATATAATTTTAAGATAATTTAACAAACACGTAGCATTTATAACGTATTTATAGCGTATTTATTTCACATATTGTATGTATAGTATGAATTCTAACACCGTCCAGCGAACTGTTTTTTGTTATATAATTATAAAGGTTTTGCTTATTTCATGACTATAGGCCTATAATAAGTCAGATTCCTGAATGGTAATGCTATCCCCTCCCCTTTATTTATATGTGAGTTCTTCTAATCGCACTGGATGACATTTTTCGATTTCTTTCGAATACAAAATATTTGTATTTGGCATTAGTGTAATACTTTCATATAACAAAAACCATGTTAACATCTAAAGCTCTATTACGCTGAATGACGACAATAACTCCACATATAGTACAGATCAAGACACGGAATGTGGTTAGTACAAACTCTAACGTGAATCCACCAATGTAAACAAACACTAGGGGCGAGAATAGATAGAAATAAATTCACTACACTAAGATACTTTGAAAAGATATATTTTGAGAAATAGGATAGGGGTGATTTGGGTGACCCATCTCACATTGACTCAGGCAGGGCCGCCGCTACCTATTGTGCAATGTGTGTATTGCACGCAGGCGGCCGAATTTAGGGGGGGGGGGGCCAAATCGTTATTTCCAAGGTTCCTTTGTTTTTAAATTTATTTTTTAAAAAAAATGTTTTATAAATTCAAATTATTCTATTATCCTTTGAAAAACTAACTAAAGACAAAACAAAGCAAACGATATTCGTACATAAGAAATTACTTTGGAAACTTTGGAACAACTAAAATAGAGCAACCTAAAAATGATTTCGCCCATTAGACTAAGACTAAGACTGCTTTATTGATCCTTATGGAAATTTGTTGTGATTACAAGGACTCATTTTCCCATATAAAGACAGCACAACAGAAACATTCACATAAATAGTACAGACACAACATAAAGAGTTCATTCAGCGACAACACACAGGCATCTTGGTCCTTTTCATGTTTCTTGATGTTGATATAGTCTAACCGAGTGAGGTACGAACGAGTTTTTGTACCGCTCTGTGTTTGTCTTGATTGACTACAGTCGTTCACTTCGCGAGGATCTGACGTAGTTCTGATGGCCGTTATCTTCAAAGATTTTTTCAACTTTTCTTAGACATTTTTGTTCAAAAAGTTCCTTTAAATGTGGTAATGGTGTGCGTGTGATTTTTGATGCCCTTTTTATATGACGCTTTCTAGGTGGCGCAACAGTTTAGATGAAGCGTTGCCTTGCCGACAAGTTATTCCCTATGTTAGCAGATTTTGTATAGTCGCGCTGTAAAAAGTATATAGGATCTTCTTGTTTAGTTTAAAGCTATTGAGTTTGTGTAGAAAAAAAAAGTCGCTTGGCTGATTTCTTTGTCAGAGTTCCAAGGTGGTCCGTGCTTTATATGTATCTATAATACTATTGACCCGGGCTGCCTCTTTATTGTTAAACTTCTGAAAGAAAACGCATCAATATTGGTTGACCTTTTTATATTCTCTCTTCTTACTACGAGAAAAAAGCCTTGAAAATGCTAGGAAAAAGAATTTCTGAAGCTGAAAACGCCAAAATACGCTCAGCGCCGGGGACCGCCCGGAATCAGACCCCTTGCCGACTTGAGCGGAAACCTGCCGCATCTTCATTTCTATCTCCAGGAAGAACTTTTTACAACACTTAAAAATTATGTAGGCAACATAATTTCCGAAAAAAACAAACGAACTCGATTTAATTAAATTTCATTACGTAAATTTGAATTTTATACACAGTTTTAATTAATCTAGGCCTAAATGAAAAAAAAAACAACTAAAAATTATGAATAATTGTAAGTTTCTTTTCTTTTTCCTTTCATTTTATAACGTGAAAACTACGGACCTCACTGTAAAATCCTACGTAGCTCTTCTGGGCCCCAGCTTGTAAGAGGGTTCGAGCGAAAATTTTGTTATCTAAGGGGTCCCCACCCGGTGAGAAACACTGCCTTACATTGTTTTATTTGAAGACATTGTATACTTGACTTGTACTTCAGACTATTTACTTTGTATTATTAAACTCAAGAAAAACATTCAGCTCTAAGTTGCTTCATTTTTTGGATAAATTTGTAGGCACCTACGAATCCACTTATCTCAGATGATTGTGGATACAATGCACGTCTCTACAATACAATCGTGATGATAATTATGAAAGTTTAAGGAAAGTTGACAAAGTTCCCTCTTCAATGGCTTTAGCGTTGTTGTTTTTTTCCGATTGTTTATACATTGCAGCTTCCAATTACAAACAAGTTAACATTGCCACATCAGACCTTGTAAGTTCGTTAAGCCGTCAGGGTTATCGAGGAATAGTATATAGATCATGATCATTGTAATATACCCTCTGCAGCTCATCTCTCATAAATTCATCGTCGCAAATATAAGCGAGTACGAATGAACGAGATCAGCTTTTAATGTTAATAAGAAATAACCAAGTTCAAATATTTCTGAAGGCACGCAAAATTTGAAATAGTTCCTAGTGCATGGTTCTTGAATATGAAATTATGAAAAAGGAATGGACTGCAAAAAATGGATTAAAATCAAAGGGCACCTTTGGTACAGTGTCCAGCTCAGTCTTAATGAATTTTTTTCTATAAATAAAGAAAGGGGGGGGGCGACATTTTTTAATTTTGCACGCAGGCGGCCACACCTCTCGCGGTGGCCCTGGACGCAAGTATAGTTAAACAAATGAAGACATGACAGACTAGAAAAACTTTCGCTATTTCATTCTATTATATTTTTAACTAAAAACCTGTGGCATTCTATACAAACAATGAGAAAAGTCCAGTCGAAGTGAGGAAAAAATCAAAATTTCGAATGAAGGATATGTTTATGTTTGTGATAAGTTTAGTGCAAACCACTGTAAGTATGAAGTATGGATGGCAGCCTGGTGTTGTGTAATGCTAGAGATTTAACAATAATTACATAACAAACTTAAATACCAAAAATAGAGGACAAAAACATTTCTTCTTCTGTATGTGAAAAATATGTCTTAACACAAACACTCATGCGAAACATAAATATGCATAATTCTTTTTAAAGAAATAATACAATGAACGTGCATAATGTATTTCGCGCCAAAACGTCTCTTGCGCCAAAACGTCGGCGCCAAAACGGCCTGCTTCGGTACAACGCTGCTCACTCCAAAGTCTTCGCGTACCCCTGGGTTTACGCGCATCCCACTTTGGAAAACGCTGATGTAGTGTCATACCACAGATCTGTAACAGCTTGGGGTTATTGCGTGGAGACTAAGGGCCCAGGAGAGATCTGAATGGAAGGATGTGTTGAAGCAGGTCAGAGCCCTCCATGGGCTGTAGCGCCACTGGGATGGAAGGATGGATGGAGTTATATCAACTTATTCCTTAGATCTTTCGGTCTTGTCGATGGTTCCGGGTTCGTACCCTGCCAGCTCCCATCCCCGTCGTCCTGCGGGAAGTTTGGATTAGGAAGTGAATTATTTTTAACTCTGAAGGATCATCCAAAACTTGTAAAACGTTTTTACAAACATATTCGCACCTGATAAGTCTTACAACTTACACACAGGAACAGAAAAAAATCAAGGAATGAATTAGGCAAAGATCCAATCATGATCAACCAGAATGTTCAAGCGACGTTCCATCCGGTTCTAGAGGGCCTAAAGGGACCCTATTTAAGAGCAAATGTGTCAGAGTCACTTCCCTTCGTGAGAAATTTTACATTATCAATAAGTTTTAATTCACATTCTTTAATATTTTTTTAATTTATATAAACTCATAATCGGTGTTATTATACATCTTATTCATAAATGTCACAAAGATTCAGTAATATATAGGGATGTTTTTCAAGGTCAAAATGATTAAATTTAATTTTACTCTCTTGTGGGCCATAAAAATGTTTAAACTAATGCCGCCTATTGAATGCTTAATTGTAAAAGATTTCTAGCTTTCGGTGTACCAAATGACATTTTTTTTTGCAACATTAAACGAATTTAATAATAAAATTCAAAAGAACAAAATTATCACAACGCATTACAGGTTGCAAATTGCAACAAATTTCAATGGGTAAAAAAAACTAAACATTTCAATGTACAAAAACATTCTCTGTAGTTGTTTTTTTTTTTTTATTTCGCAATGGCAGCACGTGGCGTTTAAAAATAGTATTTACATATGTTGCATGTTAAATCTGCTCTGTCCCAAACCCAATGTTCTATAAATGCAATGAAGTTTCCAGTGAAAACATCTCAAGTCACAGGGCAGCAGGCACGTAGAGAAGAAATAACAACAAAAAAAAGGTCAGAAACTACAAAGACAAACCCAAATTTAAACGACTCAAATTTATCTGCTAACAATAAGCACTAAATTGTCAACAAAAAAAACCCAACATAGTTAGGAATTAACATATTATTTTTCTTGTTTGATTATTGTACAAGTTTCATGCATTCCATCAGAAATGAAGATTATAACATCCTAGCCCATACCTCCTGCAGAATGGCAGGGGTTAAACTCAGGACCATTATGATGACAGTCCGAATTGCATACCATACACGACTCGCAAAGACCTTCCTTCAGGGAACAGTACCAGGAAAAAGAAAAAGAGGCAGACAGAGAAAGCCATAGGAAGACAACATAAAAGAATGGACGGGCCTAACATTGATAGGTTCTAAACATGGCAAAAGACAGGGAAGAATGGAGAAAGACGGTCGACGAGTCTTGCTTGGTGCCCCAACGGTCCAACAGACCAAGGGATAGGCAAAGGTAAAGACGACCAGGCTGCCACCCTTAAGGGCGGAGTGGAACAAGAGGGAGTTGAGTCATCTGAGATTTGATGTGTATTGCACTAAAACCAAATATTTGTGGTTAACAGCATAAACTATTAGGGGAGGTTTCATTTTGAAAAATTGACAGGAATGAAATTTATGATAATCACTAAATAGTTACTGTAAATTACAACCTTATAAGAAATAACTGAAAGCTTTTTTTTATTTGTATGCTGCTTGTATTAAAGTTTTCAAAAGTAGAACAGATTTAGAAAAAAAAAATTATGTAATATTTGTGTACCACTGTGAAGTTAAATTAGATTAAGATAATCACAATGGGAATGTGACGCTAATAGTTTCACTAAAGCCGTTCACACTTTTTTTTCCCAAGGAAAGAAATTCTCACAAGAGAAGTGATAATGCTAGTTATTACTAACTGTAAGAAGATGTTACTGAATGGGACAAACTTTGAGGATGAAAACAGCTTGAGATTCAAACAACAGCGCTAAACTGAACACTCCAAGCATAACAAAAAAGAAACTGTCTTAAAAAACTACTACTATATATACATCAGTTTGTAGAACATGTTTAAGTAAGGTATGGCATCAGAAAAATTTTGTGCATGGAACAAAATGACATAAGCCACACATCTGTTTATAAGATCTGGTTCATAATTAAAAATTTAAAATAAATTTTAACTAAAAAACTTTTTTTTATTATTTAAAATTAGATCAAAAAATTCTACTTTATGATAAATTTCTTGATTTAAGCAACTTTATACAAGTAATAGATTTCAGTCCCTATGTACAGTGATAAATATAAGTTATGGTTTTACATTACGAAACACACTTTTCACTAGCATACTAGATTTATTGACCTGAGTGACATGCTGTAGGTACTGATTTCATCATTTCAAACAGATTCACACTTTTTTTTTATTTCCTTATAGCCATCAATGACACAGACATAAAATAAATCCAATCAATCAAGTCCAACACTTTCACACACAAAGCTACATAATGTCAACTTGTCATACCTGTAACACATCGCAGCATGAACCCAGACAAATCAACTAACAATCAATAATGAAAGTTTCACAGTTGAAAGCAATTACGTTCAGACAACGTAAGACAATGAATCAATTCATTTATTTCACAGTTTTAACCCATAGCCTTGTATAAGAAGTCAGTGTTACGTCCCTTTGATCAAATTCCCTGAAATACAGAAAGACACATCGTCTTTAGCCTGGTTGTCCTTGACCGACACAACAGTTAGCTTACTGCTGCTCAGGTCTATTGTATTTCCTCTTTTTCTCCGTTTGTTTGTTTTTTGTTTTTTTTTGCAATCAAGCAACATTTCTTTCAAGGCCATGAAGTCACTGAAGGTCAGCAAGATTTCAAAAATCAAACCTTCTAATTCTTCCTTTCTCTCCTGCAGTTGTTGTGTAAAGTCTGACATTGAACAATTTGCTAAGCGTTTTTTGAGCTCTGCCTCAAGGTAAGACTCAATGATTGTAATATATTCTTTGTGTATATCTGTGTAACAAAACTTGTTCATTTCTGTGTCCACAAATTCTTTATAGTATTAGTCTAAAATCCATTCTGAATGATTTGATAAGGCTCCTCCATAATAATATCTTCTATACAACCAATACCTGTATCGAAATAGGCATCTTTCGATGAGAGTCCAGTTTCTGGATCTTCGTCTAATTTGTCATCTCCAATGAAAAGGTCAACCTCCATGTCACCTTGTGCATGGATATTGTTGGATTTAGAAGCCATTAGAAGCTCTATGTATTAAATTAACAAATTGTTATACGTCACAAAATATACGTTTCATTTGTATGGTTTAAAAATGGTTAAAATTGTCACGCATTTTAACTCTCTGGTATCTGATATTGAGCTTGTCTTTTCCAACTTCATATTTATGAGAAGCTGCTTTTTCAGCATTTGTAAACATTAAAAAAGGAACAGACTATTAGACGTGGAGCAGCGCCTCAAATAAAAATTACGAACCAGTGAACCGAATTCTATGATCAGTCATCTCAGCATATAGATGCAAAAACATATGGGGGGGGGGGGGCATAAGGGGTACTCAGACTTACAAAAATTGTAAAAGGGGGACACATAGGTCAAAAGTTTGGGAATCTCTGCTTTACGTTATCGCGCAATTTAAAATTACTTCATCAAGGTATGCTTATCAACATAACCAGGGCCGGCCTTAGACGTAGGCAAACTTGGAAGCCGCCTAGCGCCTGCGATTGGTGAGACCTAACACAGGACTTAATTAAATTAATTATTTTTTTTGGAGAAGAAATTAGCGAAACTAGTCCCTAACGTTAGTGTTGGAGTCACGTGATTTTTTAAAAATAAATTACGTCATTTTATTTTTTCACTGTTTATTATTGAATTTTTCTATTTCATTCAGGGCCACCAAATTCACTTCTCCAGGGCCTCCAATTATCTAAGGCCGGCCCTGAAGTAATTACTACTATATAGAATTACTAGTAATTCGGAACTGTAGCAAAAATAACTGTAAATCTTTCCCAGATAAAAAAAAAAAAATCTACAAAATGACGGTCATGAACAACCAATGAACCTTTGAACCAATTAGATCTAGCCCATTACATCACCATAGTTAGTGTTGAATGTGTTTTTCTGGGGATTTTTTTTCCGCAATGTAAAAAGGTAATTAAACTTGTGCCTTGGTTGTAAGCACTTAGTTGTGTGAAGGACCAACTTCAAAGAGAAGAATAAAAATCAAATCGATTGCTGTCGTCTGTTGTTTGGCAGGGCTCAGAACTCCAAGCGCAGACGTCTGAGTGTTTAGCAGTGATGGTGCAGGGCTATATGGTGTAGTTTAATGGTGCCCAAACTACGGACTGAGGGTCGAATCCGGCCCGTGGCTTGTGCTATCTGAGATTTGTACCCACAGTGCAGAATAAAGACGCAGAGGATCAAAAGATTGTTGAAAAAAATAGTCCAAAGCCGCAGTGTAATCTGTAGGACTCTACTTTTTTTTTAGTTACCGCATGTCTGAAATTTAAAATAAACCCCAGGCTAAAAAATGTTGTGCACCACTGATGTAGTCTGTAGACTAAATAGCAAGTTCAATCCAGCCGACAAAACAATTTGACTTCGTAACACTCGCACATGACGTCATCCAACCATTAAGAATCAAAGTGCTTATTCACTGATGTACATTAACCCCCCCCCCCCCTTCCCAAGCCATTACAGGTATCCTTATACTGGCTGATTGATTTAATATATCTCCTGTATTCGAAAATGTAAGAAATGTAAAAATTTCTCCCACTGGTTAGTCCCGGTGTTTCGATATCGATAACCTTTAGGGTAAACTTACTAGCCTTAACCTTTAGACATCATCAGACTTGGCAAAGCCTTGAAATTAAAACCTGCTCACCTGAGACCCCCCTTCTACCATCTGCGCTTACTCTTCCCCGGTCCTTGCCAGCGGGATTATTGAGCAATTCTATACAAAAACATACCTCAACATAACAGACATAGCATAACAATACAAAAGTAACATAGCAAGCATAACATAGCATTGTCTATTAAGTGCAAATATCATGTGGATGTTTCGTTTCTTAAATGTATATGTCAATGACTGTGATTCCTCTATTTGAAGTTGTAAGCAGAGTTGCTGCCAACCTTTAAAGAAGCGGCGGGCGAAAAGTCAAAAACGCGCCTTTTTTTGTGTGTGTTTCCCAGCAAGGGGAAGTTACTGTTCGTGTACACTATGTTACATTAGCAGACGATCTTGTTGTCTGGAGCAAGGGATACAAATAGCGCATCGTAAACAAAGGCCTAGGTTTTAGTCGCGAAAATTACACAGCAATTTATTTACGTCTGCTGAGTTTATACGTGGGTCGTTTGATGATTCGTCCTTTCCCGCCTTCTGCCATTCTTTACTCTTTTTAAAATGTAGAGTGTGAGTATGAAGATTGGAGTGATTAGGAGGCCAAAAGGTTTAGAGCAAAGAGCATCTGTTGGGATTGGTGAATTCTGTGTGACTTGTGTATCAGACTTATCTACGTCATTGGGTGACAAATGTAGGGTATTAAACTGTATTAGTCATTGCGTTGTAAAGCTAGACAGACTTATACTTAACGACTTTGACAGCGTGGCAGAAGAGGCTTGGTATGCGGGAGGATTGGGGTAGGATGTAATAATGTTCAAATCTGCACACAAAAAAACACACAGAGATGTAAAATAAACAAAACAAACGAAACATTAGTTAATCACACGTCACACTTGGGCAAGGAGAAACATAAGACTATCATGCGTCGCAGTGAGGCAGGGTGAAACATGAGACTATCTTGCGTCACAGTGAGGCAGGGTGAAACAGGAGACTATCTTGCGTCACAGTGAGGCAGGGTGAAACATGAGACTGTCTTGCGTCACAGTGAGGCAGGGTGAAACATGAGACTATCATGCGTCGCAGTGAGGCAGGATGAAACATCGGGCTGTCATGCTTCTCAGAGTGAAAAGATTTGACTCCGAAATAAAATATCAAACAAAATATAAAAAAAATACTTAAAAAACAAACAAACAAAAAACAAAGTTTATATTAAGTGAATCAATTAGTTTGGATCAATAATGTAATTAAATTTGTAATAAGCCTCAGACGACAATATATAAAGGGGATTAATTCAGTTTATACCACCACTTCACCAAGTACTATTTCTTTTTCTTTGTTTGAGATACCCAACAAAGTAATTTATTACCAATAGTTAATTAACTAACTGGCTAAATTTTTTTTTATTGATTCTTGTGTTGTCAGGTAAAAGAAATAATTGTGAAAACTTTTACCTTGATCCGAGATTGGGTGTCGGAGAAATAACGTGTACAAACTTTTGGTCAGACAGAGTTGATATAAGCTTTGTAAAAAAAAAAAAAAGGTTTTGCGCCTCAACTTTCCACCTACACACACACCGACACACACACACTAACAATTCCCACAGACAAAGTAGCTGATGTTAATCAAGTCTAAACTAACACAAATGTTAAGCACTGCCAGGAAACAAATAAATACCGTGTCTTTACGCAGCGATGGATAGTCCATTAGCGGAAGAATACAAGTTTGATTTGATTTTGATTTTGGGCACATCGGCACAATTTAGGCCATGTCGTGCCTGCAGTCCCTCAAGGGCCAATCTCCCTCCACACAACAAGGGCCAAATTCCATACAGTCAAATCATTAAAATCAAGGTCTATTCACAGTTAAAATAGTAGAGGTAGTAAAAATTTAATAATTTGGTAAAAATCTAATGTAAATAGTACATCTTTACAAATTCATAAATCAGATCTTCGTAGACAACCCCACAGTACCTTCCCAGGGTCGACATTATTGAATAGTGTTTTTAAATTAGTGGCTCTAAAATATTTCTCCCTGACATCCTGGTATCTAGGGCAGTCGATGAGGATATGTTCTAGAGATTCTAGTCAAGACGAAGCAACAGTTGAAATTAAAGAGATATTTGTTAAGGGGCTTCCCCGGATACCTGGGTGCATTATCTAATGTCTGATATGTACCTGTAGCAGTAGCACCTCTGGAAGTTACTTATTAACTTTTAAGTTAAAAAATGGCTGAGACGGATTTTGGGAGTCAGTTACACAAATCGGATCTCAAACAAGGAAATCCAATGCCGAACTGGGAGTCGAACACTTAGTGAGGTTGTGACAGAGCGTCGCATGAGGTTTGCGGGACATGTTCTACGACAAAATGAACTACGCATACCAAGAGTTGCGATCACATGGAGGCCAATACAAGGAAAGCGCAAACAGGGACGTCCTCGTATAACTTGGCGCCACACCTTCATGGAGGACCTTAGAACAGTGGACACCAGGTGGGAGGAGGCTTCAGACATTGCCAATGACAGATCTTTATGGAGACAGCTTTCCGCCCAATGCGCCGAACGGCGCGGGAGGACCCAAGTCTAAGTAAGTAAGTTCAAAGATAAGCACAATCTCGTCAAAACGAGATATTTAACAAATGAACTCTTCGAATTAAAATGCATTTGTATTCATTTGGAGTCAACGTCTTCTTTGTTGATCATGTGTTTTGCCGCCAAGAGATGTGAACGCTTTTGTTTGGCTAGTTTAATTACTAGCACTTCTGATGCTATCTATAGGTAAAAATGTATTTTTACAAAGCTTATATCAACTCTGTCTGTGTGTCTGTCTGGCCAAAAGTTTGTACACGTTATTTCTCCGATACCTAATGGATCAAGCTGAAATTTCGCACAATTATTTCTTTTACCTGACAACGCAAGAATCGATAAAAAATAATTAGCCAATTAGTTAATTAACTATTGGTAATAAACTACTTTGATATCTCAAACACGGGAATGAAATAGTCGTTAACTGAAGCTGTGGTATAAACAGAATTAGTCCCCTTTATATCAGGCTGACGACTCAGGCTTCGTGAACTAATCACAAACATGAAATCGAAACAATAGATAACTATACCATCTTCCCTGTTTATAGACTATAGACTCTTCGCTAGCAGAGTGGTTACCGTGCTGGCACATGTTTTAATTTAGGTCGTTCCCTTTTGTTTGTTTGTTTGTTTGTTTTTTATTTGTATAATTGCTTTTTTACTGCTAGTCTAGATCTATTAAAAAATTTAATTACATGACTGATCCAAACTAATTGATACAAGTACGCTTAATATAAGCTTTGTTGTTTTTTTTTAAAGTATTTTTATGTTTTTCTAGTTATTTCGTCTAGTTTTATAAGCGTGAGAGTGAGACAGAGAAACTGTAGCTGTAGTCTGTTAGGAGCAGTAAGCCCTGATTTAGAATACAGCGAAGTTTCAAAGCTAAGCTAGAGAAGAAAGTCACGAGTGAACCAAGGAAGTGAATTCCTGGTCATTGTATCCCCAGACTGATGTTCAAAAATATTTTCTAAATCGATTTTTTTGTAAAGTATTTATTGGATAACAGGGGAGATAATGAAGTTAACTGTTTTAAGATCATGACGTTGAATATAGCAGGGGAGATAATTTTAAAAAAAGCAACATGGAAATGAGAAATCTATTTTTAAATCGTTTGAGCATTGATTCCAACACATCTCTGTAACAAAGTCATCGTTCCTGGTTTTAATGAAACTAAAAATACTAGAATATTATTTGAATAATTAAAAGACTCTTCTAAAACAAGTGTAGATCTACCCACTAGGCTGGGCTGGCCCGCAACCACCGCCTTCCCATAGTGACGCTACTGGACCTACCTAATTACACCTTAAACGTCACTAATTTTTTATTATCAGGAGGTCAAATCTTGAAAAACATAAACACTACATGAACTATAAAATACTTTCGTAATGTATAACTCTTGAGTGGGTGGCTGTCAACTTTACACTTTCATAACATATAGTGTTGAAATTATTAACAGTTTCAGAGTTACGTGTGTTCAGAAATCTGATAGATATTAAACACAGATATTGTTCTGATTACTCGCTTATTCTCCTATATTTGCGATGATGAAATTATAATTGATGAGCTGCTGCGGGTATATTACAATAAACAGTGTAAATCAGGGGTTCTTAACCTGTGGGTCGCGACCCCCTTAGGGGTCGATTGGCGATTTGCCTGGGGTCGCCTAAGACCATCAAAAATATGGATGGTTTTTACTTTCTTCTATTGCAGTATGTGTGTGTGCTAGGAGGGGGGTCGCGGCAGAGTGCGGGATTGTAAAAAGGGGTCGCCGAGCATAAAAGGTTGAGAACCGCTGGTGTAAATGATGATAAACGATAAAAAAAAGATAGGCCACGAACTGTCGACAAGTATTTTTGTCCTCGGTGAAGTGGAGATTATAATCATTCAGGTGAATGATTCAGCGCACTCAGGAGTCTTCAGGCACTGTTTTGTTTTCCTATGTGTTATGTTTAAGATGTTGATCTAACTACAAAAATACGAAATAAAGAGCTATATATATATATATTTAATATATATATATATACATTTGTGAATTTGGTCGGATTGGTTCTCAGTGTCTATTTGAGACGCATGACATATAAGCTTTTTTTATACGAAGTGGAGTGATCATATCTTTTACTACTTCTACCAATAAAAATGACACGGAACCGGGATAAGAGCTAGTATCTAGTCTTGCGTCTATATACCAAGAAAAAAACTTTGATAGAATATATCATCAATTTTTTTCAGCGTTTAGAAAAATGCAGATGTTTGTGGTGAAAGCTTGTTGACCAATGCTCTGAACGGCCCTGGGGGGGGGGGGGGGGGGGATCTAATTTAGAGAAATGCAGAATGGGCCCATTTTAATCACAGCTGATACTATAAGACAATAAGTTCTTCTAAATCGACACTAACAGTTGGGAAAAGTGGCGCTAGATAGATCCACATGGAGAGCCAGCATAAAGAAAGGGTCCCGGATTGCAGATGTCATACACAACAGTAGTAGAAAGAAGGGTGAAAATGCAACGGAGCCAGGTGATTACATATGGCCAACCTGTGACCGAAGCTGTGTATCAAGGATTGGCCTCTTTAGTCACACAAGAAGTTGCAAAGGGAAAATATCGTCTCTCGAGACGTAAAATATCACAGAATAATGTGTCATATAAATGCCAAATAAAAATGTCACAAGATACCTTTGGTTTTTGTCCACTATTTTTAGCACATCTTGGGTGTTTGTCCATTATTTTAGCCCATATTTGGCTTTTTGTCCACTATTTTTAGCACATCTTGTTTTTTTTAAAACTATTTTTAGCACATCTTGGGCTTTTTGTCCATTATTCTAGCACATATTTTGCTTTTTGTCCACTTTCTTTTAGCACATTTTGGGGGTTTGTCCATTATTTTAGCACATATTTTGCTTTTTGTCCACTTTCTTTTAGCACATTTTGGGGGTTTGTCCATTATTTCAGCACATATTGGGCTTTTTGTCCACTATTTTTAGCACATCTTGGGGGTTTGTCCATTATTTTAGCACATATTGGCTTTTTGTCCACTTTCTTTTAGCACATCTCCAAACTTAGAGGGATTTCCAGATAGAAAACATTTTGTTGTTTTTGGTGACCTTGACACCTTGTCCATATCTTTATTGACTGGATACATTGAAACATTATTTTGAATGACATGAAGCCCAGCTTTTCGATAATTACATATAGTCTGTGCGTATAATGTTTGAGAACCACTTAATTAGCAACCACTAGCACTGATTTGCACGTGCAGCAACGTCAAAGCATTAAAGCAGAGATGCCACTCGGGATGTCATCTGACATGTCACACGAGACTCCGCTGTTGTTGAGTTGTCTGTCCCCCGTCATTCTCTGGATGTCAGCAGGTAGTTTTGTACACACAGAATCACTATCGCCCCCATCGCTAAAAAAACAACAACATAGGAGCCGAGTGAGGACATGACGATGACGGTTACCGGTACCTACGATACTGAAAAATGCGGTGATGTTTACATAGGCTTGTATTGGTATCGATATTTCAAAAAAAGTCTGTGGGCAAGATTGATACCTTTCGAGAGAAGGGAGTTCACCCAAAGCTTATTAATCATGCTGCGTTAGCGCGCGGGAAATAAAAATATCAAATTCCAGGGATTCTCAACGATTTCATCCATTTTTCTTATTAGCTGGGAGACAGGCGAAAGTTATGAAGACAGTTCTAAGTAGTGGCAAGCGAAGCTGACCACCAAATGAATCGCCCAAAACGGGATCTAGGCTAACCAAAAATGTGTCCTTAGTATTGTACGAATTAGGTCTGTATGTTACCAGCCAATATCCATACTCCAGAGAGCTAGCACTATAAGTATGGTCTTCTGATATAATCAGATTTGATTCGCGCATGAATTGTTTAAATAGCGTTTATAAAGCTTATGAAGAAATCACTTGAATGATATCCTACAAATATAACAAGTGAATTAATATCCGGTATATTCCGCTTAATGACAAGGCCGTCTTACAAGAAAAGATCATTCCCATACAAGTCTATTTTTCTAGTATCATACAATTATGCGGAGTGTTATTGAGCGAATTGTGCTGAAATGTTTGCATCGCCTTCAGAAGAAGATCTAGATCTAATACTGGTAGTCTGGTAGGATTGTCGGTTTCCTCTTTGACTATTCCTACTGATTGCTATTATTTTTAAATAGTACCAGGTGACCGAGTCTCGCTCGGTTGAATAATTTGTTAAGGAAGGATATATACCCGAAGTCATTTTGGGAATATTGTTGTAATTACGAAAATTAACGATCGGGTAAAGACTATCAATCCGAAGAGTTGCTTTTCCGTTTTGTTAGTTCTCAATGTAATTGTACATAGCGATTAGAATAGAAAGTCTCTTAAGTCCCCCAACAGTATAGAAAACCACAAGCTCACATCGTGTCGTTTTACATTACATCTTTTGCGTAAAACAATTGGGCAATTATTGGCTTGGAAGAAAGTCTTTGCAGTGTAACTTCTAAAATGGTTACGTTCAGACATTTAGTATTGCAATTAGAGTATTCATTATGGCTTTAGTACGAAACATCAAGTGATGCAAAATCTCTACGTTGTAGGGTAAAAAGTGCACCTAGTAACAAAGTAATAGAGCGCAATTTTTCATTTGAGACTTAAAAACATCGCGTTAGTATTCTAAACAAGTGTTATTGTGGGGCATCTCTGTTACGCCGACCACCTTTCAGCTCACTAAGAAAAGATTGCCTTTGGCATATGTTCGTCCCCATACGGGATAAGTGCCCTGCCCAGCGTGACTATCGGACTATAAGAATTTCATACCATATCGCAAGAACATCGTTGTTTGTAGTTCGGTCTTGCCACCGTATGTCCATGATGGTGTACAAATATCTTTGCTGAAGGCGTTTAAGAAGTCTTGGTTGCTTTCTATAAAGTACCCATGTCTCAGATCCACAAAGAGAGGTTGAGACACTGATTTTGGTAGGCAGACAGAACGATTTATTTCGCCACACGCTCGCTTGGAGGCATCCAAAAGCACTACTTCTTTTCTTATCTTATATAATACAGACGTTACTTCAAAAAAGAAGATGATTACGTCCTACGCGTAATGCATTCAGTCATGCAGATTAACCAATGACTTAAATTCTGCCAAGTCACTGGTTTTCCTGGCTAGCCCAGGCAACCCATTCCATGCTCTAATAGCACTAGGGAAGAATGAGCATTTGTACAAATTTGTCCTAGCATATGGGACGTGAAAAATTGTGGTTATCTTTGTGTCTTTCAGAGTATTTTATTAAATTTTGCTTTTGTATTTGAAGATTATGGTTCAGAGTTTTATGTATAATTGCTACTTTACTTATGAGTCTTGCATCCTGAAGGCTTTCTAAATTTAGTGGTTTTACTAAAGGTGTTACTCTAGTCAAATGTGAATATTCGTTTGTTATGAATCTCACTGCTCTATTTTGTGTCTGTTCCAGTTTCTTAATGTTTTCTTGAGTTGAGGGGTCCCAAACAGAGGATGCATATTCTATTATTGGCCTAACTAAGGTTAAATAATATTTTAGTTTTATGTTCTTATTTGATTTATAGTAATGTCTTTTAATAAACCCTAATGCTTTGTTTGATTTTTTGATAGTTTCTTCCGAAATAGCAAAATATACGAACAAGTCCTGGCAATCTCCTGAAATTATTAAAATCTCCTGAAAACTCATAAAAAATGTCTTTAAAATAGACAAAGTGTCATTTTGGTGTGTCAATCAATATGATAAACGCCACTCCTAAGCGCGATAAAAAAAAATGGCATTATCAGCTTTCATTTAATGAAAATGCAATGCAAAGACGAATTTATTTTCTAATACAAAATCTTTATTTTTCCTTATCATCCTCATCCCTACCCTGACTGGGCCGCGCGCAAATAATTTCACGTAGGTATCATGTTCAGTGGGTGCAAGTAAGGCGTAGAGACGCTGTGTTATGACCATTTCCTATGTTTTGGTATGGGACAGTCAGGGCCGGTCTGTCCATTTATCTTGATGCTTGGATCCGAGTAGGCTTTCCCAGGAGCAGGTAAATATAAGACTTCGGTCTTGTTTGTGTTAATGGTATGGCCTAAGTCTGAGCATGCTCTTGAGAAGTCACTGACGATGCTCTGCAGATCATTTTCAGAGCAGTCATTTAGGGCACAGTCGTCAGCAAATAACAAGTCCCTGATACTGCTGATTTTATTTTGGATTGTGTTGAATAATAATAATAATAAGGCTTGTCTTCGAGTCTGAAGATTAATGAGGAATGCAGTATTTCCCGTGGCTACGCAACCCCAGCTGTGACCTACATATGACATGAAATGTTGAATATATAACTCACATAGAGAAATACCCTTCTTGTATCTTGGACAAATGTAGATATGTGTTTTTATGAATTTCTACTCCTGGGTGTTAAGTACTTCCAAATGTCCATGTAATTTAGTGTTGTTTTTTTTAAATTAAGCACGTCACTTGTGTGAGTCTGAGTAAGAATAAAATTTTCCACTGACACCTTTTATTGCTTATGACACAATTGTTCAATAAATATTTAAGGACAGAAACGGCCTTAGCAGTATGCGGCCCCTGGGCGAGTGTCATAGCAAAGCTCCCGCATATTGGTATGATGGGCGAACGGTAAGAAAAGAATCTTTCTTACGCCCCTTCTCTTTAGGTGCGGAGCCTGTGGCGGGTTGCTCCACTGGCCACCCCCATGGGCTGCCTCTGAGGAATGGGATGTATGTCCCTGGAAATTCCCGTAAGAGGGGGGGAGAACAAATCCCCTGAAGCGTAGACTTCGGTATGAAACAACAAACTACAAATGTGCTAACACCTAGTCCCAGAAGGTCTTCCGTGGTATGTGAGCGCTCCTCTTCAAACACTGCGCGAGGGACTCCCTGTGGCATGGCCATTCTATAGGTCAGAGTGAGGTACATTAGGTTTTTATATCGGGTCGTAGTGAAACATGGACTGGCCATCGGGGAGGGGGGGGGGGGGGGGAAGAGGCTTACGGGTTACAACATTACTGTTAGTATCCAGACTCCATTACAGAACCAGCGTTTGGGCTTACATGAAATATGACATAGCCATGTATATGACATCTGTCAGTGTTTTAAAACAAAATATGACATTGACATATATCTGACAGTCTGGCATCTGTCTGTGTTTTAAACAATGACATATATCTGACAATCTGACAGCTGTCTGTGTTTTAAAATAAGTGATTTTCCACACAGATACACCACCCTCCACACATATACAGCACCACACACATACAGCACACTCCACACACTCCCCGCCTCACACACCACATTCCACAAATTTCACGCTCCACACTTACACACATCTCCACTTTTTTTTTCCAGCGGGTCATAAATAAATCATTAGCACCAAAAGCCCACGTCCATTTCGATTTGGACTGTTAGGTCGTGACCTAGCAAAGTGAGACGTTTTTTCGGACTTTCTTCAATGGAGACGTCTCCCCCCCCCCCCCCCCCCCATTCCTTGTATTCGATCGGATGTGGTCTGGTATCCCCCCTGTACTACATCAGCAGCATTCCTAACAATATGAATATGTTCAATGAGGCAGCACTGCACATATTGACATATAATTTCATCGTATTTATTGGTTGGGTGTGGAGATAAACAGTCTGGGAAGTTCAAGTGTTTTTCTGGTAGCTAGTGATAGAGACGTCCAGCGCTTGTGTTCTGAGCATAATTATGAAAGAAGGTAAACAGAAGGGGTGTTTGTATCGGCTGAGAAATAATGCTTACACAAAAGGGTTGCTCTAGTGTTCTCGTTAAACAAAGGCGGACCTCTCAAAGAAAGTACGATGGATCTGTGTGTGTGTGTGTCTCTCCCTCACTGTCGCTCTTTTTCTCTCTCCTTCTCTCTCTCTCTCTCGCTCTCTCTCGTTTTCTTTCACTTTGTCTCCCTCCCTCTCTCTCCCTCTCTTTCTCTCCTCCCTCTCTCTCCCTCTCTTTCTCTCCCTCCCTCTCTCTCCCTCTCTCTCCCTCCCTCTCTCTCCCTCTCTTTCTCTCCCTCCCTCTCCCACTCTTTCTCCCCCTCCCTCTCTCTCCCTCCCTCTCTCTCCCTCTCTTTCTCTCCCTCCCTCTCCCTCCCTCTCTTTCTCTCCCTCCCTCCCTCTCCCTCTCTTTCTCTCCTCCCTCTCTCTCCCTCCCTCTCTCTCCCTCTCTTTCTCTCCCTCCCTCTCTTTCTCTCCCTCCCTCTCTCTCTCCCTCTCTTTCTCTCCCTCTCTTTCTCTCCCTCCCTCTCTCTCCCTCTTTCTCTCCCTCTCTTTCTCTCCCTCCCTCTCTTTCTCTCCCTCCCTCTCTCCCTCCCTCTCTTTCTCTCCCTCTCTTTCTCTCCCTCCCTCTCTCTCCCTCTCTTTCTCTCCCTCTCTTTCTCTCCCTCTCTTTCTCTCCCTCTCTTTCTCTCCCTCTCTTTCTCTCCCTCCCTCTCTTTCTCTCCCTCTCCCTCTCTTTCTCTCCCTCCCTCTCTCTCCCTCTCTTTCTCTCCCTCCTACTCTTTCTCTCCCTCCCTCTCTTTCTCTCCCTCCCTCTCCCTCCCTCTCCCTCCCTCTCCCTCCCTCTCTTTCTCTCCCTCCCTCTCTCTCCCTCTATTTCTCTCCCTCCCTCTCTTTCTCTCCCTCCCTCTCTCTCTTCCTCTCTCTCTCTCTCGTTCTCTCCCTCCCTCTCTCTCCCTCCCTCTCTTTCTCTCCCTCCCTCTCTCTCCCTCCCTCTCTTTCTCTCTCTCCCTCTCTTTCTCTCCCTCCCTCTCCCTCCCTCTCTCTCCCTCTCGTTCTCTCCCTCCCTCTCTCTCCCTCCCTCTCTTTCTCTCCCTCCCTCTCTCTCCCTCTCTTTCTCTCCCTCCCTCTCTTTCTCTCCCTCCCTCTCTTTCTCTCCCTCCCTCTCTCTCTCCCTCCCCTCATCTCTCCCTCTCTTTCTCCCTCCCTCTTCCTCATTCTCTCTCTCTTACCCTCTCTCCCCACCGCTCTCTCTCTCTCGCACATTTTTAAAAAGTTGAATGGTTGACGTGAATTTCGTCGACCTTAATTTCTTTAGCCCGTGCCTCTCTCATTTTTCATCACATCTCCGCCTCTGAAATTAATAATAAAGCCTTTTGTTTTTTTGCAGGGTGAGTAGTACAAGGGGGTATTGGAAGAGTGAAACAGACAATTATGTGAAGCATAACCAGGAAAGTAAATCTCGATATAGGTGAAGATTTTTTTATTGACTCATTGCTAATAGCGCCATGTACAAGTGCACAGTTATGTAGACTCAAAGCTAAAAGTACTATGTACAAGTAAATAGTGAAGTCGATGCAAAGCTAAAAGTACTATGCATAAGTGAATAGTTTAGTCGATTCTAATTGGGAAGCGTGGTCGGGAAGCGTGGTCGAGAAGCGCTTGAACTTGGCTACCTAGAAGGGGGGCTCGAGGCTCGACACCCGACTCGGGCAGAGTTGTGCTTACTGAGCGCCTAAAGGCAGCACGGAAAACCACTGGTCCACTAATGAGATTCGACCAAAAGCGCTCTGAGCATGCTACAAACATGAAAGTAGCGCTATATAATGCCAAAATATTTTTAAAAATTAAAAAAAAGCTAAAAGTACCATGCACAAATGTTCTGTTCTGTCGACTCAAAGCAGTTGAGCAGTGTTTACATAAGGCCTGGTAGAAAGAATTGTAATAATATGATAATTCTTATTAAAAATAGTAAAAACAGAATATTTTATTTTAATTTAATATAAAAAATAATAATAGGTGTTGAAAGCCCGCACCCAGAACTTCGACAGACAAATTCTCTCTCTGTATCTCGGCCAGGTTGTATTTTACCTAGAGACTAGATCTATATTTCCGACATCTAGACATCATCCTGAGTAGACGTTGTGTAAATCTGGTGTCAAGATCTGCATCTGTTGTGTCTGTAATTTACACCAGACATGGAGAGGGCGCTCCGGGTTGCTAGATCTTTTTTGTTGTTATCTCCCTTCTATAAAAAATGCGTCTGGACGAAGTCTGTTGATGTATTTGTCTGGTAGGAAATATTTAAAAACAATAGTCTGCGCTGGGTGATAATGACGTCAAACTAATTTGAAAATGTGCTAATGTTAACTTGATGAGTGTTTGTGGATGGGCTGAACCGATCGGTGTGTGGGAGTGTGCGGAAAGTGGGCTTCTACCTCTGTGATCGTGGGATGTAATCATCTTCTGTACAAGATAAGATAAGAAAAGATAAGATGCTCTGTCCGTATTCGTACGTTCAAAGCCGGCGTGTGGAATTTTTCGTGTATTAGCGGAGCTGTTCCGTTAATTTCGTTTTATTGTGCACGCAATCTTTAAGTGCTAATAAGATTTTTTTTTTTTTTACATATATGCATGGCACGCTTTTCAACCATTAGCCGCTGGCAATGTGTATGCATTCACATGTTCTGAGGATGGCTTTAAAAAAGGGCGTATATTATTACAAGCCAATCTCAAGTTCGTGCATCACTCGTCTATTACTGTAAAATCCGTTTAATTACCGGTTTGAACTGGAAATACTAGACCCACCCATAGGGGAGGGATATCTTAGATCCTGTGAAAACAGAATTTTAAAGAAGTTTGAAATCAATATGATAAGACAAGATCAATTTTTTTTTGTTCTGGTTTAGTTTGTTGTGCCTGGGAGAGATATTCATGCATCTGGGTGAAATTAAAAAATATAACCAATAAGATAACATCTTGTCTATTTTTCTTCCGGATTAGTGTCTTGGACCTCGGTAGATGTGATCGCAGAGGCGTGCCTTAGCGCGTTGTCATATGACAGAGGGTACTTGGATCATAATGTAGTAGATGTTGGTATCTCGATCTGTTGCGTCGGTTATTTTCACCAGACATGGAGAGAGCGCTCCGGGTATCTTTAAATTTCCTTCTAAAAATGCGGCTGGGCGAGTCTGTTGATGTCTTGTCTGTTATGAAATAATTAAACACAATAGTCTGCGTTGGATGATAATGATACATTGGAAAATGTGTTAATGTTTACTCGATGACTGCATATGTATATATAGTATATAGTTATCAATGCGTTATTTGTATATCCAGAAGTTACCATTCTAGTTTCGAATTGATCATTACTAATCATAAGGAGTTGTTGTTTTTTTCTAATTGTCTTAAAAGTCGAATGCTTCCATTTGCCTGTCTGAACAAACGTCTGTCTGGGAACGATCCAAGCAGATGTAGATTATATTATCTTATCTTATACAGACGTTACTTCAAAAAAGAAGATGATTTATGTCTTACGCGTCATGCATGGAGTCATACATATTAACCAATGACCTAAATTCCTGCCAAGTCACTGGTTTTCCTGGCTAGCTCAGGTAACCCATTCCATGCTCTAATAGCACTAGAGAAGAATGAGCATTTGTACAAATTTGTCCTAGCATATGGAACGAGGAATGTGCCTTTATTTTTGGGAAGCCGAGAACTTTATCACTCATCATGACTCATCTACCGCGCCTAGACTCCTTGAACTGACCATATCAAAATGTCTGTGTGTGTAATGTGTGGTTGTGCTAGATTGACCTCTATGATCTAGAACAGCGGTTCTCAACCTTTTATGCTCGGCGACCCCTTTTTACAATCCCCCACTTAGCCGCGACCCCCCCCCCCCTCCCCAGCCCACACACAGCAATTGAAGAATAGACAATAACAATCCATTTTTTTTAAATGGTCTTTGGCGACCCCTGGCAAATTGTCAATCGAACCCCAAAGAGGTCGCGAAGCACAGGTTGAGAACCCCTGTTCTAGAATGTAGAGCCAAAAAATTAAAAAGAACTATGACAAGAAAAACATTTAAACCCGTGACTTTCGGTGTGACATCCAACGCTCTAACCATAATCACCAGATTAAAAAAAAAAAAAATCCAGAACAATGCCAACAAATAACAAGCATGCAATCAGGGGAGACGCTATTGATTTGAATACCCTAGCCACGTTTGTGGCCTAAATATTGTTTGAGTAACGCAAGTACACACGCTCACAGTTCAAATGAGGAACAACGCTAACGACTGTTTTTTAAAACAACAAAGTCGCGTTTTTTTTTTTGTTTTTGTTTTTTGGAGCTACCTTTAATACATAAGTTCCCCTTTCAGACTTTGCAATTTAAAGAGCAGATGATGTAAAGGTCCTCTGTTTCTGTGGCCCACGGTTAACGAGGATGTCATGTTGCCAGCACAATGACCAACATGCCTTTACTTGTCCCAAACCAATGTCAGGTACCAACTAGAGCTAGGTGGACTCAGAGGCGCGCTAAAGATCGGAAATTAAAAATCCCAGGATTCGAACCCCGGACCACCACGCCTCCGTTTATACATATATTTAGTAAGTAAAACTTTGTTTTCCGTGACCCTAACACTTAGAAACCACTTCCTTTTTAAATCCATATATCTTTAAAAACAAAATAAGCTTTTGATTCCACAGAAGATCATCCCCCAGTTCTTTTCAGCCATCTACGCTGCAGCGAGTTCTCTTCTATATGCTCTAAGGATAATAAACATTTGTCTCATGGCATGAACATATAAACCTCAGCAACAACATCCTCCTTCACCACCACTTCGTGACGTCGACATAATTCACGCCACCCCCTCTTTCCCTATCTCTCTATTGTTTTAACCACTGCAAAGCTGCACTCGCATTTCAAGACAACGTCTACATCTAGACAACGCAATGAAACAACCTCGGGAGTGAGGCCAATAACAACTTATAACAAAAACATTGTCGAATATAATCAATAAACAATACACTTGTTTCACTTTTACGTGGAGTAGCGGGATTTCCCAAAATTATTATGTGAGCTTGCGCTCCTAGAGCTATTTTTTATATATTTTAGTTTTATAGGTTAGTGTCAGAGTTTATACCACATATTTTTTATATAGGCTAGTGCGGGATAGTATATATTGCTATGTCCCTCCATGCTGTTTCTTGGACAGTTGACCAGTTTACTGTCAGTACCGCAATCTCTGTCTGTGTGACGAGAGGTCTTGGTGATCTTAAATGCTAGTAATTGTTTTCAATATTTCTATTCCTGTACCTGGGACGACCTGTAAGTTTGTAACTATTTTATATTTTCTTTTACTAGATCTATGTCACACTATGTGTAAATATGCTAGATATAATTTAATTTAGTTTTATTTTCTACTTGGACTATTTGTCATAATAGTTGTCAACATGCTGTATTAAAGATGGCAGCGTCCATCAGTCCTAATAGAATATCTATGATTTTGTATTTATAGTTTTACATTTATGGTATTGCAGGCTGTTATTACTGCTGAATATAATTCTGCTGCTGAAATACATGCTGCTGACTTTAAACTGCTATTACTCTGCTGTTTTAATTGCCTTTGGCTGTTCATTTATATCTAGAATACTAGAATAGATAGATCTAGTTTTAGTCTCTCTTGTCACACTGTTGTGGAGTTCTTGTTTTGGTTTTAGTTATGGGTTGGTTGTAGTAGTAGAATATTGTAGATCTACGCTAGTTTATTGTAGTGTGTTTGTGTAGATCTAGGTCTAGTGTAGTAGTTGTAGTGATTTAGTTCTCTTTAGGTAGCTGGTTTGATCAGTTTGTGTTAGATAGTTGTTTTGGTTAGTTTGTTGTTGTTTGTAGTAGTTTAGGTTTAGTAGCAGGGGGGTTAGTATCAGTTGTAGTGGTTAGTATCAGTTGTAGTGGTTAGTGTAGATATTATATATTTTATTATTGATTTTTTTTAATGTAAATAAAGCTTCGTTTTGTTTGTTTATCCTAAACTAAAGTTTGTTATATTGTTTTCCTTTAGTTTAGGTTAGTATGTCTGGTTACTTAGGCGAATCTAGCCCCTTTGGTCACCATACCGAGGTGCACAGATTGAGCCCACCCGGTAGCGCTAACATCTGCCTACTGCTAATAAATTTAATGCTGAGCAGCAGATAATAGATCTCCACTCAGCGAGCCTCCTGACCTGCTCACAATTAAACTAGATAGATAGATAGATAGATTAGATAGATAGATAGATAGATAGATAGATAGATAGATAGATAGATAGATAGATAGATAGATAGAGATACGATAGATAGATAGATAGATAGATAGATAGATAGATAGATAGATAGATAGATAGATAGATAGATAGATAGATAGATAGATAGATAGATAGATAGATAGATAGATAGATAGATAGATAGATAGATGAAAAGTTAACGCGACTTTTAAATAGTGTAAAGAGATGATATTAACTTTGGCACGTAAATTGTGGGTTTGTTTGTAGTGTTTATGTTTAGCTATGACAGATAACTAGCGACTATGACGTAGGTAAAAAATAGGAATGGAAATATAGATATGAAATAAACGTTGGTTCACAGCTCATCTGCAGTCTTGATACATAGATCTCTTGTATTATTGGCACTGTTTTGGTCTTAGCTGGGTTGTTTTTTTTTTGTCAGCTAGCGACAATGGACGTATCCCTTTTATCTTTGGTGGATTAAATTTGATGTAACTTTAACCAGCGCCTTTTCTGCTCTTTTTTTTAAAATTAAAGTCGTCTGCTTTATGGTTTGATCTGAGTGTGTTTCAAGTTATTTAGGATAGTCACCTAAACATAGTCAACACTCTGCATTAAATGCAGCGATGGTTACAACAACAGACAAACTGCTCTCAGCTGAAACAAATGTAGCAAAACTATGTAGGTCATTGATTTGTAAACTCGGCTGCATTTCTCCTTTAATCATGGATCTGAAAAACTTCCACTCAATTCTATGAATTTTTCACTTTTGGTATTGAATTAGTTCAGAGGAATATCTGAAATCTGAAAACGCTGATTCCAAAATACAACTTTTTTTTTACAGATGTTCGAAGATGTAACATTAATTGATTTATTTCCCTTGTTTGATACCCAAAAAAAAAAATACCAATAGTTAATTAAGTTATTGGTTAATAATTTTATTTTATTGATTCTAGTGTTGCCAGGTAAAAGAAATAATTGTGCTAAATTTCAGCTTATGGGAGAAATACCGTGTAAGTGGATACAAGCTTCGTAATACTCAGAACCTAATTTGCCTACAATGTTCAACTAATCTATAATCCTTATAAATGCAAGTATAGCTGATAATTTGTTAAAAGTTTATTGTAATGTTAGCGGGTAGCCAGAATCCGCCACTTTCAAAAAAAAACAACAGAACAGTCGATTACCAAAGTTTAAGCTTCTAATTAACACGCACCGACTAGACTAACACACGACTACGCAAGGGACGTAATCATCTTCTCCTGTAATGGAGGGTTTGTAATTTATAAGGTACGAAAAACGAAAAAAGAAACTCAAAATCTAGTTGAAAAATACCTAGCGCAACGATCACTGTTTCAGATAGCCCCGTACCAAGACTGATTATAAAATAGATGGCCATTATACTGCTCACTCTTGAATACACATATTTTGCTATGCACTTCAATCTCATTGCCGTAGAGGGAGTTACAGTTAGAATGACAATATATAACAAAAAACTTAAATACACATTCAACCATGATATCGGTGCATTAGTACTTTAGTCTTTATGAGTGAGTGCTGCAAATAATTAAAAACAAATCAGTCTTTCTGGGATTCAAAATGTAATAGATAGCAACCTGAAAGAGCTTACAAACTCATACAAAAGTACAGAATTCGTAATGGAGCCCCCACCTCCCCAATCTATTCCGTACGCTCACTCTGCGCCACCCCCCCCCCCCTCCCCAAGGATCTAATTGCACATAATCCCGAACCATGATCCGTTCAAGTATGGTCAAGGGATCAAACGCTTACCCTACAGTTTCACTGCCGCCGGTGTAATTTACAGCGCGCGTAGGCCCGGGTAGACGTAGTACATTAGTGGACGATTAGTGACCACCGCTGACCATCGAGGTAATGGTAATGAAAGGAGACAACGAGGGCTTTGAGGGAGATGCGCTGTCGCTGGACATGAGTGGGGCGGGATCTAAAGGAGCTATTGGCTTTAGAAGTAAAACACGGACACCGCGGACCCCTTGCTGACCAGTGTCATCACGTATTAATGCCGTCTTCAATTTTTCTATTTCCCCTCACCCATGTTTGTTCTAGTTAAAAGTAGACCTCTACGTACAAATAGCCTTAAGTTGTCAATGATAGTATTCTAGGGAAGCGATTCAAAATGATTTAGAAATTAATAGAGAATGGTTTTCAATTTCATCTAAAATTTATTCGAAACAAAGGGAAGTAACAGTGATAATATTTGCAATCTGTTAATAGAAAATTCCCTAGGTTTTTAGCCATTTTTAATAGCAATGGTGTAATGCACAAATTGTAAGACAAATTTCCATACGAACAATAAAGATTATTATTACTGTTATTATTATTATTGAATCTAGTATTTGTTCAAGTGTTTTAAGAAATAATATTACGTTTCTTCAGTGTATAAATTAAAATATATCTTATAAATTACGGACGTTACTTCAAACGTGACGATAACGACGTCTTACTTGTATCTATGTTTTAAACGAGTGTTGCAAGTTAATTAAACCCATCTAGGTCCTTGGTTGTTTTTTTCTGGATGATTCGGGCAACTCGTTACATGCTCTAATGACGCTACAGAAGAAACTATCGTGGCGTAGCTGGGGTGGGGGAGGGGGGAGAATTTGAAAATCCCCCCCTGGCCTCCACTTGAGGGGGGCCCCCAAATAGTCTTTTTCATAATAAAAAATTAAATATTACGCAAAATGCGTGGCCCCCAAAGAGGTCAAGCCCCGGGCCCCCAAACGATGGAGGATTCCTAGCTGCGCCCCTGAAGTTAGTGCTAACTTATGAAATACGAAATGTGCCTTTATCTTTGTGCCTTCTGAGTATTTTATTGAGGTTGTTTTTTTTCACAGATATGATTTCATGAGTTTCATGTGTTATTGCTGTAATCATCTATTTTTCACTATTCATGCCTTATAAAAAAAAATTGCTGAAAAGCTATAACCAAAATGATAAAAAGTTTAGCACTATAATAAAACGTGTATTAGCCCATTACGCAAAGGTTGGAAACTATACGGCAGGCTGACTAAGGATTCACCTTACCTTAGAATGTGTTTGAATGTCTTGTGTTTCAAAGTTATCCACTAAAAAGATCTGCTTTAACAAATGCGAAGAATGGTTTCCCTTTATCCTAGAACGTTGTGGCCTAGCATTGTTGAAGGAAGCGTTGCCATCTCAACAAGGGGAGTAATTCTAGAGTATTCAATTACAACAGCGATTTCTTTGATACCAATATGGCTAATTTTATCATTTGGAAAACATGTTCTATTACTCAGAGAATTTTTTTTCATTTCTCTCTCTCTCTCACTCTCTCATTCTCACTCTGGTACTTTTCATTCTCTCTCATTCCGTCTTAATTACGGTGTCAAAATCCCCCCCCCCCCCCGGCTTCCCTTGTTCAGCAGACGATGGACACAGTGTTAAAGAGCATTTTCTAACTCTCCCTGGCTCGGGTGTTAAGTTCTCAATCAGAACCTGGGTTAGCTGGGAAATCGATGTAATTGGAACTAATTGATCACTGTGTTGTGATTGACACAGACATGGGTTTAGGGGGGGGGGGGGGGGGGGAGCTGACTTAAGTTTGAGAACAAAAGAAAAACAAGAAACACACACGGTGATATTTCCAGGTTTATCTCACAGAAAACTTGCTTTACTTTATCAGGGAGATGTCGCGGGGAGTTGCAAGCAAACATTCTGCGGCAAGGTGTGAGGTATGATGAAGCCAAAATAAAAACATTTTCCT